>NKYX01000020.1:0-154888 GCA_002370475.1 Metschnikowia drakensbergensis | reverse complement strand
CAATTCTAAGAGGGTCTGATTCGGGACAATTCTAAGAGGGCCTGATTCGGGACAATTCTAAGAGGGCCTGATTCGGGACAATTCTAAGAAGGCCTGATTCCGGATGCAGCGAGTCTTCAATAGCAGACTCCTACAACTAGATGCAGGCGTGCCAAACATCCACTGCTGGCTTGCGCTTGATGCATTGGGTTCAGTTCTGGAAAATGCCTGATGCTGTGCCCAGGGATGCACAGGTTTCGCTCGGACGCCAGTCACGTTTCTGGTGCTGCTGAGTTTATGGAGTATATCTACAGTTTGGTAAAGCGAGTGTTTATTGGTATAAATATTCGAACCGCCGTCTGATTACTCAAGCAATCACACATGCTGGCGACCAGCCGTACTTTGTCTTGAGGGTCCAGAAGTTGTCTTTCTTTGGGGCAGAGGAGGTTTTGGTGGATTGAGGAGCAGCCATTTTGAGTTAATGCAGAACACTTTCCTGGCTTGGCACCTGCTTTTATATTTTTCAAACTGGACACCCGAGGCAAATTGAAGATGGCCGTCGTTTGAAAGTGGACTCCGGAAATGGCCGCTGTTTTGAAAAATTGCCTATCTGGGCCACCACAATGGTGCAGGGAAGGCGTCTTTGTCTGCACGAGGCTGCACATAAACGTGCAGCGAAAGTGACAAATCAGACGTCTATAACACTGTCCCACTTGAGGCGCCTGATTCAGTTGCTGCTCGAGGCTCCCAACATACAGGGCCGTCACCACGGATGCACGAAAGATTCCCAATTTGATTCTCCGCTTAGAAGTTTGCCAGAATTCTTCTCCAGAACGAGGCTCACATAGCTTTCTTCAGTTCGGCTCCGCTGCTATGATATCATGAACATAGGCTCCAGAGCTGTGATATGCAGTGGACATAGACAGCTGTGATATGCTGGTTGATACAGGCTCTAGAGCTGTGATATGCTGGTTGATACAGGCTCTAGAGCTGTGATATGCTGGTTGATACAGGCGCCAAAGACGGCCTTGTGTGATGTGGCACTCCCGATAGATTGCCCATCTGCTTACCACATCGGTAAGATGGAGAATTCATGGCGCCAGCTTAGAAGCTTGCATACGCTCCGTCCAAGCACCCTACAGCGCTCTCCTGCAAAGCTGTGGCTCATGCCCACAAAATCTTGCCGCAAAAAACACCGCGAGCTCTGCCCAAAGATTCCATCCGTCAGTCGTGCCGAAACGCCGAATCGGCAGACATAGGACCCGGCCGTCCTGCACACAGCCGCATCGCGTGCCCAACTCCACAGCTCGCAGCTCTTCCCGATTTCCCTGCATGCTACGCCAGCTCTTCCGCCTACATGCTACGCCTCCGGCTCTGTCATCGTGTCACATCCCGAGCGTATGCGTTGATCTCCGAATCGCAGAAGTCCGCCGCCCGCAAAGTGCTTGACACTCAGCAAGCCGACGTCGTTGATGTCCTAAAAAAAAGCCATGATTCCAGAATCGCCACGGCAAACACCCGTGTGCTCGTCAACCGGTTCCTCCAAACCGTCTTCACCAAGGACGCGGGCAAATCTTTGGAGCTCTTGAAACGATTGCGACTCTTGGAAAACCCCCTCCACATTCCGCTGGGCTCCTCCATATACACGTGCTGTTTCATTACGCTCTTGAACCACGTCATCGAAATGCCCAGCGTGAATATGATTCAGCTCAAAGAGGCAATCACTGAGTTCGGGCATGTGCAGAAAGCCGACAAGCCCGAAAGCCGGAAGAGGCTAGAGCTGCCGCAGTCTCCAGTCCCCAGAGTGGCGGCGGAAGTGGCCACCGAGCTGGACGAGGCGGAACTACGCAATTTGATAGTGGTGCTTCTCTTGAAAGCCTTGGCTTCGGTCTATGGCGCTCGGGGCCAGAGAATCAGTGCGCTTAACCTCATAGGCCACATCAAGGAGATGCAGAAAGCTGGCGCCGTTGATGAGGACGGGGTTTTGGCCATGTTGAAGAAGCGCCACTTGGAGCTAATCCCTGAGTTCAATGCTGTTTTTGGCCGAAACGAGAACCCCCAGCTGGCACTAGATGCAGGTCCCAGCCTTGAGCAGTTTTACCTTCGAAGCTGCGTGAACCTGGTCGGGGGAACCGCTCAGCATCTTGACTTCACCGGCCTCTGTGAGTTTGTCCGGACCGCCAAGTACGGAGACTTTCTCAAATTCAAGAGCTTGGCCTCGCCGGGGCTCAGTGTGCAGGAGCTACAAGACCTCTTCAAGACGTTCCAAGCTACCGGCACGAAGAATGATGCCGAGAACTTGGGCCCAGATCATAGCCCGGACTCTTTTGCGGATTTCAACTACGAGAAGCAGATTCTCATAGAGGAACTCTCACAATCCATCCACAAGGACTTCAAAAGGTCAAGCCATATCGAGGCGTTTCAGGAAGCACACAAGATATGGCTCCGGAACTGGCACAAAATCGGAACTCTCAGTGTGCAACAGTGCTCCAAACTCGCCAAGCAACACGCCGTGCTCCATGCCCAAGTTCCCGCTGCTGTCATCGTCTCGCTCACGTTATCGCACATGCTTTCAGCGACTCTCCGGCTGCCGGAAGCGAAGGTGCTTACTGTTGCTTTGGCAGTTTCTTACGCATTGACGAGCTTGATAAAGCACGACCCGAAATTCCGCAAAATCCACAATTTGCAGAGCGTGCTCTACTCCAAAACGCTCCTCCTCGAGTACACGTGCCACGTGATTAGCATCTTGATCCGGGTTCTTGAGGTTCCTGAGACAGCGACGCTGTTGGGCACGCAAGGCCGCCAAGCATTGTTTGAGTTCTGCCACGTCTGGGACGACTCCAAGCACAAACAGTACGGCTCGTTGAAAGTGAACGCCCAGATCTCCAGCGCTCTCCAGAACTACCTGCTTCATTTCCTGTCGGGGTCGTACGATTTGCCAATGGTGCATCCTCCCAAAGAATGGGTGAATCCCAAGAGCGGCGGATTCTTCTCCAAGCCGTTGGATTTGGTGAAATCGTCAGACCCACACGCCCTAGCGGTGTACTTGTCTACAGCACATGACACGGGACAACTTTCTTCGGTGTACCGGGCTCTCAACGCATTGAGCTCCGTGGCCTGGAGCATCAACCCGTACATTATGCGGGTATACAACGAGGTCTCCAGCCACGACGAACTCGTGAGCAGGCTCTTCAAGGCGCCGTTGGATATGAAGAAAATCTCCATGGAAGCCATTCCTGCCCGGCCACGCAGAGAGGATTTCTCAAACGAGAAGGACTTCTTTGCCAAATACAGCGTGTGGAAATGGCACAAGGAGACCGCCACGCAGACTTACAATGACACGAGGAATTTGTGCATCAATTACAACTTGGCTAAGCAGCTTGCCAATGCCTACTGTGGCCAGAACTTCTACTTCCCCCACTCGTTGGACTTCCGGGGCCGCGTGTACCCTGTGGCGACGTTTCTCTCGTACCAGGGCGATGACTTGGCACGAGGGTTGTTGATGTTTGGGGAGGGCAGGCGTCTAGGAGAAACCGGCTATGACTGGCTACAGTACCAGATGGCCAACATGTACAGCAAAACCAAGATGGACATGCAGCAGTCCGTACGCTTTGTACAGGACAACAGGCAGAACATCCACAGCTCGTTCGAAAACCCCATCAATCCAGATTCGTGGTGGCTCAAGGCCGACAACCCATGGCAATGCTTGGCGCTCTGCAGAGAATTTGTGCAAATATGGGCTTTTTCGGGAGATGTGGCTGATTATAAAAGCCACATCCCGGTGCACCAAGATGGCTCCTGCAACGGACTCCAGCACTACTCGGCGCTTGGGGGAGATGTTTTGGCAGCCAGATCCGTGAACGTTCTCGGCGGAGAAACACGCCAGGACATCTATCTCACCGTTTTGGAGTCGGTCAGAAAGCGCATCCAGCAAGATAACCACCCAATGGCCGACATGGCCTTGGGCTTCCTCTCCCGCAAACTCATCAAGCAAACCGTGATGACTACCGTGTACGGTGTCACGCGTTTTGGGGCCACTCAACAGATACTTCGGCAAATAATGCTGCTTGCCGACCAAAAGCTGCACGCACACGTCGAGGTTGCATCGTACATCGCTGCACACGTTCTTGCATCCATCACCGAGTTATTCAAAGGCGCAAGGATTATCCAGAAGTGGTTGGTGGAGAACTGCCACAGGTGTGTCCAGGCGTTCGAAGTTGATCAGAGGGTCGACAAGCATGAGCGCATTTTCGATTTCTTTGGAAAAAACCGCTGGAGGCCCATGATGTGGACTTCTCTCTCCGGGTTACCATTGGTTCAGCTATACCGAAAAAGGAAACTGAAAGAACTTATAACGGAATTGCAGAGACTCACGCTTCGAAACGATGCCAAAATTGCACCCATCGACCAAAACAAGTCCCTTAATGGCATGGCTCCAAACTTCGTCCACTCCATCGACGCCATGCACCTCAAGATGACTTGTCTATCAGCCAAGGAACAAAATATTACGTTCGCTGCCGTGCATGATAGTTATTGGACCCACGCGGCTTCTGTGGGAACCCTTTCCAAAATCCTTAGACAAGAGTTCGTGCGGTTGCACAGCTCGGAAATCATTGAAAATCTCCGTCAAGATTTGGCCCACTTGAACAGAAAGAGCTACCAACTTGTTTGGGTGAAAAAAGAGAAGCATGGAGATTTTCTTAGAGCATTGGCTGATCTAAGAGAAACATATAGCGTGCCGGCAGAAGCAGAGCCGAAAATGAAGTCCAATGGAAAAGCGCACAGTTTGAGCGAGTTTCATGCCGTGGGCCGCAGGCTCCAGACCTGGAATCTGCAATTGAATGTGGAGATCAAAGATAACCTGCATGTGGAGCGGCTAGTGGAAGAGCACCGCCCCGAGCTCGTGTATCGAATGGGGGGCCCTCGCCATAGTATCATATACTCTGCGTCAAGCGTGTCCGAGAAAGCCGATTCCCCAATATCCCATTCTTCGCATGTGCCGCTTTTGGTGCCGGTAACAATTCTTGATGCACCGAAGGTGGGCAGTTTGGATATTGAAAAAGTTCTCGAGAGCACCTTCTTCTTCTCGTGACCAGCCAGCTGCAGAACCGGACGAATTTCATAACAGCATAATCTTGCATAGTTTGCATGATCATATACACCTTTATACTCTGTCACCAGCATGGAGCTCGATTGTGAATCATACGACTCATTGACGATCGATATTCCAAGGAAGCTTTGCAACGGACGCCTTTCATCTATGCTCCACCAAAGCCAAGGTCGGCAAGCACGTCCAGTCGATAAGGATGTCCAGCCGACAAGCACAGTCCTATCGGCAAGAGCAAAATCATCAGTAAAAGCAAATTGAGTACGGACTTTGCGTCAAAAATCAGTAGATCTTTGCTTCGTTGAAGGTGAGTGACAAAAGGACACTATCATAATGTCCTGCTTCATTTTCAACTTTCGTTGATCATCTTTTGCAACTTGCCAAAGATCCTGTCTCTGTGAAGCGCCAAAGCGTCGTCCTCTTCATTCGCAAAGAAATTCTGCCGCTCATAGTCGTCGTGCTCATCGTGTACCAAATCAGCCACTTGGTTCCCGTCTTCATCGAAAAAATCGTCGTACAAATCGTCGTAATGCTGTGGCTCAGCAATATCCGCTTGCACATGCCCACTCAAATAGGCCTGAGCCTCCACATCTTCGGCCGAGTCCACTATGATGGGCCCATAGTTCTCGTCTTCATATTCGTACGAGTCACTGTACGTTCCTGCATCCTCGTCTTCCGGGTAATCGTTTTGGTAGAAAGACTCGGCGTTGGAGTCCTCGTCGTCGGAGTAGATGGCCGTTTGAGAGCGGTTTTCGTCGTCCAGCTGGAGCAAGTCAAACTCATCGTCGTCGTAGAACCGAATATACCCTATTTGGGACAGCGGGTAATTTGCATTGGTGAGAGTTTCGGCCGTGGAGAGCTTGTAGACATCGAAGACATAGTCGTCGTATCCCGTTTCGGGGTCAGAGGCACTCTTCGGGCTCGGGGCGTTCACCTCTGTGGTTATTCGAGCTGGCACGGCGGGAATTTGACCATTTTCACACCCGTTGTTGCCACGTTCGCCCGCATCCTGTGCTTGCTTCCGCCCACGCTTCTTCTTGACCCTCGGAGCATCCTCCACCAACAAATCATCAAGCATTTCGGCAAGCTCATGGGGGATCACGGTGTCTTCTTCGGTCTGCTGTTTTGGAATCACAAACTGCCGTTTCCGCTTGTTGGAGCCTTTCACTCGGGCCTCGGAGAGCACCGACGCCAAGATCTCCGAGTCTGGTTGGTCCACGTTGTCATTGGTCTCGGCCAAGTGGAAGTAGTAGCTTTTGGAGCCGAGGGGATGGGGCGCGGGGTTGGACTTTGGCGACGACGGCTTGGACCGCTTTGCTATCTGCAGGTCTGCGAGAATCAACGCCTGGAGCGGGTCCTGGCCCCTCTTTCTCTTGATGCGGAGGATCTGCGGCGGGTCCATGCTTGCCGTGTTGATGTGGGGGCGGTGTAGGGGTTTCTTGTGCGGTGGTGAGCAGCGCGGCGTGTGTGCAGTACCATGGATCATCAAGGACTACTGCATATAGGCGTGCAAGCGGGTCTAACCCGGGGCCGACCCGGGGCGCCGACTCCGCAGACGGCGCAGAGGGGCCGAAGGCCCCGCTCCTGGGGCTTGACGGCTTTCTTCGAAAAAGCAAGAACTTTTGATACTGCAACCAGGGAAACCTTTAGGGGAGTCATCGGCCGAAAGAAGTCCGACGAGTAATCGGCCTGACTCCGGGGAGTCGGCCGGAAAGAACTCCTCGGAGTCGGCCGTAAAGAACTCCTAGGAGTTGGCCGGAAAAGTCCGTGGAGTCGCCGCCATGGCGACAAATGGGCTCCCCGCGATGTGGTCAGGTGACGCACTCTCTTTTCGGCCACCTTTTTGCACCTTTTTGCACCCATCGAACTCCACCCACAAATCAAAGTGCAAAGTGTAGCTTGCAAACTCGCTATCGGTATAACTCGAAACTCCCATGCTGGTGATTCTTCGGCTCTTGGGCCACACTTACCTGCCAGAAACCGACATCGCCGTGGTCACGGGCGGCGCATCCGGATTGGGCAGGGAGATTGCCCGCCAGTTGGCTTGTTTGGGCGGAAAAGTCATTGTTTTGGACATCCTCAAGGTGCCGAAAACCAAAAGGCTCTCCGGCGTTTGCTATTGTCAATGTGACATCACGCAGTATGCATGCTTGGTCAAATGCCAGAAATACATCCAGAAAACGATTGGAACCCCCACCGTTCTCATCAACAACGCCGCCGTGGCAAACCCGGGAAGCATTTTGGACATGACCACGGAGCAGATCAACAGAACCCTCGCCATCAACTTGACCCTGTATTTCTACACCATCAAGGTGTTTTTGCCGGCGATGCTTCTTCTCCAGCGGGGGTACGTCATCACCGTGAGCTCTGTTTTGGCGTTTCTGTCGCCGGCCAATTTCGGGGCGTATGGCGCCGCCAAAAGCGGCCTCTTGGGCCTCCATGAATCGTTGACGTTCGAGCTCGGGGCGCCTCTGCTGAACCCCGGCATCAAAACTCTCTTGTTGTGTCCCGGACAGCTCACCACCGCGTTATTCCAGGGCATCGAGAATCCGCTGCCGGTTTTGGCTCCGCTGCTTGAGCCGGAGTTTGTGGCTCGTTTGTTGATCACTGCCATGCGAACAGGAAGAAGAGGGGACATCAAGCTCCCGTTTTACGGCGAGCTCTTGCCTCTTTTGAGGCTTTTGCCCTGGCCCGTGGTGGAAATGGCTCGCCAATACGCAGGCATAGACCGGCACAGCCAAGGATGCGAGCCGGACCGTACTCGTTCGGCGTGAACAGTCCATAAACACCATCTGAAATAGTAAAAGATGATATCACCGCAGCAGCACCTTGGATTGAAGGCTCTGGAGAGACGAGTCGAGGGTCCATCTTTGGGCGTCCTGCACGAAGATTCGGCCGAGATCAAGGTCGAGGTCAATGAAACACACGGCCGCAAACTGCTCTTTGAGCGAGTGTATTCGCGTGTATAGCTGCTCCGTGTGCTTGAAGCCGAAAAAGGAAAGCACCTCGGAGCTTGGGATTTGCACCACGAGCGAGTTTTGCGGCGTCAACTTCTTGTCCGGGGAGTCGGAAAGAAGAATGTCGAAGGAGCGGATTTTTGGGTCTCCAAGCTCGACCTCGCCGTGGACTTCCATATACAGCTTGGTGCACACTAGAGACAAGTCCAGAGGGATGGTGCCCACGATCTTGGCGTGCACCTTGTAATTGTCTTCGCCCGGCGGCGCCGTGTTCAAGAAGGACAACGGAACGCTTCTTCCGGGGGAGTCGTGGATAGTCATGGTCACGTGCAGCAGGTCAAAGTCCAGGCTTTCCTGGGGGGACAAGACGGGCGACATGCGAGGGAATTGGGAGCCACAGGTTTTCTGGAATTCTTGCAATTGAGAGTCTTGGGCCCGAGACTCTCGGGCCGGAGAGTCTGATTGGGCCTGAGATTCTAGTGTCTGGGCCCGAGAGTCTGTCTGGACAATTTCAGAGTCTATCTGGACAATTTCAGAGTCTATCTGGACAATTTCAGAGTCTAGTGTCTGGACAATTTCCGAGTCCAACGTTTGAGGCACCTGGGTAAGTAGATCCTGAGACAGAGACCGGAGAACTTCCTCGGAGTCAAAAAAAAGCTGGGACTCAAGCGGCCGCTGAGCAGACGGCTGTGACAGAGAGCGGAAGTTGGAGCGAGGAGCCGTTTGGACGGCTTCGGCCGAAGCAGGCTTTTGCGAGCCGGTGTCCAAAGCAACAAACAGAGACCGAACAGGAGACTGCAGCGGCCGGAGAAGCGCCAGAAAGAACGCGTACAGCTGGGACGGGCTATTTGCAGACTCGGATTTGACCGGCGGCTCGACCTTCACCTGCGACGAGTCCTGCGACGAGCAGCCAGTCGACGCCAGCAGCAGAAGAAAGTCATATTGGTCTGCAGGCAACATGGGCTCGAGCACCTTGAGCAAGAGCTCGCGATGGAGCGCTAGGCGCCCCAGAAACGCCCGGAACCGGCGCCAAAACTCGTCCAGCTGCAGACACGCCGAAGCAAGCTCCATCCGCGTGACCATGGGGTCCCTGCCCACGGCTAGCCGCACGTGGAGCCGCACGAAGCAGTATTTGTGGAACATGTCGATGAACGACGACGAGGCCAGCGAAACGTCCAGCGCCAGAAAAAGATCGGACGCGGTTCGCCGCGAGTATTCGTTGGCGAATCCCATCAACTTCTGGTGGTACAATAGAAGCAACTTCTGATTCTCGGGCGGCACCACGGGGCGATTTTCCCGGATCTGGTAGCGCAGAGCGCCGCACAAGTCCGACACGACGATTTCCGCCGGATGCAGTGTGTTGACGCGGAGCGAGAAGATCTGGGCGATCACGACGACATTTTTGGCGTAGTCTTTGGTGCTGAAGAGGTCCTGGAAGGAGAAGGCCATGAGGGGGAGAAGAGAAGCGCGGAGCGCGAAAGCGAGGAGCGCGAAAGCGAGGAGCGCGAAAGCGCGTAATCCGGGGGAAGTACGGGGTGTTAGAGTACACAGTGGGGCGTTCCGGAGTCCCAGTCGGGCGTTCCGGGGTTCCCAGCCGGGCAGTTTCAGGGTTCCCAGTCGGGCAGTTCCGGGGTCCCAGTCGGGCAGTTTCAGGGTGCTTGCCATCTCGGCCTCGGCCCCGCCTCGCCCGCCCCGCCCGCCGCCGCTTACGACCGGTAGTCCGCGTTGATCGAAATGTACTCGTGCGACAAGTCGCACGTCCAGAAACATGCCTCGGCCCCGCCGCCCGTACCCAAGTCAATCTCCACATTCAAGTCCTCCGCCTTGAGAATCTCCAGCGCACGTGCCTCGTCCACCTGCTCCGGCTCGCCATTGGTCAAAAGCCGGAGCGCCGCCGTGCCGTCCGCAGGCACAAACGACACGTTCGTCTGCGCCGTGTTCACCGACCCGGCGCCCACGTCCGCATAGCCAACAGCACACAAAATGCGGCCCCAGTTGGCGTCGTTTCCAAACATGGCGGTCTTGAACAACGACGAGTTGGCCACGCTCAGCGCCACGGTCTTGGCGTCCGCATACGAAAGCGCATCCTTCACCCGGATCCGGATGAACTTGGTGGCGCCCTCTCCGTCCCGCACCACAAGCTGCGCCAACTGCTGCGCGAAAAGAGTGATTTCCGCCTCGAGCGCCTGGTAGCCGCTGCTTTCGGGCGCATCCTCGATGGTGTCGCCGCCCGCCGCTCCATTGGCTATGGCCACGATTGTGTCGTTGGTCAGCATGTCTCCATCAACGGAGATGGAGTTGAACGAGCGGTCTACGGCATGAGAGAGAAGACGCTGGAGTGCTGCTGCCGACACCGGCGCATCGGTGGCGAAGAACCCCAAAAGAGTGGCCATGTTGGGGCAAATCATGCCGGCGCCCTTTGCGAGCCCGGCCAAGCGGTACGTCCGGCCGTTGATTTCGAACTGCTTGCTGACCAATTTCGGAAACGTGTCGGTGGTGCAGATGGCTTGTGCGCAGGACATCCAGTGGTCGTGGGAAGAGCCCAAGTGCAGCTGCGCCAACCGGGGGATTCCCGCCAAAATCTGCGAGATGGGCAACGGGTTACCGATAACTCCGGTGGACATGACGAGCGACGAGTCCGGCTTGTTGCCGAGCGTTTTGTCCGTGACTTCGACCATTTTGGCCGCGTCGCTCATGCCCTGCGTTCCGGTGACGGCGTTGGCGTTTCCGGAATTGATGATGAGCGACTGGATGTTGCTGTTTTTCTGGAGGATGCGGGAAGACACCTGCACGGGCGCCGCTTTGAACTTGTTTTGCGTGAAAACAGCGGCGGCCACGGCCTCGTTTTCGGACGTGTTGTGGAGGAGCGCCAAGTCCAAGGCGCTTGCGTTTTTCTTGACGCCGGCGTGCATGCCGCCCACGGCGAAGCCTTTGGGATACGAGCCTGCTTTGGGCACGAAGCGCTGCGCTTTGCTGAGGAGCCGGGAGGAAGTCTTCATGGCGGCTGGACGTCGGTGGACGTCGGGTCGAGCCGCCGATAACGCGGCCGCACACATGGCACGTGCGCAGCACGTGACACAGATCACGTGACACAGATCACACGACCACTCACGTGACACAGATCACACGACCACTCACGTGACCATTTGCGCGAATGGGGTCACGTGACTTCCACCTGACCACAATCACGTGCTGCGCACGTGACCACTCGCATAACGGCGCTCACGTGACCGCTCACGTGACCTTCCCGCGCCTTTTTCACCGTCTTCTCCCATCTCCCACCACCAATGCAGAAACTCTCCAAAGAGCTCAGACGCTCCAGCAACAACATCCTCAAGCAAAGCGTGCGCTTGAACCTCATCGCCGGCGACAGCAACACCGCCTTCAGATTCGGCCCCGCCGTCAAGAAGCTAGAGTTGGTGCTCTTGAGTAAAAACGTCTACAAGAGACTGGCCGGATTGAAGCAGTTCTGGCAGTTCAACTTGCCCACTTTGCGGTTCCACAACGCCGACTTGGACATGGTCGTCACCCGCGTCCGTCCCGCCGAAAAAGAAGACTACAACAATGCCCCGTGCATGATTCGGGTCCACGAAGTGTCGGGTGCTGTGAAGACGTTGGATTGTTCCAACAAAAACCACACGCAGATCCTCCAGGCGCTTGTGGAAATGACCTCTGCTCTGAGCGTCCCCGACTCGGAAATCCCGCACATTGCACTCCCCACTAGCCTGTCCTAGCTCCTGTATATAGCCGCCCTGCCTTGTTCAGCAATGGAAATCAAAGGATCTTCATTGATTGGCTCTGGTGGAGAAGCCATGCCCAATAAATATGCATTCAGCCTTGGCTGCTATGCCTGTCTCTATGTATCCGACATCAAGTATGTCTCTAGGTTGATTGCCGGTCTCAGTCAAGCAGTCGAGTTCAGTCAACCAGTCATTCAGTCAACCAGTCAACCAGTCAACCATTCAACCAGTCAACCAGTCAACCAGTCAACCAGTCAACCATTCAACCAGTCAACCAGTCAACCAGTCAACCAGTCAACCAGTCAACCAGCCAACCAGTCAACCAGTCATTCAGTCAACCAGCCAACCAGTCAACCAGCCAACCAGTCAACCAGTCAACCAGTCAACCAGTCAACCAGTCAAATCATTAGTTCTGAGGAACTCCATGAGCTTCTCTTTTCCCTTGAGCTCGATGAGCCGGCGAATCTCGTCCAACAGAAGTCGTTCTGTGTCCAATGTCTTTTTTCCTTGGTGGTCGTCCACACCGCCGTCTTCGCTCTCCACTCTTCGCGTCTCCGTCACGCCATTATTTATATCCAAACCATCTTGTCTTTTGGCATCGTAGTTTTGGTCAATGCGAATATTGCTTGATGCTGACCCCAGTACTTCGGAATTTGTTCCTCCCGACCCCAATACTTCGGAATTTGTTCCTCCTGACCCCAATACTTCGGAATTTGTTCCTCCTGACACCGTATCATCTTCTCGGCCATGCATGTCCAAAAGCACACTGACTGCAGCCAAATCCTGGTCCCTTGCCACCCTCTGATGCTCTTCGTAATATGCAATGTCTTCCTTGATTCTTCCTTGGCTTGTTTTGTTGATGAAATCTAGCACAATGCTCTGCTCCGGCACACGGTAGATGAACGGCTGTGCTTCCGTGCCATTGGTGATAAGCAAGACTTTCGCTAGCTTGGCCGAGCTTTTCGCCACGACTCTCTCATCAATGGAGTAGTTCTGCATGTGCTCCGGCACCTTGTAGTTCACGTCCACGTCGTCGTCGTCTTCCGATTCCACTTGGCAGTAATCCCCAAATCGCTGCTCAAACCTGGCAATGTTGTCTTGCACGCTGGCCACGCCGTGCTGGTATTTCTGCAACGTCATCTCGGCGTCTTCCGCCAAGTACGGCTCTTCCTTGTACTTGATAAGGAAGTTGTTTGCCTGCACAAACAGAAGGAAGTTGTTGTGAACCGAAGCATCCAACACAAGCGCGTCTTTGAAGCTTCGTCTCTCGAGCCACAGCGACGGGATTATCGATTCAATGTGATTCGGACACCGCCATTTCTGGCCCAATGTCTTCGCCAGGCACACCACCCCCGGAAGACAGTCCAAATGCCAGCACAACGGGCAGAAGTCACATGACACCATGGTCCGTCGCTGCAACCCCGACATCTTGCACTTGTGGCAAAGCCGCGGCCTGCCCTTCGGGTCATAGAGCGCCTCCACGTCTAGCTCTTCGTTGATGTTGTAGCCATTGAGCTGGGCGTGTTTCAGCACGGGCAAGTCCGGTTTCATGGACCCGTCGGAGTATTGGAACTCGTCGCCTGTGGACACATCCATGAAAGTGGCATCCCGGAGCCGTTTCGGAAGACGGAACTCCGTGGGGTTCCGCCCATGGATGGTGTTTAGAAGACCGCCGAACATCCCGTACCCCTTGAACAGCTTCTTCGCCACGAACCCGTGCTTGGCCAAGCACTCTGTGCAGTTCCAGTTCTCCTCGGGGATTTCCTGGAGCGGAGGATTGCAGCACAAGAGATGGAATGATTTCGGGCACGTGTCACAGCAGATGAACACACCCGTGCCGCCGCACGTGGAGCAGTAGTCGTCGTTGTTATTGTCGTCGGGGGTTTCCGGTACCTCGGGGGCGGCGCGGGCCAAAAGTGCAGGGGGTCTCTTTGGCGAAGTGATTTTGAGCCGCTTGATGGACCGGCCCGGGCTGCTGTGGTGGCTGAACGTACTCAAAGGAGTAGCCGGAATCAGAATTACCCGCAGGTTAGCCTGGGCAAGTTTAGGCTTTTTGACTCGTTCCCGAAGCTCCGACGGCTGCGACAAGGCCTCCAGCTTCTCCGTCTGGAGGTGCAGGATGTAGGGCTTCTCCTTTAGAGCCAGAAGCCCGTCGTCGGCTTTCACCGTTGGCGCCGCCGGCGCTCGGCCCCGCTTGCCTTTTCCAGCAGCGACCGCAGCACGCTTCACCTTGGCCGGCGGCAACGACTCCAAGGTGTGGCCGGAGTAACCCGGTTTGGGAACCGCCAATTCGGGCTCCACAAAAACGCCGTTTGCATGCTTTAAATTCGGCATTTTTGCCGTGATAATTGGACTATTCTGGAGCGTGGGTTGCTTCGCTAGTAGACCATTGGGACTGTCGCCGAGGATTTCCGGAAGTGCCGCCACGGACTCCTGTGCTCTTCTGGCCGCCATACGAGGCACACGTTTGGGGCGCCCGTCCAGATCATCCATGGGCACGGGACCAAGGGCTGCGAGGTCATTTTTGAGTTTTCGCTTTGTTACTTTCACGGGTTTGCCCGAGGGGTTTCCGTTTGTGTTCAGAGGGGCCACCAGCGTATCCATTTTCTGGCTAGATGCCACAAGATTGGAGCGTCACGTGAATGGGCTTTGAAGCTGTTTCAGCGCCGTTCGAATGTGTTCAGCGCCGTTTGAAATGTGTTTCAGCGCCGTTTGAATGTGTTTCAGCGCCGTTTGAAATGTGTTTCAGGTGCTTGAAATATGTTTCAGGTGCTTGAAAGAGTTCAGGTGTTTGGTTGTGTTCAGGTGTTTGGTTGTGTTCAGGTGTTTGGTTGTGTTCAGGTGTTTGGTTGTGTTCAGCGGCCTGTTCACTCCGTTCAGCGGTTCAGTCTGCCGGACTGTTCGTTGTGACCTGCGTATGAGCTGTGTTTGACCGAGAATCAGCCTGGTTGACCGTGTTTCACCTGTGTTTCACCTGGTGCAGCGGTTGAACGTTTCAGCCGTGTTTCAAAGCTATGGTCGTGTGTTGCAGACCTGATCTGACCCGTAGTTTCACCGCGGTGTATTTTCACTGCTCAACGCGCGAAAAAGAAAACGCGAGCTGAGTCGCTTTCTGCGATCGAGTTTTACGGCACACTATTTCGCTGCGCCGGCAGCAAAAGCCGTGGAAATATCAGAGGAAAAAGCCGTGGAAATATCAGAGGAAAAAGCCGTGGAAATACCAGAAAAAATGGCCGTTTTCCGCCCACACGCGTAGACTCGGAGCTGTCGCGTGAGCTCGACGGCCCCGAAATGCGCTTCCTGGAGCCACGCGCCTGATCGTTTTTTGAGGCTTCGGAAACTCGTCACGCTTCGATCATCGGAATGGCTCGTGGGCTCTCGCCGTTGATCAGACGATCCAAAAGAGGAAGATGCTGTTTTTTTCCGCTTGAAAATGCCCCTTCTGGGCCCTGATCATAAATATGCGTGCACGCCCTCGGAATGTCCGGAACTCGCAGCGGCCTGCACGGTAGCTGGTGCAACACACGCTCTCTGCACCTGAAATGGCGTCACATCACTGTCCGGAATTCCCGCTATCTTCCACCGAAAGCTGCCGCCAAAAAACCCCGAAAATGCGTGCTTTGCATTGGGCCCAAACGCCTGGGGGTAGCGTGGTGTACGGGTGTGTTTTGCAGCCGCGGCCCAATTCCGAGGGCGGCCGCTGTTGGCCAGCGCTTTCTTCCGCAAAGTAGCCGATCTGTGCCCAGCCCGCGGCCTCTCCGCTCCCACAACAGCGCCCGGTGCCGGCACACGCAACGCCCCCGCTCCAGGCTGCGCATGTACGGGTTTTTCCCGTCCACGTCGTCGCCGGGGAAGTTGGTTCGCGCACGCCCGCGTCGGTGCGCGGTGCACAACACAGCATTTCCACTCCTCCACCAAACACCGCCAATCCGCTCTGCTTCCGCTCCGTCCCGTCCACTCCGACATGACGACCCTCAAATCCGGCGAATCCGTCTTGCGTACTCCGCCGCCACATATGCAATACCCCTACGCCATAGACCCCATCACGTTCATGATCAACGAATGTATGGTGATATCTTCAGCCATGCGCAAAAGCAACCGCTGGGGACAGGGCGGCGTGGCGGCCATTCTTGGCCAGAGCGACTTCTTTGGCGAGGACGAGTCTCTTTTTCTGAACTTGGCGCTTTCGGCGCTGTTTTCGCTGCCCAGGCTGTCGCCGCTCTCGTCGGCGCAGTCCAACCCCCTACATTCCAGTTTTTTGCAGTTGCGGTCCATTTTGTCGGAAACCTCCGACATCAATGATGTGGACACGTTGACGCTTTTGCAGCCCTTTTTGTTGACCATCGAAAGCAGCTCCACGCTGGGCAGCGTGACTGCATTGGCGCTCAACACCATCCTGAAACTCCTCCAGTACGAGATCATCTCGTTCCGGTCCAAAATATTGCCCAATGCGCTTATACAGTTGACCACGTCCTTGACGCATTGCCGCTTTGAGGCCTCGGACCAAAACACCGACGACGCCGTGTTGCTCAAGGTGTTGCGGCTCTTGGAGACCATTATCGTGAGCCCGCTCTCGGCGTTGTTGCCCAATGCGGTGATCTCCGAGGTCATCCACACGTGTTTGTCTTTGGCCTGCAACAAGCGACGGAGCGAGGTGCTCAGAAGAGCCGCCGAAATGGCCATGGTGTCCATGACTGTCAAGATCTTTCTGCGCGTCAAGGAACTTGAGCCGGAGTCTTCCACCGGCGACGACATCCCGGCGTACGCTGAGCTCCACCCCGATGTCATGGGCGACGAGACACTGGCGCATAACTCGCCGTCACGTGTCCTCGAGCTGCCCACCGGCTCTCTTCTTGCCCTGGCCACCATTGACATTGCCCCCATGTCCCCCCGCAAGCCGGAGGCTTCCGACTCGCCCGACCAGTTCGACATTCAGTGCATCAACGAGTTCTTGGGCCTCCTAATATCTATGTGCAGTCCCTCCAACCAGTACCAGCACATGGAATCCACCAGGGTATTTGCGTTGTCCTTGATAAACACCGCCGTGGAGGTTGCGGGAGACACCATTCCGGAGCATCCTTCATTGATGGCATTGCTTGCCGATCCGGTCTCGAAGGACGTCCTTCAAATCATCTCCTCCACCGAGTCCCACGCTTTGCTCCAGGCGTCTCTTCGTTTGTTCTGCACCATGGCTGTCATATTGAACACCTATCTCAAACTGCAACTCGAATTGACCTTCCAGCTTTTGTTCAAATCAATTTTGCCCACCATCGATAGCTCTTTGAAGGGTAATACCACGATAAAGGGCACCACTGCAAGCACCCGTTCGCCAGCATCCAAAGAGTTGATTGTGGAATCCATCTCCTTCTTGTGGACCCGCTCACCACTGTTTTTCGTGAACTTATTCAAGGACTTTGATTGTGACTTTGAAAAATCCGACTTGGCCACTTCGTTCGTGACCTTTTTGTGTGAGCTTGCTTTGCCTGAATCTGCACTTATCACCACCGATAACGTTCCTCCAATCTGCTTGGAAGGCGTCTTATCATTTGTCTCTGGGGTGAACGAGAGAGCAAAACTCTACAAGTCCTCTGCGGATGTGCACTCCTTGATTGCAAATAAAGTGCAGAAGGACTCGTTCATCAGGTGCACAGAGATTTTCAACGAAAATCCCAAAAAGGGACTTGCAGCGTTGTGTGAACAGATGTTCATCAAGGATCCCTCAGATGCTTCGGAAGTAGCCAAGTTTTTCTTCCAAAAGTCAATCCGCTTGAACAAGAAAGTCTTAGGCGAGTTCCTCGCTAAACCAGCTAATATCAGCATTCTCAAGGAGTTCCTTTCTCTTTTCGATTTTGGTGGTTTGAGAGTCGATGAAGGTTTGCGGATGATCCTTAAGTCGTTTAGACTTCCGGGCGAATCTCAACAGATTGAGCGAATCGTCGAGCTTTTTGCTGAAGCATACGTCTCTTCTCAAACTAAAGAAAACAACGTTGTTCCAGATGATGTTGAAGATAAGGAACCTGTTTTGCCCGATCGAGATGCTGTTTTTATTTTGTCTTACTCCATCATCATGCTTAACACCGATTTGCATAACCCTCAAGTCAAGAAGTCCATGGAATTTGAGGCTTACAGAAGAAATTTGAAGGGAGTCTACAATGGAAAGGATTTCCCAGAATGGTACATGGCTGGCATCTATAACTCCATCAGGGACAGGGAAATCATCATGCCCGAAGAACACCACGGAACAGAGAAATGGTTCGATGACGTCTGGCACAATCTCATATCTTCTCAGACAAAGTACGTCACAGATCATAAAAACTCCGTGGCTAGTTTTGACCAAGTTACCTTGTGTCAGTTCGACAAGCTTTTATTTGAGTCTGTGGTTGATCAAGTGTTGAGTACATTGATGCAGGTTTTCAACGAGGCATCGGACGATAACATCATCACAAAATTGATGTCGTCTATCGATAAATGTGCCAATATCTGTATCGTGTATAAACTCGAGGGTGCGGTGACGAAGTTGATTGCGAAATTGGCCGAAATGTCCACGCTATTGGACCAGAAATCATTGCATATTTCTGAAGATGAACATTTGAGACCGGAAATTCCCATCACCCAAATCCGGATCGAAAAATTCGAAGATCCAATCACCGTGAGTGAAATGTCAGTCCATTATGGAAGAGACTTCAAAGCACAATTGTCGACGGTGGTGCTTTTCCGATTGATAAAGAAACCCGCATGTTTGGTGACGGAATCGTGGAACGATGTATTGAAGATTGTCTTCAATTTGTTTGAAAACTGTTTGATCGATCCGAACTTGTTCAGCGAGTTCCAGAAAAAGCTCAAGCTTGCACCTCTTGGAGAAGTGAAACCTACATTCCTGATTCTGGCGGTAAAGCCACTCAAAGAAAGCGGTCTTCTCTCAACGTTCTCCTCTTTCTTGAAGAGTTACTCTGACGAGCCGATTCCACCGACAAACCAAGAAGTGGAGTCCACAATTTCCACGTTGGACTGCATTAAGTCCGTCAACATTCCGAGTGTGTTCGATATTGTTTCCAAGGCAGACGAGGAACAGATGACGCTTTTCGTTAAGCTTCTTTTGCAGAACCTCCCTAGTTTTTCCGCCGAAACGAAACGTTTCTACGAGACAAAAGTTATGTTCATCTTCGAAACCGTCGTTTGCTTCACTTTAATCATCGATCAAGATGCTGCAACCAATGCCGTGTTGGCCAAGTTGTCTGAACACCTTCAATCGCTGCATACGTCCAAAAAGAGCTACCTTCGGTTAAGCACATACTACTATCTATTGGTCAGGCGGAGCTCGCAGCCAAGCAAAGCTGAGTTGGAGGAGACATTCTCGCGGCTTGCTTCCTTGGAAAAGAACACTTTGGTCAACTACGGCTCGTCGGTGATCCAGCCGTTATTTTCTTTGGTTGACCACGACTCTCAAACTAAGGACTTAATGGTCGATGACGGATACTGGAAGGTGATGCGAGTATTCAGCCTGATTGATGAGTTTGCGCCAGAGATCTTGAGTTTTGCGCAGTGCATCATCACCAATTCTGCTGAGGATATCACGGATGAAAACTACGTGAGCTTCTTAGGCTTATTGGATGAAATTTCTTCGCTTGGAGCCTGTGGTGCTGCATATGAGCAGGGCAATATCGATGCAAATCAAGAAGCTAGAAGCAAGACCGAAGCGCTGGTGCAAATCTCAAAAAAGAGCATCGACTTGACTGGGGAATTGAGCGTGGAGCACGGAAAACAGTCCTATCCACTTGTGCAGGCTTTGGCCCACCAGTGCTTCAACCCATGCCGGGAAGTCAGATCTACGGGTATTCATGTCTTGCAAAAAACTGTTCTATCCAGCAAGTTCAATGAAGACTATACCGCAGACGGAGTCTTCAGTTTCGGATTGTTTCCATTATTAGCCGAACTCGCAAAGGACGAAGTTATCCGAACTGACCCCACGGGCTTCTCTGAGACCCATCTACAAGTGTTAAGCCTTGTGAGCAAAGCGTTGCTCCAATTTCATCTCAGCGTCCACTCGAGCTTAAATGTGTGGCTGGACATTTTGCATCACTTTGTGGTGTTGAACGAGAAGTCACCGGATATCAGAGAGCCCAGCTTGGAAGTGTTGAAAAACATGATTCTCGTATTGAGAGACGAGTCTGTCTGCACTGAGGAGTTTTGGAAAATGACGTGGGACAAGCTCCATACTTTGTTTCCGGATTTGCAAAAAGAGGTCAACAGAGACGTACCGGATAAGAACAATACAGAGGTGCCAGTGAAAGCAGAAGAAGACGAAGCATCCAAAGAATCGTCGGAGCCAGAAGAGAACGCGCCAGCTGAGCAAACGGTGAAGCCAGAGGACGAAATTCCGATGTGATCGCAGAAGACAATAGACTAACCAGCTGTGCCGGTTGTTTGATATAAATATATAAGAATTGATAGACTACATCACGGGCCTTCTCGCAGCAGAAGACCTGCTAGGCACGTGACCCTCACGTGACCAAGCATTTCTTCAAGTCTCCTCCGCGAACCCTCTTCAGTAATGGTTTCTTACGCCGAAAGAGCACGTAAACATGCGTCGCCGGTCGCTGCTCGTCTTCTAGAGCTTATGGAGAAGAAGCAGTCCAACCTCTGTGCATCGGTGGATGTCAGCACCACCGCCGAGTTCCTAAGTCTCATTGAGCAATTGGGCCCATACATCTGCCTCGTGAAAACCCACATTGATATCATCGACGACTTCTCGTATGAAGGCACCATTGAACCATTGTTGGCGCTTTCAAAGAAGCACAACTTCATGATTTTTGAGGACAGAAAGTTTGCCGACATCGGAAATACCGTCAAGAAGCAGTATTCAGGAGGCGTGTATCAAATCGCCAAGTGGGCCGATATCACCAACGCCCACGGAGTTACGGGCGCAGGAATCGTGCAAGGGTTGAAGGAAGCTGCACGTGAAACGACGAATGAACCACGTGGTCTCTTGATGTTGGCAGAGCTTTCAAGCAAAGGATCTCTTGCGTACGGCGAGTACACGAAGCAAACGGTGGAAATCGCCAAGAGCGATGACTTTGTGATTGGTTTCATTGCCCAGAGAGATATGGGCGGTGCCGAGGCTGGGTTTGACTGGTTGACCATGACCCCCGGTGTGGGATTAGACGACAAGGGTGACGCCTTGGGCCAACAATACCGCACGGTGCAGGAGGTCGTATCCACGGGGACTGATATCATCATTGTCGGAAGGGGTCTTTTCGGTAAAGGTAGAGATCCAAAAGTGGAGGGCGAGCGGTACAGAAAGGCTGGATGGGATGCATACCAGAGTCGTCAGTAGAAGTCCAGGCCAACTTTGTACACACAATTCACGAGTGTAGTCCTTGTTTCTCATGTAAAGTTCTCGCGTGTAGTCCTTGTTTCTCATGTGAAGTTCTCGAGTATAGTCCTCATTCTCGAGTGCAGTCCTCATGCTCGAGTGTAGCCCAATATCTTGAGTATAGCCGTCATACCACGAGTAGCCGTCATTTCCACGAGTAGCCGTCATTTCCACGAGTAGCCGTCATACCACGAGTAGCCCTTAGTTCATACAAAGGTCGAGCTCGATGTCGAGTCGTGGCTCCGTTGGAACGAGCATCTTTCCCAATTGTCACGTCAACCACCAGCAAAAGCTGTCAGAGCACACGCTAGAAAAAGACTGAAAAATAATCATAATCGGTCGCATGCTCCATTGCTTCTCATCTCAGTCAAGAACAAGTCCTAAGACTCCAACGCCTCGACGGAGTCCGAAACACGGGTCCGCATGATCTCAAACACTAAAAGGCCTACGGACGTAGCCGGAATGGTCGTCAAGGCATTACGGGCGAAGCCCTTGTATGCAAGCTGCATCCAGGACAACTTGGACTTTCGCCGCATGTTCTGCACATACTGCAACGTCTCGAGGTAAGAGTTGTAGTAGAGCTTGATAAACGGCCTGCGGGGCGCAGTGCTCTTCGACAGGTTGTAGATATCGAGGGCCTCAAGGCGGTGAAAGTGCGTTTTCTGGAGTTTCAGAAGTGGGTATTGCACTGACAAAAGCGCAAAGGCTGCAGAAGCTCCCGCTAGCAAGATGAACGTGGAGCGCAAGATTCTTGTCAGTCGTGCTTGTTCCAAACGGACCATTTCAGCGTTCACCTTTGGCGACGAGTCTCCGCTGAAGTACAGGAATTTCTCCCTGATCGCCGACCGCATGTTCCGGTACGTTGAAATCACGCTGTATGTAAGATTGTAGCCCTTTGTTTTGACCACTTCAAACGTGGAGAAGTAGAATGCAAACCCAAAACTCTCCTTGACTAGTGAGAAGGCATAGCCGGCAAAGACTCCCACGAGTCCGATTTCCTTGAGTTTGTGAGCTCCGTACTTCCACAAATTCTCGTGTTTTCCTGATAGAAGCTCTGCTGTTGACAGCCGAGAGTAGATGGCATCCACGGGAGCTGCCACCAACGATTGTACTGCACCGGCAATGAAGCCTGCTTTCCAGGTGTCCACGGGCGAGTATCCTTTAATTAAGAGTTTTTTTTCGTTCGAGTCTGGGGACACTTTTGTTCTAGATCCCGTATCATTGGTTCCCTCCACAGAGCTCCCCGGGTTTCTGGGATTGCAGGTTTCCTGCATATGCGGGTCTTTGTCCATGAGTGGCTGAGTTGGGGAATTCTGTCTTTGGTTTGTTTCAGAGCTGAGTCTTTCTCTCTTCTCGTGGCGGCTCTTGTCGAACGCGTTCAAGCTGGTCAAGTACGTCCCATATAAGATGAACCCCGTGGCAGAGTTGGCCAAAAGAGGAGGCAACAAATGGTCCGGTATGAATCGCCAACCTTCCCTCTTCGTGACATTTATGAGCATGGCCAAACTCGAATGTGTACGAAATCTGTATGGTTTTGACGGGAGCCCGAAGTGGCGATTGGCTTGCTCTCTCACGTACACCATGTAGTCAAATCGGGACGGCTTGAAGAGCTTGATGGGCGTCCTCAAGTAAATGGCGGAAGCCTGGTATATAAGCGCCCGGAGGCCGGCGCTGGAGAGGGAGACGGACTGTGTGGTAGCTTTCTGGTCGTCACTTCGTAGCAGAGACATTTCGGATGCAGCTGTGACGTAATGCGGGAGTGGAGAAGATATACAGGCTGGTCAGGCCCGGAGCAAGGGTGTCGAGAGAAGGAGGGTGTAAGGCCAGCGATGTAGAGCCGGTTGAGCGCCTATGTAGCGCGGATGTCAACCACTGGCCTGTATGTAGGACGGACCTGGCCAAGCCACGAGCGGAGCCGTCAGGAACGATGGCTGCAAGTTGATGCTCAACGCCAGGCTGCAAGTTCGGCAGATGCTCAACGCCTGGCTGCAAGTTCGGCATATTCTCAACAACTGACTTCAAGTTCGGCAGATGCTCAACGCCTGGCTGCAAGTTCGGCAGATTCTCAACAACTGGCTGCAAGTTCGGCAGATTCTCAACAACTGGCTGTTCAGCGGGTGATCCAATGACCACCTGGCCCACAGACGCAGTGTGGAGATGCAAGCCCAGTGGCTGGCAACACCAGGCAATGCCTTCTGGAAAGACAGGAAGTTGCATGTGACGCCATTGCAGTACCATAGTGGCGTGAAACCGTCTGATAAAGCAGACGCAAATCGAAGCTGAAGCATTTGACAACTGCGTTTGTCAAAGCGCTTCCAATCTCGAAAGAACCCGAATCTTCCCATCACGGCACACTTCACTCGTCACGGTAGAGAATGATCTCGCTCTGCTTAAAGTAACGCCGGGCATCCTCATCAATCAACACCAAGGACAAATACGTCCGCACCGAGAACTTCTTATTGACATCTTTAAAGGTTGGCGTCAAGTTGTAGCCACCCAAAAAGAGACGGATTGGAATACTCTCGCCCTTGACTGGGGCGCCGTCCATGATCTCAAACTTCACAAGCGTCTCACTGTCCACCACCTGATAAGGCGGGGAACCGACGGTTTCTCTGCGGATCAAGGAAATCTCCATGTGCTTGATTTTGAGTCGCACAAGGAGAAAGAAGATTCGGCCCACGATAACTTCCTTAAGAGAAAAGCGCAGTTTCAGATACTCGAACTCAATGTGCAAGCAATGCTCGATTCCGACGTCCATTTTCACGGAGGTTTTCGGCACCACTGCCGAGTCTTCACCAGAGTCTTTGCCTTGAGTGGAATTCGCTAGAGCAGCGTCGTTTTTTTTGTCGTCTCCTTTGATCTTGTTTTCGGGCTTCTGTAACACCTTTTGCTCCTGCGGCTCCGGCACCACACTCTGAAACACCCAGAGCTCCTTTTCCCGCACAATTTCCAGCTTTCCCTTGCGTGTGACCACCACTCGGATGTAGTAGCGTAGACTGACGTTTTTGCCATGGTAAGACTCATACTGCTTCTCCACATTGCGGAATTCAAAGGGATACGTTCCCGCATGCGCCAAGAGCCCCGGCGACGCCAATTCCGTGGCCAAAGAGAGGAAATCCGAGCTGGTGATCACGTCCAAACTCGAGTGGATGGTTCCGAGGAGCTGCGCTTTGATGCCCACGTGTTCCAAAGTCTTGCCCTCCCTAAGCCGCACGGTGACTTCGCCTTTGACTGATTCGCCGTCTTTGTAGATGGGAATGGCTTCGATTCGCCCTTGCGGCGAAGTTGTTTCGGTGGACTTGCGGGTGTTCTCATTGGCCAAGCGGATTTCGATATCGAGGGGAGTTTTGAAGAAGAGCGACATGTTCGGCGATGGAGTTGCACTTGGAGAACTGTTGTCGTGTGCTGGAAGTATTCGCGAAATGGCTCTGAACGTTGCGGGGAGGCGTGGAGGCTGTAAGTTGTGTAGTGGGTGTGGAGGTCGCGGGCGGTTGTATGCACACCGTTGCAGCCAAGTGCACACCCGTGCACCGGGAGAGCACGTGACCACGGGGCGTCTACGGATGCTACTTACGGATTGGGAGATATTTCGGTTGGTTCAGGCTGTTTCGGGTAGACATTTCGGGGATCTCAGACCATTCCGGGGACCTCAGGTTGTTTCGGGGACCTCAGGTTGTTTCGGGGACCTCAGGTTGTTTCGGGGACCTCAGGTTGTTTCGGGTAGAACATTCCGGTAGACCATTCCAATAGACCATTCCGGTAGACCATTCCGGGTAGACCATTCCGGGTAGACCATTCCGGTAGACCATTCCGGTAGACCATTCCGGTAGACCATTCCGGTAGACCATTCCGGTAGACCATTCCGGGTAGACCATTCCGGTAGACCATTCCGGGTAGACCATTCCGGTAGACCATTCCGGTAGACCATTCCGGTAGACCATTCCGGGTAGACCATTCCGGGTAGACCATTCCGGTAGACCATTCCGGTAGACATTCCGGGGATCTCAGATCAGGGTACCTCGCAGGTTCCTGCTGTCATGCCTGGTAACGTATCCCTCACGTGTCCAGGGAGGAACCGTGTAGTACTATTCAATCAGTGGTACTGCACAAAGGTCTGTCTATTGTTCCCGCCCTTACAGTAATGCAAGGAAAGAGACCACGACCTTTCCACGTGGCTGCCCGTGCCCTCGGATATCCCCATGTATGTGCCCGTGCCCCCGGATATCCCCATGTATGTGCCCGTGCCCCCGGATATCCCCATGTATGTGCCCGTGCCCCCGGATATAAGTGTCCACTCCTCGGCTAGCCACAGTGTAAGTGTCCGCACCCTCGGATACCCCCTGTGGCAGTCCAAAACTCAAAGTGTCTTATCTGCAAAACTACAGGCCCAGACCCCTCGCCTTCAAAGCATCGCTGGGCCTTGTCGACCACTTACGCTGCGCGTGCATCACTTTAGCTGCGGGCGGATAACTTAAGCTGCGGGCGATACATGTGCATGCTGCAGGGCACCGATATTGCGCTTCGGCCCAGTCCAATATGCACATATTTGCGCCCCCGTCCGGCCTTGGACGGGCTCGAAAGTTTGCCACGAAAACAATCGAGATCTCCGTCTCTTTCAGTGCATTATCTCCCCCTGCACCCGTGTCCTGCAGCTAGCATGCACCTCCTCCCGCGAAAATCTCTCGCTACCTCAACTCCACCAACACCCCCTTTAGCGTATCGATCTGCCCCTCTCTGCCCTGGTTTGCGCAGGCCTCCAACCTCCACTAGTGCAGCTCCTACTCACTCCCCCTCCCCTGCAGGCACAGCCCCCCCAAAACCCATACATCCCTCTCTGTACACTCCAAACTCCCAATTGCGGCTGGCTGAGCTCCTCTCCATGAACACTCGCCACCCACAAGCTCCTTCAAGTCAACATGTCTGGTGACGATATCCCTCCAGAATACGTCTCCCCCCATGGCGAGTCGTACGCCTCCCTCGAGGACTCCATCAATTGCCTAGATACGGTGATCGCCCTCTACGACTTCCCAGGCACTCAGCCATCGCATCTATCGCTAGCGCTCGGCGATACCGTTTACGTGCTTTCCAAAAACGAAAGCGGCTGGTGGGACGGTGTCTTGGTCAACCAAAAAGCGGAGGTTTTGCGGGGCTGGTTCCCGGAAAACTACGTCCGTTCCGTCAACTATGTGCAGCCGGTGCTCAGCAAGCTACAGTCCAACAAGGAACTCGACTCCATCACCGCCGCCAACACCGCCGCAAACGTGCTTATTCCCCAGTTCACCAGCTTGCTCCAGAAATCGCCCTTGGCCCAAGACCTGGCACGTGACTCGTCCTCCAACACACGCAAGAACTCGGTGGTCAGCTTTGCGCTGTCTGAAACGGGCTCCGCGGCCAACGACGCCAAGTCTCTGTTACGGCTCAACGAGCTGAAACACCCGCTGGACTCGGCGCTCTCCAGCTCGCTCCACCAGCCGTCATTTGCGTCGACCATATCGTACGAGATCAACAACGCGTCGTTCTCGGTGACCGAGTCGGATTTGGATAAAACCCACATTCTTCCGCTCGAGGAGGTGGAGGCGAAGTTGGCCGACCTCAAGGAGGCGGAGCGGCGAAACGTCATCTGGATTCCCCGGCTCATAGACAATGGTGAAATTGCCTATTACTGTGAAAGCTTGAATATCTATTGCAGCCGTTTGCCATTATCGCCCATGATTCCGGAAATCGACTTCAATGACATGAACATGAGCATCCCGTCGAAGGAAGCCATTGACGACTACTGCATGGTCATCAAGCTGTTCCCTGCGATTATGACCCGAAACCCCGATTCCAGATCGTCATCTTTGACCAAACCCTACGAGTCCCGCAAGCACTCCAGCTCAAGCACGTTGTCACACACCAGTACTTCGTCGTACCACAATTTCGGTCAGCCGTTTTTCAGCATGCCCGGGCTTTTCTACAAGCAGTTTCTGGACTTGACCTATTGGTCGGAGTTGAAGGAGAAGTTTGAGCACATCCTAAGGCTCACCTGGAAGGCCATCAAGGATTCCAGCACCCAGCTTTTCACCATGCACTTGTCGATGCTCACCAAAATCATCTCCATTGTTATGAGTGCGGCACGACTCGCCCAGAGCGATTTCGTCGGCACGAAATTCGAAAAGTCCATCCGGCACAAGCTAAGAAGACTATCCGAGGCATTTTCGCAAATGTACATCAACAGCTTGTTACATCTACGCGTGATGCACTACGCAGACGCAGCCGAGGAATATGCTAATCTCGATATCTACGGCCTCAACAAGTCCACGAGCTCCACTGCCCATGGCAGTTACACCTCATCTCGCCATTCCGGCGGCACCTATGGAGGAAGCGCTACGGACAGTCCCTCTCGCCTGACGTCAAATGAAAGCATCCCCTACTTACAAAGCATCGAGAGAGATATCGATGTGATCAAGTCCAAATTCAACAAGCTAACGAACATGTTTCTATCGCTATCGACGGATAAGGTGGTGCTGTTGAAGGATTACGATGGCTCGGAGCATCCGAATGACGAGGGAAAGGATCGCTTCAACATATTGCCGCAAGTATATCCTCGGTTTATCACCAATGAATTCAATGGTGGAAATTGGTGCAATCCGTTATTTCCTGCTGCTCATCTGTTTCTCAACTCCAGTGGTGATCAGCTCAAAATTAAGTACCACGCAAAGGTGGTGATTGACAATAGCGCCTATGAGCGGTGTGAAGCAGTTACTGAGGATTTGGAATCGTTCAGCGACGATGTGCTCGAATTGCTCTGCCCGACAAAGCAACACTTGTATTACAACGAGACGTTGAAGACGGAGAGGAATGAGCAGGTGCTTCGAGTCATGTACAAGTACCTTCACCAGGTGAGTACTTTGGTGGACACTTTAGAGCTGTTGGACTTTACGGTTTTTTGTTTAATCCGGCAAAAGGCCTCTGTGGACCTGACCGATAAACCGTTGCATTTGAACTCTCCCGAAAAAGCTGGTTTGACGTTCGACTACCCTGCAGTTATTGAGTTTTTCCAGTACAAACAGCAGCTCCATGAAAATCTGGCAAAAATCATCACCCATTCGCAATCTCTTACCCTTGAAGACCCAGACTCTTTTGCGGTGATGAAAGACGACGAAGCGGGATTATACGCCCGTGACGCCATGAAAGACTCTCTCGAAAAGTCGGCCATTTTCATAAGCAACATCTTGTTCAATCAAAACAAGAGAAAGGCCGCGGACAGGATTTCCTTCAGCCAGGACCGAACTTTGGCGGATCTTTTGGTGGAAGGCGTCAATCTCAGAAAAAACATCTTGGCTTTGCTCCGGGTTTTGATCGAAGAGAGAGAGTCGATCATCAATTACTCCACCAGAGTCATGCACGACAACTTTAACGTGGACTTGATCGTGGCAGAACGCAATAACACTTCAGCTACAGTGAAGAACGAGGATCTTGGGAGCCATTACATCAGCGGAAAACAGAAGAAAGAGGATACACCGTGGTTTCTTGAAGGCGATGAGGAATTCGATTTGCTTTTGGACATGAACGGCAGCATCAAGGGCGGCACCAAAGAGGCATTAGTCGCCCATTTGACATACCACGAGTCCGTGGACACCTCATTCAATACTGTTTTCTTGATCACGTTTGCAACCATACTCCCATTTTCGGAATTGATCCATCTACTTGTGCAGAGGTTCAACCTCGAAGCACCCGAAGGTTTGAGCTATGAGGAGTATTTGAAGTGGAAGGACTTGAAACAAAGCCGAGTTCGGTCTCGAGTCTTGAATGTCATGAGACTTATTGTTGAGAAGTACTGGTGTAGCTCGTACAATTCAGAGCCGGTTTTGGAAAGGTGGTTGCAGTTTCTCAAGTCGTCGGAAGTGCAGGGGTATCCCATGAGCAAAGTGGTTATCGAAAGCGTGGAGGCCATACTTGGTGGGGCGGATCCGCTGCAACAGGAGTTTGTGGTGAAACCAGTTAAGGGAAAGGTTCCAGCGCCTCTCTTCAAAGGATTCACGTTGCGGAAAATGAGATTGTTGGATATTGAGTATGTTGAACTAGCTCGACAACTCACAATTCGGGAATTTCGGATATACTGCAACATCTCAAAGCATTCATGCATCAACAAGGTGTGGGGAAAGAAGCTGGGGCTCAACGAGTCGCTTTCAAGCATTGCCAGTTTCATCAAGGCTTCGAACCAATTGACGAATTTCGTGGCGTACTCCATTTTGAGAAAAGATGATCCCCGCAAGCGGGTGCAGGTGGTCCGCTACTTCGTGCAAGTTGCAGAGAAATGCCGGCAATTCAACAATTTCTCGTCGATGACAGCGATCATCTCGGCGTTGTACTCGTCGCCCATCCACAGGTTGAAAAAGACGTGGACTTACGTCACCAAGGACACGCTCACGCGGTTGCAGAATATGAACAAGTTGATGAACCTGAGCCGCAACTTCAACGAATACAGAGACATGCTCAAATTCGTGGGGTCGGAGCCGTGTGTGCCATTTTTCGGCGTGTACTTGTCGGACCTTACGTTCATCTACCATGGAAACCCCGACCACTTGATGAACCGGTCACGGATGCTCAATTTTGCCAAGCGGGCCAAAACTGTCAACATCGTCATGGGCATTGACCACTTCAAGCAGGCGGGTTATAACTTTGTCACTGTGCCAGAAATACAAACGTTCATTGAATTGTGGTTTGACAAGTGTCCGTCGATCGAAGAGCAGTACCAGTTATCGTTGAACATCGAGCCACGTGAAGAGCCCGGGAGATCAGTTTACAGTTCCATGGCACCCAAGACTTACCATCATGCCATGGCCATGAGATAGTGGGATCTGTCTGCGTGTGATCCAATAGATAGATCAGCCATGGCCATGAGATAGTGGGATCTTTCTGCGTGAGACGCGTCCAATAGATAGATCAGCCACAGTCTCGTAATCCGCCGATGGTCCGCCGCACCGTGGATTTGTAGTGAACAATTCGAGGCAAGCACCCTCCGGATATTCGAAGCTTTCCTCTACAAAACGACTTTTGTCGTCAATATTGACCCATAGTGCAAATCCTAAGCGGCGTCCTGCATATAGCCGCGCACCTGATCTGGAAATATCAACTCAGAAGATAAGAGCCACCAATGTTCAACAAGCTCAAATCGTTTTCCGAGGATGTGGCCAAAAGCTTTAACGACATTCAGCAGTCGGACGCGGCGAAGCGGAACATTGAGAATATCACACAAGTGAAGAATTCCGTGGGGATTCTCAAGTCGAAAACACCCGAAGTCTCTGAGCTAACGCAGCCGCTGGACGAAGCCACCGAAGCGGAAAACAGAGCCGATGAGAAAGTGCAAGAAGAGAACGCTGAATTGGGGGGAAAAAGCACTGAATTAGGAGGAAAAAGCGCTGAATTAGGAGAAAAAAGCACTGAATTGGGAGGAAAAACCACTGAATTAGGAGCTAAAAGCGCTGAATTAGGAGCTAAAAGCACTGAATTAGGAGCAGTTTCGCCCCGGCTGGCAGACGCCAAAGACCCGCTCCAGGGAATCAACTTGGATGAGGTTTCACCGCTCGTTCGAGGCAAACTCAAGAAATTCGTCAAGTACGAGGAAAAGTACCCCGTTCTTTTGGATGCCTACAAGACCGAAAAGCGCAAAAACCAGCTAATAGTCACCTTCGAGCACGTTTTGAGCGAGTACACGCCCGTGTCCTCAATCGGAGACGTAGAGATGTTGGTGGAGTTTTTGAAGGGGCTCAGTGAAAAGGCCACGTTACTGAACGACGAGTTGCGCAAAGCCATTGGCGAGAACTCCCGGTTGGCCAGGGAAAACGCAGATTCAGCCAAGAAATACGCCGACGCGCAGAAGACCTTGAAGTATGCGGAAGAGCGTTTGGGCGAGAGAGCTGAGCGAGTGGTGGAGCTCGAGGCCCAAGTTGCGGTTCTTACTGAGGAAAAGCGTCTGAAGCCCAGTGCTGTTGCAACAGGCGACAACTCCGAGCTCAAAGAAGCCCTTGGTCTATATGAGGCCGAGAAACTGGCTAACGCCGAGCTTTCTGCCAAAATAGAGACTCTAGCGGAGGACTTGGAGGCATCCAAGAAGCTTGGTGCCGAAGCCGCCGATTTGCGTGTTGAAGGTGAGCGCTTGAAAGTGGCTTTGGACTCGGAGTCCCAGAAAACACACGAAGCGCAGGAAAAGGTCCAGAAATTACTGGCTGACCTTCACACGTTGGAGGCCAGAGTGTCCTTTGCTGAAGACGAACTCGCCAATGCAAAAAGAGCGGTGCACGACGCGCAGAAACTCGTCAGTGAACGTGAAATGACTATTGCTGAGACGAAAAACGAGTTGAGGGTCAGTGAAGAAAACGCTGATAAACTCACTCTCGATTTGAAGTCACGTGAACAAGAGTTTCGGGATTTGGCTGCAACCTCCGAGAGCTTTAGAGGCGCATTAGCGTCGGCGTCCGAAAAGGCTGCCGAGGTTGACGATTTGAGGGGCCAAGTGGCTCGGTTGCAGAAGGAGTTGGATGAGCTGAACAGGAAGGTCGAGGTGAAGGGCTCTAAAGATAAGAGCTCTGAAGATAAGAGCTCTGAAGATAAGAACTCTGAAGATAAGAACTCTGAAGATAAGAGCTCTGAAGATAAGAGCTCTGAAGACTCCAAGAAACACCTGGATTCGAAGAAATCTGATGGAAAGAAACCCAAACAAAAAAAGCAGAGTGCTGCAGCAAAATCCCGAGGATCAGCTGCAAATTCTACAGCAGCAGCTGACGCTACCCCTGAAAGTGGCTCCCAAACACAAAGTGACGGTGGAAATGTGGAACTCCAAACAACTGTGGAACTCCAAACAACTGTGGAACTCCAAAAAACTGTGGAAGACCTCCACTCGAAACTCTCCAAAAACAATACTGTCATCGAGGGGTTGAAGCAAACGGTAGATGACACATCTAGGAGTTTAGAACAAAGCGTTGAAACCATTAAATGCCAAAAAGAGCGGCTTGAGGACCAGAAAACGCAGCTCGAGGACCAAAAAAAGCAGCTTGAGGACCAGAAAAAGCAGCTTGAGGACCAAAAAAAGCAGCTTGAGGACCAAGAATCAAAACTCCAAGACAACGAGAGCTCAGTGGAAGACACAAAAACGCTTCGTGAAAGTTTGAAGAAAAAAGAAGCGGAGGTTGCTAAACTAGACGCTCTTCTCAAGAAAAAGAGTGATGAACTTTCACAATTAGAGAAGTCTCAAAGCAGTCTTGTTGCGGAAATACGAGAGGTAAGGAAAGCCGCCGAAACGAAAAATGATGATCTTGAAAGTGTCAGAGAACTGTTGAAAGAAGTCGGAAACGAATTTGTGGCTGTCAAGGATGAACTCAAAGAGATGAAAATGAAGTGTGTGGAGTTAGAAAAAAGGGAAAAGGACTCCAAAGAAAACGACGTGACCCCAGAAAAGGTGGAAGCTTTGTTAATTCAAGTGAGTGGCTTGGAAACACAACTCCAATCGGCAAAACAAGAAAGTGCCACACAGAGCGAAACCATACAGAGAAAGCACCGGGTAGATCTCCGTGCAGTGCAGAAGAAGCTCTCCTCAGCGGAAAAAGAGCTTGAGGCTAAACACGCCGAGGTCTTAGAAGCGGGCGAACAAGCAAAAGCAGCAAAAGAAAAAGCCAAAGTTGCGTCGGCCAAGATGGAGGCCTTAGAGAAAGAAATGCAAGGCTTGAAGATGGAGAAAAGATCACTCGAGGAGAAGTTCAAAGAATGCAGCGCTAGTTTGGAATCGTGTGAGAAAGCCAGCGAGGTGTTGAAGACCGAAAACGAAAAGCTCAGTATTCGCCTAGACGAGCTCAACCAGCAAAAGTCCACAGATTCCGGGCTCAAGCTCGAAATCGCCTCGTTGCAGTCGTCCATTACTCACAAAGACGAGCAGCTTCGGGAGCTCAAAGAAATCTTGAGCAAGAAAAATGCAGAGAGAGATTCGTTGAACAACCAAATCGCAACGCTCAAGGCGAACGTCGAGGATTTGCGCCAATCCAACAACTCGCTTAAAGAAGAGAGCAAGCAGTTGAGTCAGAAAAGCGATGCTAGTGCTGAAAAAGCCAATCTTTTGACCAAGGAAATGTCCAACCTCCAGATCGAAAAGCAAGGAGTCATGACCGAGCTCGAGAACTTAAAGCTCAAACATGACAATTTGTCCCGGACAAAGGCCAGTGCATCAGAAGAAGTGCAAAAGATCAAGTATCAATATGGCGAATTGGCAATGAAATCCAAAGAGACGCAAAACAAAATCGATAATTTGGAGGAGGAGTTGAGCGAGGCCAGAAACCTTCTCCAAGAGCGCACCAGGGAAAGTGTCACTTTGAGAAGAATGGTGATGGACAACGAAGAAGACTACAAGAACAAATGTGGCGAATTGCGCAACGAAATGAGGAGTTTGAGTGACGAGAAGAATGAACTCGAGGCCGAGTACCTGGTGATCTTGAAAAAGAGGCAACGAGAAATCGATGAGTTGAAGGACATATCTGCAAGGGCGCAGAAGCGGATTGCTGACTTGGAAGCAACTTACGATGAGTTACGGGCCAAGGCAGAAAGCTCCACGGCTCAAGCGGCCAATGACGATGTGCAAAAGGCCATGGAGTTGGAGAACACCATCGGCGACATGCGGGCCGCCTTGAGTGCGTCCAGCAAGAAAACGGCAGAGCTCGAAAAAGCCAATGGCATCTTGAAGCGCTTGAACGATGAGTCCAGCTTGAAGTTTGAAAGGCTATCCAAAAACTACAAGCACATTACGCAGCAATACCGAGTGATGAAGGAAAGCCATGAGCAGCAGACTTCGACAAACGCTCAGAAGGCTGTGGAGAGGGAGCAAAACGCAGAGCCTAAGGCCAATACTGCTTATATGAAGAACGTCTTGGTTGGTTTCTTGGAGCACAAGGACCAGCGCCTGCAGTTGCTTCCCGTTCTCAAGGCTTTGTTTGAGTTTGATGACACCGAGGAAAGGAAGCTTGTCAATGCGTTGAGGTGAGACCGTCCGTGAAGGCGAAATATCCCGGGAACGAAAACTTTGTGGAAAAATGGTACTCTATCGGCATCTTGAGACCTCGGATTCGGTATTCTTGACACCTCGGATTCGGTATTCTTGACACCCCGGATTCGGTATTCTTGACACCTCGGATTCGGTATACTTCAATCCTGCTGATTATTCCCCAAGTTTTGACGGACCGGTGGTACTACAGATACTTTTCTGGAGCCAATAATGCTGGGTCTCTTCTCTGGCCTCAAGGCGGCATAATTGACTTTCCATGCGCGCCTGCACACAGCCGCATCTACATCCATCATCGCATCTCACCACTAGCAGCATCTATGAACGCTTTTGACCAGAAAAAAGCCCTGATCTTGGCCGAAATCCGCGGCAACTCGGCCGATGCGCCCGACCTCTCGCCGAAAGGAACAATCGACCGTCGGTGTTGGCCCATTATGGACATCATCAACGGCTTTCCAAACATGGTGACCACTTCGCTGTGCTCAGGACGAGTGTCGGTGTTTTTGGAGGGCAGAAAAAGCGCCAGCCAAATTGGAGCAAAAGGCAACGAAGGCCGGTGGCTTTTCGTCACTCATGACCCCGCAGAATTGCCCTCTTGGTATAAACTGGTGGACTTTACACACGAAACGCACGGCCAGATGATCCCTGAATCAACCTCCCACGACGCAAGACGCTATGTGCTTTTCAAATTCGAACCGTTGATTCTCCACGTGAAATGCCGTGATTTTGCCTCGGCAAGCTTACTTTTCTCCACTGCCATGGCCTGTGGATTTCGGGAATCCGGCATAGGCCTGAACCTAGTGGTTGGTATACGCACGCTGATCAAATTAGATGTGCCCATTGGGTATCTCAATGGCGAGGAAATCGTGGCGGTGGTTTCGGAACCGTATCTTGAGATGATCACGAGGCTTTCTGCCGATCGTTTCGCCGAAAATTTCCGGAAATTGGAGGTGTTGGAACGGGCCATAGCCACCATGCAGGAGCCGGCAGTCCCCGTGGTGGAATCCAAGGACGAGAGAAGGCTACGGAAAATAAAGGAAGGTATGGAGAGACGAGAGGGTGTGAGAGCAGAAAAGGCCCAGAAAAAAGCAGAGAAATTGGAGAAGGAGAAGCTACAAAAGGACGCTGGACTGGCGGCTCGCATACAGGAACAATAAATAGACAGTGCATCGAAGACTTGGTTATCATTTGCTCTGGGCGTCTGAGAGCAGGTGCTCTCGTGGCCATGTAGTCTATTTACATCATGTGTCAAGAATGGATTTGTCAAGTGGGGACTTGAGAGAGGCATGTGCCCCGTTGATCCAGAAATGGCAATCCTCCGCACGCCGATTAGTTGTCAAAGTTGTTCTGGACCATTGGCATCTCAGTCATGGTCTAAGTAAAGTCCATTCTTGCTGTCAAGCTTTTAAAGGCTTGGCCATTGAAGCGTAAATACAATCCGCGGCATAACGGCTTGCAAGTCAGTGTTTGTATCATCCTGACTAATCTTGAACCATGAGATGGTAATTGGTAAGTGTGTGATCCGCCTTCAAGAGCTCTCTGACTCATCGGGCTCTTCGCGATTATTATCTTCACCGTCCCTTTCTCTTCTGCCATCTCCGTACAAATTCCGGAGCGTTTCGAAAAAATCACCCAGCGAGGAGGCGTCAGAAGTTTGGGTATGCACACCATTGGGCGTTCTTCTGCTAGTCACTCCTGTTGCAAACAACGAAGACGCGCCAGTCAGATCAGATTCTCGGAGTCTCCGGGATCTCCTCAAAAAATTCAGAATATTGTTGATCATAGGGCTGATTCCTGGATTCCGAGACCTAGATCCATCGCTTCTCTGTTGATTGTCCGCTTCGAACGGGGATGGTGGGGAGGCTGCTCTTCCCGTGGGATTGAATATCACCAGTGTAGCTCTGCGCAAGAACCCAGGACGTCGGGAATCTGGCTCCAGTGTATTTTGAGTTCTGTCGGCACCAATGCTATTCGCGTCTAAGCTTGGCTCACCATCATTAATCGAAGCATCATCTCCGAGGCCGCCAAATCGAATATAGCTGATAGGAGCATGCACGTGAGAACTGTTTGATTCAATATCTCCGACAGAGAGACGACAAAGAGGGCAATTTGCGTTTTCTTTAAGCCAGTGCGCTATGCAAGAACGTCCGAACACATGGCCACAAGGAAACTCTAGGGCACTGTGGTCATATTCCTCCTCGTGATCACACAAATACGGCTTCTGTGTAGGCTCCGCATTGCCACGAGATCCGAATGAGTTTTCTGAGTGGCCCTCGGGCTCTTCACTTCTTTCTGAAGACACAGTGTCTGTTGGGGTGTGCGCTTCCGGACTCAATTTCCGGCGTTTTGTAGTCACCACATTCTCCAAATCAGTATAGCTTTCATAGCAAATAGAGCACGTTTCCGAAGCCACATCCTTCAAATTTAATCTCTTGAAAGACTCGAATTTTTCGACGGATATTCCTGGCTTACTCTTCGGGCTATTAACTAATGCAGAGTAGGCCATTCTCGTGGCCAAAGAGATGAACTGCAGAATAATTCTGGGCTCCCTGTTGGCGGCATTGTTCGGCAATGTCACCACAAGCGACCCTGTACGGCCCGGATTTGGGTCGTTGGCAACGTCCATAAACATGTAATTCACAGTAATAACAATGGCACTGGAACTATCGGCGGCAGTTCCTGCAGAGGTGATGGACGCAGAGCCAAGATCGGTCTCGGCGCTCGTGGGGGGCTGAGTCCCGAAGCCCTCGGAAGTAGCATCGGTGCCTCGCGAGTTGGGGCCTTCCATAACAGAATCTAGAAGCTGGTCAAATAAGCTGAAGCTGTGGTTACGTTCAGCAATCTCCTCTTCATTTGCCACAGACTCATTTTCGTTCGAATCTGATCTGAGGCTTTCTGCATTTCTGTTGGTTGCTGTGTTCGCCATGCTCCCTGGATTCTCATTCAGTCCTTCTAGGTCCTCTGTAATCTCCACGCTATCGGCAGTATTAGCCGAATTTTCGATACCTGTATCGTTGCAGTGGGAATCTGCGCCTTCCTCTGAGGCCAGACTGAGCTGGGAAACCCTTGATTCGGGGTCCATAACACTCTCCAGGTCACGGTCACTATATTGGGTACCGACTTCGGAATTAGGAGTATCCCGGGCAATCTCCGGCTTGAACCCGGGGCGACCCGGCCCTTCCGGCAGCGCCCCTATTTCAGAATCCTCCTGGGCTAGATGTAGATCAGGGGCTAATCCGGGGGCCGGACTGGACTCGGATGTCCGAGTCGGGCAAGCCTCATGGGGATCACTGTCCCTATTCGCGGAAGGCAGCACCATGGTTGTGTACTCTGGAAATAAACGTGGGATTAAGGGGAAAAGTGGAATGGCGATTACTAAGTCTATGTGTCAGAATTGTGCGAGGATTAGGCGATTGGCACGTGAGAGTCATGAAACACATTCCCTGCGCACACAGAAATGCACTTGTGGGGTCACGTGATTGAGGCAATCACGTGCGTGAACATAGGTCACGTGCGTGGCCACGTGCTGGGCACGTGGCTACGGGCCGGACGCCGGCATCACCACGTCCCATATGTAATCGTTCACGAGCTGCACCAGGAAGTTGAACGGCTCCAACATGGTTTCAAAGCCACGAAAAAACGCAGTGTCGATGCATAGATGGTTCAGCACCTTGATCGGCCCGGGAGCGGTGCCAAAGTAGACGAAAAACTCCCACAACCGGGCAACATAATCGTCTGTTTTCACCGTCGATCCAAAGCACGAGATGCTGAGCGTATCCCATACTGCAGGAGTCATCACAGTGGCGAGGCGGGCCAAGAAGTCAGGCAAATAAGACGAGAAAAACGCCGGGCGCAAGGCAAAGTCGTGCAAAAAACAAATGTAGGACATGAGCTGGGCCACGGCGGGGGTTTCTCGGAAGACGGAAATGGCCTCGAGCTTGGCCCGTGCAAAACGCAAGGAGTCGTGCACCTGCCCAAAAATGTAGCAGAGGTCGACGTCGGTCAGGTATCGGGCGTCGTGTGCAAACTGGGAGAGCACCGCGAGGAAGAGCGCCTGGTATGTCATATTGTAGAGCACCTGTAGTATGAGAAAGTTGTTGCTGACACGAAACACGACAAGATATACATTGACCTGCAGGTTGTCGTCAAGGTAAGCCGGCTCGTAATCCACGGCTTCCGAGCCAGTCAATCTTGCATCCAAGATCTGCATTAAGCGGTGGAGCACCATGAGGTTCAGCACGTAGTGTGCAAAACGGAGGCTGGGAAAATGGGGCTTTTCCACTTTGGTGATAGTCAACCATCGCACATTCAAGTAGTATTTCAAGATGAGCACGGAAATGGCCTCGCTGTATTTTTCGATAAGTGCAACAGGCGTCATTGCTGGAATCTCCGCATAAAGCCTCGCCAACGTAGGCTCCAGCATCAAGGTTAGATCATTGTATAACGTTAAGTATGAGTAGATGAGATCGATGGGGCTGGCAAAGGAGTCGAATCTGCCGAAAAAGCGGCCGCAGATGGAGAGAACGATTTGGAAAAAAGTCCAGCTCCCCTGGATCCGACCGAGGTTCTCTCCAAACGCCAAGCTCAAAAGGTGCTCGTTGGGCTGGATGGTTGCTTGCAGATTCATGTACTTTGCCTGCAAGGTACCGGACGCGCTCATGATGTTCACCTCCACTTCGAAGAACTTTAGAAGCGACCATATGCGGGCCACGGCCACAAACTTGTCGTGGGAGCCACGCTTCTTGTAGCTATCCGAAAGGTTCTGCGTGAGTATATCCATCTCAAACGCGGGAATCGGGCGACCTGCGCCCGGCTGGTTTTTGAAGCATATGTATTGCATGAATTCAAAGGAATTTGCAATGAGACGCATGAACCGCTCGCACAAATCTAAGATCTTGGAGAACTCGCCGCTAAGCAAAAGCGGGAACTTCATCATCACCAACCACGTGCCATGGTGGAGCATGTCCTCGAGTGTTTCAGGCTCGCCCAATGCGGCCATCAGATCCTGTGAGATCTTCATCCACTGCTGTGCGCGGGGAAAGTGACCTTCACAGATTTCCTTGTATGCAAACACCAACGCCGTAAGACTGAGGCCACGCATGGAGAATCCGTCAAAGACAACACTGTCACCTCCTTGCGCTATCTGCAGGCACTTCACTATGAGGTTGTGAGCCACATTGAAGTAATCTTTGATGTCCACCAAGTACTGGATGCCGTCGGAGTTAACGTCTGCGTATTTCTGGAAATACTTGACGCAGGCGTCGTAGGAGACGCTCTGCAAAAGGCCTGCCAACTCCAAAGAGGTCTCGTGCAGAAGTCCCACGGTCTGCTGTTGGCACGTGATGGCGTACTCCTTCATGAACCTGTAGTTCTGGATCCTGTGCACGTGACAGGGCGGCGGAGCCACGAAGTCTGTCGCCAACGGCACGTTCAAGTTGAGGACATAGTCTTTCCCCAGCGGACTGAGCGTTTTGGTAGCATTTTGCGACAGCTCGGATGCAGCCAGCAGGATCAGCTCCCGCTTGGGGCTATTGTTTATTGTGTCGGGGCTGGCCTCAAGGACCTTTTCGGGCCACGCTTTGGGCCCGCGCAGCCGCAGCTGCTCCAAGTCCTTTCTTCGGGAATTTCGGCGGCGCCGGCGTTCGATTTTGGACTTTTCCTCCTCGGACGGCGGGTTGGCGGGGTTTCCAAGACAGTCCTCTATGCGTTTGGAGCTGATGCACGACTGACATGGCGTTTCGAGGTTGCATTTCATCTTGTAGCGCTTGCATGGACCACAGGCATATGTGCGCCTGGGCCGAGATTCCGCTCTGTAGGATTTGGAAACCCTTCTTCCAGGATCCAGCGCCTCTTGTAAATTGGCGTGCAGCTTGGCAGCGTCGGCAGGAAGCGGTTGACCACTGCGTTCCTCGGCGGCGGATTTTGTGTCCTCGTGGGGGGTGGGTGGAACTAGAGCCAGGCATTTGTCAACGGTATCCCACAATTGGGAGTCAGGGATCGGATTCAGGTCGGAAAGTGCCCGTTCAGATGCATGACACTGACGGCGCTGTACATAGTCTGAGAGGGAGGACATCGCAAGTCGTCATGAGCGCTGAGAAAAAACGTTATGTGGACCGAGTTATGAGAGAAGAAGAGCCCTGGATGAAAGATGTACGGGGTCAGACGATGGAGGGACGGAGCTAAATTTATGATGGCCACGTACAATGCCCATGCATGCAGTTACCAGTACAGCTGGATGCATTTAAATGCACTTATCTGCAGGGCCGCGCAGGGCTGGAGGACTTTGTGGGCATTGTTGGCAAAAAAGATTTCACCCGCACCGCGAGAGTTGCTGCAGGCGCACGTCTGCGTGAGTGTGTGCGAGAAGAGGCCCGGCTGGTCTTATTGTCCACGGAACTGCTCCGCGCAGTGAACGCTGGAGAGATCTAGAACTCAGTTTGGAGCGATGTACCGCGAATTGCGCTTCTTCTGCGACGCGTGCCTAAGAGGTATGTCTGTCTGCAGTCCCCGATACTAGTGCACTAGCTGAGCGTATTGTGTCTCACCGCTGCCAGAGTGCATCTTGTGGCGAGTGGACCGCGAACAGATCGCTAAATGCTACATTGGAGATTAGTTGGACTGCATCCAGCCAACGTAAAGCAAAATCGTACTTTCCCATGCGTCTACAACGTTTGTGCTTTCTTTTTCTTTCTTTTTCTTGATACAAGAAGTCGCTTCGGCAGTGCTTCTTTAAACTTTTCCGTTCCCGCCTCGTCCTGCGTATAGCCCTCCTCCCTTCTATCTCTCTTTCGATACCATCCGCTGTGGTTCGCTCGCATGTGCTTTCTTATGTACTCTCACGTGCATTCATATCTTAATCCTCAGTTCCTGCTGAATCACGCTTTCCTTCTTCTAATATGCACACCATCCCTACTTTACGACTTTGACCAATAGTCAAATTCTCTACTCCTGCACGTTTACTTAGCTCCACCCTGGTCGGCTTTTTCTCACTTCCACTTGTTAGCGGCTGTGAAGACCGTTTTGCAGGCTTGCGATTTCGTGCTCTTCCGCCTGCGGTTTTGGACCGCCGGCCTGTATTATACGCCTTTCGTTATGCTCCAGGAACTGAAAATCTGGTCGTCATTCAATTACCCCTTGTGCATATCACATCACTCACCCCGTAAAACTCAATTTATACATAGCCCTCTGGTGTTCCTGCAGCTAAGCCGGCACCTGCGACTCACATTAACGTTTCTAACCCGTCATCCACAACGAATGGATGAAGGACCAGACGTTCCGCGCCACCGCAGCACCGATGAAACTGCTCATGTTGACATCGCCGACCGCGTGTCTGCTGCTGCCGAAAATCCTGCTGTTTCTAAGTCGCCGCAGGCAAACTTAGAGCGGGGTTTGCTTTCTTCTGGCCAAGAAGATCTACGCCATCCAAAAAGTCCGCTCAATCGTGGCGAAGAATCTGAAGCAGTGCAGAAACTGGCTGTGGTAGGATTCTCTGCCAATTTTGGAGCCGGCGGTCCTCCAGGGATCGAAGAGATTACTGAAGCGGGAGGCCATGAAGCGGGAGGCCAATTGAACCTGGAAAACAAACAAACAGGCACTCAAGAGCATGTTACTCTACATTCAGATTCGGATCCCGATACGCTCAAAAAACACGGGTTGACTTCAGATACCGAAAGACACTTCGAAAGTGCCTCAGTACTTGCAGAACCCAGCCTTGATCGTGGAAATAACCCCAACACTGAAAACGGCAAAGATTCCGAGACATGCAGCTCCGAAATCCAAGTCCTGTCTAGTGATCAGTCCCAGGCTAGTAATCTCGAGAAAAAGGAACCGAGTGAGGAAACGAAGACCAGAACGGTAGAGCTACCCGCCGCAAAATACGCTTTTGAGGACGAACGAATCGAGAAGTATGAGCAAATTAAGAACAAAGAACTCATTGAGTGCAAGGAACATAAGAAATCTAGTGAAGTTAAAAATTCGCCTGAAAATGGACCCTTCCCTCCGGGCTACCGGCTCAGCGCTGCGCTTGAGCTTCCCCTCGAGCCGGCGGAAATCATTTCCTGTTTTGCGTGCCACGAATCGAATCTCTACGTCGGCACGTCCCTCGGAAAGCTTCTCCACCTTCACTTCTTCGAGGATGCAGCAGAATATATGCTCATAATGCAACTTCCAGCCAATGATGCCCTTCAACCGATACAAAAAATCGTCCTTCTCCCCGACGCAGAGGTGTGCCTAGTTTTGTGGAATAAAACCATCTCAGCGTTCACGTTTCCCGAGCTTCTGCCTTGCCATATAGGCAAGATTCGTGAAGTGCAGGACTTTCTGGTGTTGAGCCAAGGCCGGAAATCCAAATCCGAAACTGCCCACTTGGACAAGGTCATTGTTTATACGCAAACGCGGATCCGCCTAGTGCAGATTCTGAAAAGCGCTGTGAAGTTACTTAAAGACATAAACTACTCTGATGCCAGAATGGGAATCTCTACTGCATGTAATGTGCAGGCAAACTACAGCAAGATTTGCGTGGTGGCCAACCTGCACTCCTACGAGGTGGTGGACATGCAAAAGCCACAGAAAATTCCGCTTTTCTCGTATAATCCGGGCGCGTTGACTGCGATACACCCGTACATCTTGCCGTTTCGAAATCCTAGCGAAAATACTGACGAGTATTTGCTCCCTATATGCACGGACGAACAGAACTCTATGGCGATGTTCACGAACTCCTCAGGAGACGCTACGAGGGGAACTCTCACGTGGCAAAATTTGGGCTACCCAACTCATGGTCTTGTTGTGGAATGGCCGTATGTGTTCGGCCTTTTCGAGCGCAATTCTACTATACAGTACGTGGCCGCCTCGCTCGAGACTTTGGAAATCCTCAGCACATGCAACGTCCGGGATATAAGCGGCTTCCTGGAAGCGAGTCCCCTTCTGATCTGGAGCTCTCTGGCGGGCGTGCAGGTTTTTGATGGCCACCTTCTGCTGATCACGGCGCAAGTGCACTACTCAAGCGGTGACGTATATGCAGGGCAGCGGACATGTCACCACACAAGCAACACGGTTTTCTCTAGTGGTACGGCTCTCCATTGCTTGGTGAAACCTTCCGTTTTGGCGGATAAAATTGACACGTTCATGCACGACTTTGAAGGTGCCCAACTCACAAGCATCTCCCCGGACTTCTTTTCTATGTACACCGAGTACTTCTCGGCTCAGAAAAACGATTTATGTCAGGCTTTGCATTTGGCACTTCTCATTGTGTCTGAGGACTTTGACCGGCTCAAAGTTCTCATAAATTCCAGAACTGATCTTCGCTTGCTCTTTCTATTTGCCGCAAAAAATGTGGATGATCCTAAAGACCCGTTTTGGGCATCCTACACAATTCCTCAAGCGGTACGAAACTTGCTTATTGCTTGGAGGAAAAAAAGTGAAACATATTCTGACCGAGTTTTCGAATTCTGCAGCCAAAACTCCCAGCGGTTTGTTTTTTGGTTGATTGAAACCGTTCTTGACGGTGAGGCATTCGAAGAAACTTCTCGGCAAAAGTTTCGGGAATATTACTACACAGTCAGATGTAAAAATTCCGGAGAAATCATCAAAAAATTGCATTCCGAAGCAGAAACTTGGCTGGGCCAGAATGAGCTTAACAATATCTTAGTGCAATACTTCGAGAAACAGAATTTTTTCCTTGCTTTGATTGAAGTTTTTTTGATCAAACAAGCCGCCGGAAATCTGTTCCTACCTTGGGACGAAAAAATCATCGACACTTGTTTGAAATTGCTCTCCGGGAAATGGCAAAATAGCGCTCTCGATGAAACTTCTTTGGAAGCGGCAAAAATTACCATAAGGTACGGAAACTCCACGAAATGCTATAATTTATTTGCGCTAATATGCAGTCAGTTGAACAAAATCAGCGATGAATCATTGTACACCAAAAAAATTTTAGACTTTGTGGCTCTAGACGCTGAAGATGGGCTTCGTTTCCTTCAAAAAAATTCAGATGGCAGGTTCAAATCGACGCATAAGGACATACTCCAGCAGGTATCCAAATCGCTAAAGTTCGACTCCAATTTCCCATTCTTGAAGGCGCAATACATCGAGCAGTCCTTTCAAGAAATGATTCGCATGAGCGAATCGTTCAAAAGTATTGATTTTGGAATAGCGGAAGCGCTTGTGGATGAGTACATGCAATACCTAAACCGAGAAGATTTGACAGCGGAATATGCAAACCTTGATCTTCTTTTCGACGCTTACCGGGTGGAGAATGATTTGTCTGACCCGAACTGGCCAAAAGTGACGTGGATGGAATTCCTCTCTTTGAACTACCACAAAACTGAACACGCCACCTTTCTACAGGTATGGATTCAAGTCAATGAGCTACTCTTACTTCTTTCGTGCAGGAATTGCCAAGTCAAGTTGCCTTATTTCAGATATCAGGGCCCAGCTGTGGGTTACCTGCAGGTTGCATATACGAAAGGCACCGATAAAGCCACCTACTTTCTTGAAATTTGCGACTACACGTCTGCTGAGCACTGGGCGCTATGTGCAGTCCCGCCTTTACCACGCCAACCGATTCTTCTAAAGCAATTGGTGTCGAGATTTCGCTTCGAATATCCGCGTCTTGGAGAACTTGAGTCCTCTCATGCCTTGGAGTCTATTTTGTCCTTCTACCTCAAGATCAGCGACAAAAGTCGACGGAACCATGCGGTTATGCACATAGTGAAGGCTGCCGGCACGCGTGTTCTCGGTATCGACCGAATCTTGAGCTCTTTGCCTGATGACTTTCCGCTCATGTACGTTGAAAGTTTTCTAGTGGCAACTCTCATAGATTTGGAGGAGCAAAAGAATCAAGTTGCATTGAGGAAAGCAATGGCCAAAGTGGACTCGAGACGTACTGGAAAAGTTGCCGCGGAGTTTGAGAAGATCGTCAACTCTTTGGAGAACTGACTGGCGTCTGGGCTCTCGATCTCCCACCTGCAATAACGCAATTTGGGATTAAATTTATGAAAGTGGATGTTCTTTGGTTAAAAAAAACCGAACCCCATCTTCACCAAGTAGTCGAGGAAGATGCCAAACCAAAGGATCCACCCTGTTCTGATGTTTCCTGTGAAGAACGCCCAGCAACTTTCAGGCAGGTTCAAATCCACCCTTCTTATCTGCAGCAAAAGCCTCTGGAACCCCCAAGCAGCACCAATGTAGAAAAGCGGGCCCATGGAATTCATGAATCCAGCAGCAAGGAATGATGTGACCTGGAGTGCATACAAACCATATGCAATAGGCTTCGTATTGTCGCCCCACGCCAACGCCGTGGATTTGATGCCCGCCTTGATGTCGTATGTCTTGTCCTGGTGTGCATAAATTGTATCATAGATCATACTCCACAAGAAGTTGGACAAAAACAACGGACCCGCAACCATGAGGTTTAACGGCGCCAAGACTGCAGGAAACCCAAGCAAACAGCCCCAGGAGAAGTTGATGGAGATCATGATCTGCGGGTAATAGGTAAATCTTTTGAACAAGGGGTACGAAAACACAAACGGCAACGAAAGTGCCCCTAAGTAGAAGCACTCAAATGGTAAGGACAAAAGAACACCCAATCCCACGAAGCATTGGGCCGCTAGCCACGTGACCGCCTGGGGAACACTCACCCGGCCACTTGCAATGGGCCTTTCCACAGTTCGGGCAACTTTGTTGTCTAAATTGCGGTCCAAGATGTCGTTGATTGTGCATCCTGCACCCCGCATCACCAATGCACCCACAGAAAACAAGAATATTGCCCAGAGCAGCGTGGTTATAGGAGCCAGTATGCTGTAGGAAGCCATTGAAATACCCCACATCGAGGGGAGGAGAAGAAGTAACGTTCCCACAGGCTTCTCCAAACGCATAAGTTCGGCGTAGGGAATCCATTTTTCAGGGAGGTTTTTGAGCCAACCAAGATTGGCTAAGCGTGCGAGCCGGGCAGCCTCAACCTCCTGTGCATCGAATACGGGTATTGCCTCCGGTAATGGTGACGATTTGTGACGCAATTGTGAGCCTTGGGACTTCAAAATGGGGGGTTCTTGGAATCCTGAATGAGTCACAGGAGAATATGAGAATCCACGCCAAAATGGAATGTGCTTATTGAAGCGTGCACCAATTCCTGGGCCAAGTCCTTTTCCGATCAAACGAGCGTGGGAGCGAAACATGTCGCTGGTTCGTGTGGTCGAGTGCGTTGAACGTGCGCTGAAAGTAGATCAGTGCATGGAAAGTCGCGCGCGAGTCGACCCGTTGCCAAAGCCTGCTTCATGCATTCCTTTTTTGGTGACACCGACTGACTTCTGTATTGTACCATTTCGGTTAACCAAGAGTCATTGGATGGTTTCTGCCACCGGTGATCAAAGAATGGATGTTTTTGTCACCGGTGATCAAAGACTGGATTGCCAGCTCATGGACCTGGTGCTATGAAATTTCGAATTTTGCACCAGAGTTATGGCCATTTTGCTGAACTTCTTGAAAATATTATGGAAACAATTGCCTTTTTTTAAAGGGCAAGGTAAAGTTCCAGTGATGACCCACGCCAGGTTCCTCGACGTAATCAGATTATCAGCAAATCCGTACATTCGTCCCGAGTGCCAGTAGATCTCTGCAGATTTTAAACAAGCTGCATTTGTCCGTACACTTTTTGGGTCGTCATTTTTTTCAGACATTCTTCCTTCGAATTTGGGCTGCCCTGCCCCTAGACTCAAAAACCTCTTGTTCTTTTGTAACTTTAGGCTCGCTAGTTCTCGTCGTATTCCAAATCACCGCCGGCAGATTCACGGTCCCGGTTCATTTCGTGCTCTTCAAACAAAGCGGCCAAGTGCTTAATTTCCTCCTCAGTACCTAACCCATCAATGGCTTCGGCAGTGAAGATTTGCCTGCACATGGGACACAACCCTCGACTGCTGCTCTGCTCTAGCCACTGGAGAATGCAGTGGAGGTGGAAATTGTGGGGACATCCTTTGCCTAAGATGAGTGGACACGTTTCGCCGGGAAACTTACAACTCGGGCACGTGCCCTCAAAAGGAACCCTGCAAATTCCACAAAGTTCGTCCGAATGGGGCTTGTTGATATGCCATTGCCATGTGGCCACACCGTGCCACTCTTTTATCTTTACCTTCATTTCGCGGTGCTTGAGGTATCGGAGTGTTCCGCCTTTGTGTGGCGGCGTATTGTTGGGCGCTCTTCTGGTGCGCTGATGTTGTGGTACTGTATACGTGTCACGTGATGTGGTGGAGTACAGCGAAGTGTAACAGCCGACCATCCCCAGATGGTCCGATGATTGGTTCGGCAAAGATTTACGAAAGCCGGGCCAAAGTCTCTTCTCTAGCTCGAACATTGCACTGTCGCTCGATCTGGAAATTTATCAAAAAGGCACCCTCGTCTAAAAGTACCGTCTGATCAGCCCCGCTTCTTATAAACAAGCCCCTTGAAGATATCGAACGAGTTGCCGTCCGGTTGCAACTCAAGGTTCTCGTGCGTGTTGACGTCCTGTGCAATCAAAAGCCCATACTCTGGGGTAATGCCTCTTATAATGCAGTCGCGAGGGGCCCCTTGGTCCTCGAGCTTCACTTTCTGGTTCGTGTGAAACCACCGCTTATAATAAAGACTCAAAAACGGCTTGAGCCCCGATCTCTGGAACACGCTGTAGAATTGGCCCATTGTGAACACGATCCGGGCGAGAAGCCTCTCGTGTTTGTATGCAGGAAGCGGTGGAAGCCCGCCGAGTTTCCTGATTTCATTGAGTTTGCCCAAGACTGAATTCAAGCACGTCGTCGGAGCCTCGTTCAGAACATTCACCCCACCGCCCCACACCAAGTAGTACTGTCCGTTAATGAATTGGGAGTTCACTAAAGCGCCGGAGATTTTAGCCCACTTCTGCTCGTCTCCGTCGACTGTGGAACTCGTGTCATTTATGTCGTTCAAATTCTGGAAAAATTCGGGCTTCAAAGCGTAGATATCGTTGGGCCATTTGAGGCGGATCGCCATATCCTGATACCCAATGCCAATACCAGGTACCTCGCTTCCGTAACCCAAAATCAGTTCAATCAATGCTAGCGAGCATAAGTACTGTAGCGTTACAATGGAACTGCTCTGCTGCTTGTCGGCCGGAATCCGGAATAAAATCGACGCAGCCATCACTCCCTTTGGGTTGATCCACACGTTTCCGCCCCGACCACGGCCTGCAATTTGAGTCGTTGCAGTAAATGTAAGGCCGGTTGGCATGTAGCGCAACATATTAGCATTTGCATCGAGCATTGTGTTAGTGGATGTCACTACCTCTGCGTATCCAAGCACGGAGCCAAAATCACGGTCTTTTTCGGGGATTTTCTGATGGTCATAGAGGTCCTTTAAGGATTGGAAGTACTCCTGCATGTTGAAGTACGGCGTGGACCGGCTCTCGGGTAATTTGGAGCCCAAGAAGGTGAGATGCTTTTCGGCAGAAACAAGGGTTTCATGCAGGGTATCTTCGGAGTCTTCGGGCATGGAGTAGTTATGCTCTTCTTCACTTTCATCGTGAAGCACAAATGTATCGTTTGCATCCTCGAATTTGTTTGGCGCAACGAAATCCATATTCTGCTGAAGATCAGTCCATATGGCTTGCGCCCTGCTCAAATCGTGGAATGATGAGATGTACATCGGCGTAATTCTGGGTGCTGACGTTTCGCCCAAATTCACTTTCAAACCTAACCTTTGCAACAAGGCCGAAAGGAAAACCCTTCTTTGCTCATCATTCTGTATAAGAGTGTTCACCACCTCCTGAAAATGCATGTCGTCCGCAGTGGGCTTCATAAGGCTTGGCGTATACTCTGGGTGCACCCCCGAAAGCAAAACACTACCCTTACCAACATCACAATGCACAACTGCAGCCATGTCCTGAGAGTCGTCCACAACATCGGTGCGCCCGCTGTATCGGGCCAAAACCAGTACATTCTTGTACCTGGATGCATCCATGAACATGCCGCCGCCGTTGTAGTATGTAGTCACCGCATCTGTAGCGCCAAACTGGCCCAATTCAGCCATATTCACTTTCAAATCTGTAGCGCGGGCGCCCTTGTGTGATTCGTAGACGAAGCCTTTGTGTACACAGCCTTTCGAAGTCCCGGGGAAAAACGCCAACTCCCTAGCGCCGCTGACTTCCATATCGGGACAGCCAACCTCAAATTCACACCGGGCAGAAGCATAGTATCCGCCTGCACAGAACCCAAGAAATTTACCGCCGTTCCGTACAAATTGCAGGATCCTGTGGTTTCCATTTCCATTAAGAATCTCACAGTATGGCAAATCGGCGCCGCCTGGTAAGACCAACATAGAGGTTTTGGCCATCCAAGGATCCTGCAAAAGCGCACTTTCGGAGACAGTCACCACGGCATAATACGGCGAGAGAAACTGCCGAAGCAGTTCCACTGTATGGCGTACACCTTCGGTGGTAGATCCTTTTCCGGCGTACACCAAGACATTCATCGCTATTTTCAAGAACCTGAAGCTCGTACCTATATCACGGAGTAGGCGTTTCAAGCAAGCTGCAGAATTTCAATTGCACAGCCAATGAGATTAGCACTACGAGACGGTCCAAGAGGCGTTACCAGGAACGATCTTGGAGGAGGCGCGCATAGTCACTGAGTCGCATGAGTCAACCGACTCATTTGGTGCACTGGCTTTGGCACCAGACGTAGGGTCCCACGTGTGAAATCAGCCCCACTCAACTCTGCTTCTACGCAGTTAGGCTACTTTCCATGGCTGGTTCTACCGGCTTGAATAGTGCCCCGCATGGCTGGAACACATACATTTGATTTATTCTTGGTGTACGGGTGTTCTACCTATTGAGTGCACTGGCAAGCCCATGCAATCCGAAATCCAGTACACCCATGGCCGCCATTTTCGAGCAGTCACCCGTGATTAAACTACATCCCAAACCCGGATTCGTCATCAAAACCAAAATTGTCGATGGATCCGGCGATCACATTTACCAAACTAAAGTTTTCATCAATATCTGTCACGATGTGCAGGTCCCCAAGCCCGATGGAGCTTTCGAACCCAGCAAAATATTTCCGCTCATTGTAAGAAACGAGTGGGAGATCCCCATTATAGTTTCTCTTGAGAAGAAATCCACGGACAAGAAAGGAGTACCGTCATTTGTATACGATTGTTGTATCAACAGTGAGTGTTTTCTGTGGCTTACAATCAGTGCCGATTTGCGGATGATTGCCATCGAATGGTGCATAGAATCCGTGGAAATGATGCACGAATTGGTGTTGGAACGGGAGTATGCGGTGCCGAAGATGCTAAGCAAAGGCGAGCTCTCTGCAACAGAAATCACGCAGCATGACTTGAACAACAGTTTAAGCAAGAAGTTGGAGGACTTGCAGAACAACGAAACAGCGGCCTTGGTGCAGGAACTAATTCCCGAAGACGAAGAGGACTTGCCTGACTTGATGAATTTGGCCCGCAAAAAGCCATTGATTCAGGAAATCAAAGAGTTGTCGTTGGAAAATCGGGGCAAAGACGAGAAAGAACAGCCGAGGAAAGACCCGGTCCCACCAGAAAGCGAGAGCATTAGCAAAAGCACAGATTCTGTTGCGGACAAAGGCGATCGTCACATCAGCAGCGCAGGCGATGAGCTCATGCAGGCTATATCCACCAAAAAGCTTCAGGTCACCCTGCAAACCCTGAAGACCAGCTACGAGTTCACACTCAGACAAGATACGCGAGGCTCCGAACTCGTGTTTATTTTCGAGTCGGCACAATTAACGCCGCAGATCCAAGCCTTTTTCCGAAACGGCCACTTGGTACTCCGCAACAACGATTCCACGCGTAAATTAGGACTAGACGATGAGGTCCTGTTTGCGCTTCCAACGCTGCATACGCCGTATAAATGCTTCTTGGTAACGAAAGAAATGCTGCTCTATGTGTTCATGCGCCTGCACGAATAGTCCTTTTCTGAATACTTGATTAACTGGCCTTGCGTTTATCGAAACTTTTCATGACTTGCATTTCAAGATCTAAGATTCTAATTCCGAACCACAATGTCATTCCTGCATAGATGTATAGCTTTAACTACTCATCCTGAGGCATCGCGGAGCGGTCCCGCGCAACGGAATTTGGCGCCGGAATTGTCTTATCTATCTTGGCGCACTCCGCATTGCAATATAAAGAGCCCCGAGCCCGCCACATAACACTCTGAACCAGAGGTTTTCTGTTTCGTACACGTGACCAGCTTTACTCTGCATTCTTATAAGTCGTCTATCTGACAATGGCCTCGGAACTGACGCCACTCGTCGCTCAAAAGAGAAGCGATGAGCTACTTGCATATACCGGCGAATATATAGCCCAAAAAGACTCCAAATCGAGCATTTCTTCGGAGATCTCGGCGCTAGCCCGTTCATCCGGTCCGTTGGTTCTCACATTTCTCCTCCAATACTCCATGTCGGTGATCTCAATCTACGCCACGGGCAAGTTGGGCCCTCTGGAGTTGGCAGCGGCGTCGTTGTCGATTTGTTCTTTCAATATCACGGGCCTTGCTATTTATCAGGGAATGGCCACTTCGCTCGACTCGTTCTGTTCACAGGCGTATGGTGCAGGCAAGTACGAGTTGGTGGGAGTCTACTTCCAGCGGTGTGCCTTGATGTGCATGGCGTTGACAGCGTTTTTCTTGGTGCCACTTTGGTACTTCTCGGGCTACATTCTAGCGCTTATGGTGGCCGATATGGAGCTCGTCATGCAAACACAGCGGTTTTTACGAGTCATGATCTTCGGCTCTCCTGCATTTCTTCTATTTGAAACCGGAAAACGTTTCTTGCAGGCACAAAATATCTTCCATGCCGGAACGTATGTTTTGATTATGGCTGTTCCCGTGAGTTTCATTCTTAATTGGCTCTTGGTGTGGCACCCAGTCTATGGAATGGGCTTCATTGGTGCTCCAGTTGCAACGTGCTTATCCTACTGGTTGGCGTGCTTATTCATGCTCGGCTATGTGCTCCTTGTCAACGGCAAGGAGTGTTGGGGCGGACTCAATTTGGGTCTTGCGTGCAGAAACTGGTCGCTGATGATGACACTTGCCATTCCAGGTGTGGTGATGGTGGAGGCTGAGTACATCGCATTTGAGGTGTTGACCATCTTCTCCGCCTCTTTTGGCGTTTCGAGCTTGGCTGCACAGTCCATCGCGGCAAATCTTGGCACCATGGCGTTCCAGCTTCCTTTTGCCGTTTCAGTTGCAGTTCTGACCCGTATTGGAAATTACGTTGGAAAGAGAGACCTTGAGAGAGCCCACGTGGTGACTCGCGCATCGTTCCTCATGGCTTTTTGTATCTCTTTGTTTAACTTCTCGTGGGTCTTTTTCGGCAAAAAGGCTTTGGTGAGGCTCTTCTCCGATGATGAGGAGGTCGGCAGAATCGGCGATATGGTGGCGACCTTAGTGGCCATCAACCAGGTTTTCGACTCCTTGAACGTCATGGAAGCGGGTGTTTTGAGAGGACAGGGAAGACAAAAGGTGGGCCTGTACTTGACGCTTGTTTCGTACTACATTGTGGCGCTTCCGCTTGGATTTCTTATCTCTAGGCACTTGCAATTGAGAGGGCTATGGTTTGGCTTGATAATCGGCGTATCGTTTTTGGCATTCTCGGAGTTTGTGTTCATATACCAAAGCGACTGGGACCGCATTCTAGAAGAGTCGGATGCTAGACACGATCATTGAATAGGGCATCATAGTCGTGGAGCTAGAATTAGTTAGAGCATATGCCGTCCTACTGCATGACTACGAAAACGTTCTCTTTCTGCATGACTACGAAAACGTTCTCTTTCTGCATGATCTCGCTTCTTCGCTGCTCCAATAACGCTCACAAATGTCAAAGCGGGCTGACGACCATTCGAATTGGACGTACGAAGGCCTATATATTCAACCATTAAAGTGTAGGTTTGGAGTGTCCTGTATACAACGCGGCTCACCATGTCTTGTCCTCATCTCATCGCGTAGGTGGAGCACTAAACTTATAAGCTAGATGGCCAGAGGCAAAAGATTCGATAAGAAGGGCGCCACGAAGTTCAACATCGTCCACAGATCACATGAGGACTCGCTTTATTTTGATAATGACGCCTCGCAACATGTTTTAGTGGAGGCGCCCAGCACAGGGCGTGAAAGCGCTCGAAGAGAAGTCGGAAGAGCATTCAACGCTGCCCAGATCAAGGAAAAATACTCGCTGAAAGACCTAGAAGGTATACGTGAAAATGAAGGTTTGGCAGCGCAGTACGGTATCACTTTCGATGACTCCAAGTACGATTACATGAAGCATTTGCGGCCCATTGGAGCAGCCCCAGATAGTGTGTTTATCGAGCGCAAGGAGGTCAAGCCAAAGGGAGAAAAGGGAATAGAGGAGCTTTTCAAGACCAAAAGGTCTGACGATCGCAAGGCCAATTTAGAGGATATGATCAGAGACGCTCTACCTTCGGAGTTGAAGCGCAGAGCCAACCACGACGACATGGAAAGTATTCCCAAAGAATTGCAGGGCTTTAATCCAGATATGGATCCACGGTTGCGAGAAGTTTTGGAGGCGTTAGAAGACGACGAGTACGTGGAGAACGAAACTGGAAACGATGTTTTCGACGAATTATTGGAGTCCGGCCAACTCGAGGACGAAGACGAGTACGATTACTACGATGAAGAAGATGAGTGGGACATGGACAATTATCAGGATGAGTTCTCCGACATGGGGCTGGACTACGAACCGGAAAACCTTGAAATGGAAAATCCCTATGGAGAAGGCGAGGCACCCGAGGGTCATGAAGAACGAAACGTTGTTGTTGATAATGCGTGGGAAAGAGATTTCAAGCGTTTCAAAGAGAAGAAAAACCAGGTCAATGATTGGGATTCGGATGATGACTTCGATGAGGATGGGAACAAAGTAGAGTCTGATGACGGAGGAGATATTTTGCCCGATCTTCCGCTGATTCCAAAACTAGGCAAAAAACCAAAGAACAAGCTCCGGAAGAAAATGGGCGCAATGACAGACACAAGTGGTTTTTCTATGTCGTCTAGTGCTAATTTCAGAACAGAGGGGCTTACTCTTTTGGACGATCGTTTCGATCAATTGAACAAGAAGTTTGAAGAAGATGACGAGGAGGAGAAAGGCGAGTTTGACATGGACAAAGAGAGGCCGGATTTGGAAGGCATGTTGGATGACTTTTTAGAGAACTACACCTTGGAATCGGGCGGTAGAAAACTCGCCAAAAAGGACAAAGAGTTGGAGGCTATACAAAGAGCTGCAGACAGTGTCTCCAGGGGTAAAGTTGCTCAGAGAAGGAAGAAGAACAGTAAAGAGGAAGATGTCATGGGCTCGTTTGGAAGCTCTTTCGGGAAGCTCGCCCTTTAATAGACTTATTTAACTTCAATACCAAGCATCCTACGGAGTTGTATCTGTCCAGAGGAACATCTAGAGTAAATCACATTGTGCAGTCTGCTATCGATGTCGTGTGAAACACAAAATAAGTGCGCCCCAAAGGTTAAACCACATCAAGGGTGCCTCAGCAGCACACCATACGTTCGTACAAGAGACTTTCTTTGGGGCTTTGTTGTCTTTTTCTTACATACTTGGCTCTTTTCTTTTCGGCTGACCTCAGGTCCTGGAGAATTTCGCACAAGCAAAAACACACCATGTCTGCTCCTTCAGTTTCCAAGGTGTACACGGACGCGCTAGCACTGAAACCACAAAGTTATTGGGATTACGAAAACATCAATATCAAGTGGAACTCGCAAGAAAAATACGAAGTGGTCCGCAAATTGGGCCGGGGAAAATACTCGGAGGTTTTTTTGGGTACGGACTTGTCCAGTGGTGGAAAAGTGGTGATTAAGGTGTTGAAGCCTGTCAAAAGAAAGAAGATCAAGCGTGAAATATCCATTTTAAACAATCTTGTGGACGGCCCCAATATTGTGGCATTATTAGATACAGTTCGGGAACCTCTGCTGAAAACACCGGCGCTTATTTTCGAAAGTATCAATAACGTGGACTTCAGAACCCTATACCCCACTTTCGTGGACCTAGACATCCGGTTCTACATGTTTGAGTTACTCAAGGCATTAGACTATTCTCATTCCATGGGTATCATGCATCGAGATGTGAAGCCTCATAATGTGATGATCGACCACACAACCAAAACGTTGAGGTTGATTGATTGGGGTTTGGCCGAATATTACCATCCGGGCACGGAGTACAATGTGAGAGTGGCCTCGCGTTACTTCAAAGGCCCCGAGCTTTTGGTCGATTATCGTTTGTACGACTACCTGCTTGACTTGTGGTCTTTCGGATGTATGCTCGCATCCACTGTATTCAAGAAGGAGCCTTTCTTTCATGGCAAATCAAACATTGATCAGTTGGTGCAAATTGTTCGAGTATTGGGCTCCGACGACCTTCATAAGTATCTCCAGCGGTATAACCTTACATTAAGTGAGGAGTACGAAGATTTGGGCTACTACAGCCGGCGTCCATGGAAGAGATTCATCAACGAGAACAATTCCCATTTGGTCAGCGATGAGTTTATTGATTTTATCGACCTTATTCTTCGGTATGACCATCAAGAAAGATTGACTGCCAAGGAGGCCATGGCTCATGCTTATTTTGACCCTGTGAGATACTAGAATTGTTACCTATTCGGAATCTGTCAATAGGTACATATAGCTTGTCACAGAAAGCTTAAAATCAAAATCTTGCTCGAGCGTCTTGCTTTCAAAGACACATGCCAATTTTTCAACTCCAATAGCTTCTTTTAGCCCGGCATGGCATAGAATATCAGCCTTTACTTTGTTTGTTTTCCAGTGGCTATAATCGAAGTCTAACTAAGAATAAGTCTTGGTTATGACTTATGCGCCAGCCTCCTAAATTGAATATCTAGTTGTGAGACTTGACGATTGCGGTGAAATCTGGTGGCCTCAACGATTTTGGAGACTGTGGTAATCACAGATTATGCACGCGCAGAATTCCATCATATTCTACCGCATGCGTCCCCGCGAAATTTCCAATATATAAACCTTCTGGAGCGCCAGCCTCACGGTCTGTACACCAAACGTCAACTACAAAATGTACACTTATTTCGATATCTCTGCAGGCGGTGAACCAAAAGGCCGTGTGGTTTTTAAATTATACGATGATGTTGTGCCTAAGACCACAGAGAATTTCAGAGCATTGTGTACTGGTGAAAAAGGAAACTCTGCCGAATCTGGCAAACCTCTCTCTTACAAGGGCAGCATGTTTCACCGTGTGATCAAGGATTTCATGTGCCAAGGCGGTGATTTCACGCATGGCACGGGTGTCGGAGGAGAGTCCATTTATGGAAGTAAGTTCGAGGACGAGAATTTCAAGTTAATTCACGACAAGCCATTTTTGTTATCAATGGCCAATGCCGGGCCCAACACAAACGGGTCACAATTCTTCATCACCACAGTACCCACGCCACACTTGAATGGTAAGCATGTCGTTTTTGGAGAGGTGGTGCAGGGCAAATCAATTGTGCGCCAACTAGAAAGATGTGAAAAGGGTGCCAATGACAAGCCGGTAGTCGATTGGGTGATTGAGGAATGTGGCGAATTGCCCGCTGATTATCAACCATCACCATCAAGTGTCACCGATGATGGCACTGGTGATATTTACGAAGCTGTGAGTGCCGATGATGACAAAATCGACGTGTCCAAACCAGAAACCGTTTTTGAAGCAGCCAACTTCTTGAAAAATTTAGGAACGAAGCTTCTCAAGGAAGGCAACTTGGCCAAGTCATATGAGAAGTACGTTAAGGGCTTTGAATACTTGTCAGACTTCAATCCTGAGTCTTTGAGCCCAGAATTAACAAAGGAAAAGGCCGATTTAGGCATCTCTTTGAATTTGAATGCAGCTTTGGTAGCATTGAAGTTGAAAAATGGAAAGAATGCGATTAAGGCTGCTGATGAGGCACTTTCATATCCCGAAATCGACGACAAGCTCAAGGGCAAAGCCTGGTTCAGGAAGGGCTCAGGATTCTTATTGGCAAAAGACGAGGACAACTCAAAGGAAGCCTTTACTACTGCCTTAAGGTACTCGCCAAACGATGCCGCTATTCTTAAAGGTTTGAACGATGTCAAACAGATGGCAAACATAAGAAAAGAGAAGCAAAAGAAAGCCATGTCGAAATTCTTCAGTTAAAGTGCGGACATCTCCTCTCATTTCGCCATCTGAACTTCTGTAAATATATCAGCGATCACCAAAGATTAATATCATTCAAAACCGGCTCTAGTCAATGTAGCTGTTGTATAGAAGACTAAAAACGTCTTTCGGCGCTGCATATCTGAATATACCCTCTTCGGGGTTACAGAGGCAAAATCAGTTGGTAATTTTGCAAAACTATTGAAGTAGAGGCTGTAAAACAACCTGTCATCTTATCATCTTAGACATCGATAGGCAAAGTGGATGAATTTCTCCATTTGCGTGACAGAATTATGCAACCGTGCTTGCTCTACTGTGCTCAGCGTGCAGCGTACTGCATTGCGCATGGAAAAAACTGCACACATGCTGCATGTTTCAATCCACTTTATGGAAGGCGGAGAAAACCTCCGAGGGATCAGCTATGTTCTTGAGTCTGAAGCGGCTGGACTAACACAGTTTTGAGTCCAAGATATCTGATTGCGACCGTCACATGAGCTTTCATATAGATACAACCGCTTGGTGTGCTACTTTTAAACTAAATGTGACGCGCTTAATCCCATTGATTGCTGTGAAAGTGCATATGGGGAAAGTACGGAAAAACCGCCATGATGCCGACAACTGCAAGTTTAATTTTCAAATGTCCATTTAATCCATATCTTCTTCTCCGAGTCTAAATCTTTTGGATATACAAGCCTCAGAACCCAAAAATATAGCTTTGACGCATCCAAGCATGGACTCAGACTCTAGCGCACCCCAGAAAGAGTTCAGCCTGGGCTCTGATACTAGCCATCACAGCCAAGAACGCTTACAACAGCCTTCTGAGAACCCCACGGAGGGATCCTCAGGTGCTGCCCAAGGCGATTACTTTTCCAAAATCCAGATAGAAAAACCAGTTCCTGAAAGAGAACATCTAGAGAACCCAGCCGCAGAGCGTCCGCGTGCTGTACGCAGAGTCACGACGACAGGTAAGGGAAAGCTTCTTGTTGATGGTCGTCGCCAGCTCAGAGAAAAAGACTGTTATGACAAGCTTGGCTTCTCATTCCCCACGCGCAAGAAGTGGTTGATCATAAGTGTTATTTTTGCAGTGCAAGTCTCGATGAACTTCAATACTTCCATTTATCCCAACGCCATACCGCTTATATCAGAGCACTGGGGAATTTCTGTACCAAAAGTTAGGGTGTCCCAGATGGTGTTTCTTATTCTGTATGCTTTCGGGTGTGAATTATGGGCACCATGGTCTGAAGAGTACGGCAGATGGCCTATCATGCAGGCCTCACTATTTTTCGTGAATATTTGGCAAATTTTGGGTGGGCTTGCTCCAAATTTCGCCACTGTGGTTATTGCACGTGGTCTTGGGGGGTTGTCCTCTGCTGGTGGCTCGGTGACTTTAGGGATGACCGCTGATATGTGGGAAGCCAACGATCAAGGTTTTGCCGTCGCTTTCGTCGTATTGTCTTCGGTGGGTGGATCAGCTTTGGGTCCTATTTTTGGTGGCTTGTGTCAAGATCACCTCTCTTGGAGATGGAACTTCTGGATTCAGCTCATTTTTGGAGGTGTAGTGCAAATTGCCCACTTCTTCTTGGTATGTGAAACGAGGTCTTCTATTTTGGTGGACAGAGAAGCTAAGCGCCGGAGAAAGGAAGGGGAGAGCGACAACATCTTCGGCCCGGGAGAAATCAACGGCAAAACTATGTCTTTTAGCGAAGTCTTAACCATCTGGAAACGTCCTTTTATCATGTTTGCAACTGAGCCTATTGTTTTGTGTCTTTCATTGCTTTCAGGTTTCTCGGATGCCTTAATTTTTGTGTGCATGGAGTCCTTCTCCTTGGTTTACGAACAGTGGGGGTTCAGTGCCACCCAATGTGGACTCGCATTTATTCCTATTATAATTGGTTATTTCATGGCATATGGTATCCATCTTCCCGATGTTGCAAGACAAAGGTTCCTCATTAGAAGCCAAGGCGAGGAATCGCGTTTCGCCGAGAGAAGACTATTGCTTTTGTTATTTATTGCCCCATTGGAAGCCATTGGTTTGTTTGGTTTTGCATGGACCTCCATGGGCCCAAGTCACAACCCCTGGATTGCTCCCATGATTTTTACCGTTCTCATTGCCATTGCCAACTATAGTATTTACATGTCGACCATCGACTACATGATTGCGGCCTACGGTCCTTACTCTGCATCAGCCACTGGTGGTAATGGTTTTGCGCGTGATTTCTTGGCGGGTGTCTCCGCAATGTACGCTGCTCCGATGTACAATAACATAGGCAAAAAGCGTCACTTGCAGTGGGCCAGTACCCTTCTTGGATGTATCGCTATGTTAGTCTCCGTTCCGATTTACATTTTCTACTGGAAGGGACCTTCTATTCGCGCTAGATCCAAGTTCGCGCAAACCTTAGCTGCAGACAAAAAGACAAGTGCTGTTGATTCTGACGAGGAGGAAGAAATAGGCACTGAGGGAAATGACGTTCGTCTTAAGGAAAAGGATGCCCCGCAGGAACCTATTCTGCCAACAGTTTGATTTTACTACTAGCATTACATTGAAAAGGTTAATTCATATGTAATTTGGCAAAGTCACAAGCTGTCATCTCTCAATGAGAAGAAGTTATTAAGATAGAGTATTTTATTTCTTTGGAATCCTGCGCTTGTATTCCTGAACTATGTATTTTAAGACGCCACTTGTATTTCGCAACTTTAGCCCATTGCGCAACTTTTGTAGCATATTTCGCAACTAAAACTGTTCGCAACTGAAGCTAAAATCGACTGGAACTGATTCCTTGCTCAATTGCAAATCTGGATAACGCAACGGGACGTGCTAAACATATTTTACCCTACACAAGCTTAAAATTATTGTTCTTGTTCGCTTTTTCACTGTTGAGGTAGGTTCTTTGCAAAATTGTGTATTCGTCTCCCTGTCTCTAGGCAGTCATACAAATACTACTGGCACGTGACATGCACAACGCGCAGGCAGTTTCTTATATGGGGATCGAAATCTTAGGTCGTATGTCTAGTAGCGAACTGTCTACACAAGTGTTACGGAACCTTGATATTCTTCTCATCATATGTGACTTACTTGACCAGAGAAGTCTTAGTGCTCTAGCAGCTACTTGCAAATTCTTGAATCAGGTGGCCTACGAGTCACTTTACGCGAACATATTCATCCACGGAGAAACTGGCCCAGAAAAATCAGACTCCCAGTTTCAAAAATACAAAGTACCATCGCATTCAAAATGGTCCATTTTGCATAACCATTTACGGAGAAAGGATAGTTCTCTTCGCTTATTTGAACGTTCATTACAGCATAATCAAAGCCTTGTCAAGCTCATCAACAGAATTGCAACCAACGATACCGCGTTCGTTCTCATGAACCTTGATAGGTGGACTAGATATTTTTCAAAAACACTGAGATTAAAGGCTTTACGATTTTGTAATGCCAGGGTGACTCACTTTCTTCTTACGCATGAAAGTCTCGCAAACTTTCATCGGTCTTCGAATATCCTCCTGCTGATTCGGGAAATACAGGTGAAAAACATTGGCCAGCTCGAGAAGTTTGCGAATATCGCCAAAAAGAATTGCTACTCTTTACAATTAGACTCGCTTTCATTGTACTCTTGCGAATTTGATCCCGAGTGTGGTCGGGTTATAGATAGTAGCCTTATGGAGATCTTTACCTACTTGACAATCCTCGAAATCGAGACTTTGAAAGGAAAGAGTCTAACATTTTTGAAACTACTACAGCAGCGTTCTCCTCGAAAGAAGATGTTTCCCAGAATTAAGCTGCTATCTTTGAATCACGTGCATTCCATGTCTGATCATAATGGCGGATCAGCGTCAAGTTTAGCTGATCGCTTAGAGTTCGCTACTGTTCTTGAATGCTTTGACGTTAAGCTGATTAAGTCTTGGACTCTCAAACTTGGATGTCTAGTATGCTCCCAAGGCGGAACCGTAGTAATTGAGGAGGCTTCGCGCCATACTCTTGTCTCTTGCTACTGTCTAGAAATCTTTTTTGAGCAGTTTCTTATACACAAGGCCAGTATTGAAATTTTATGCATTCAAAGACGTGGTCCTCTGCTAGCAGAGTGTCTTTTAAACCTTGTTTTTTTCAAGAAAGCACTACTTCGTTTTTTAGGAGGATTTTTGGGTTGTCGGAACAGCTTGAAAACCCTTCTGCTCGATACCCAGTGTGAACTTCCTATCTCGGCAGAACAACAAAATGAGACTACTCAACCAAGAGGACAAATTTCGGCTTTGAACGACTCAACGATCAGTATCATTAAGGAATTAGGTCTTCGCAAGTTAGTTATATGTGACTACTACGAAGCTTTCAAACTCTGGTCCGACACAAGCTATCTATATTCGCATCTGATGGCGTTACGAAATCTTGCCGAGCATTGCAATGATTGCCGAGTTGCCCTAGAAAAATTCAAAGAATTGGCCTCAGTTAATTCCAGAATACAATTTTATTTGGACCCCACGTTGAACAAGACTTACAAAGAATTCGAGTACGACTTGACTAGAACGCTACTTAAATATTTTCGAAACCCTTCGTTGGCCGCCCTCGACGAGTATGACAAGACACACCCTTCAGCAATAAAAGATGTCCCTGTGATCAATTCCTTTAGCTGTCCCAACCCTACGATATCAAATTCTTCAAATTGGTACTTGCATGAGACGTTTTGCCACGACAGCTTCAAAGACTTAGTTTATAAAAAAGCCTCATACTCGCAAGAATCGAGCCCGTCTATAAAGAATTATACTGTGAAGTGCAATTGCCGGGGAGATGAACTTGCGTATTTTTCTCAACTTCTCGCGCATGGACTTGACGTCAAATTCCCATTCAGGGACGTTTTTCTCAATGGCTTAGCCGTCTAAATGCAGTCTATCTGGGTGAAATATTTCCCGGTAATCCGGCTACTCCAACTGATAACTTCCCCTAGGATATTTTTACATGGGGTCGGTCACTCAGAATGTGTTTCACAGATTGCAACGGAATCTTGAGGGCAGTGATCAAGTCTTTCTTGTCGTGAATTATCAAGAAATCAAGTATTTGACGTGTGGATCTACCGCGACGATTTGCGGATTCAACGTGCATATGATTGTCTGAGAAATTACCTGTACCAGTAGATAAGGGATTTTCTCAATGATAATTATGAGCAAGATTCATTGTTTCGTGTATGGTGCAAACGATCTGATTGTACCTCTAATTTGAGAAAATGAGACGCTTTCAATTTATTGAAAGAGACGGGTAGAGCAACTGCGGATGAATGGATCCCTGCCTCTCATTCCGGGCCCTCGGAAGATTTTTTTCTTTTTTTATCCCCGGTCGCAACTCTTTGATCTCCTATTCTGTAGCTATGATGCACTCCTTGCTTCCGGCCCGAAGAAGCGTTCACTAAAACTCAAAAAGTTTCCCACTGGCCTTTTCTCTTCAGCATTCAAATATATTTATATCTTTAGCATTTTTACCAGCTTACCTTTTCAAGATCGTTAAGAAAAAGAATTTCCGCTTAGAAGACGATCTATCGGTACCTATCACAAAATCATGTCGAAGGAGGTCAATAGCTCACAGGTATTTGCTACAACGAAATGCCCCCAAAGCGAAATTTTCGATCCCTATTTCACGAGCTCCGCATCCAACAACTCTGACTATAGTGATGATAGTTTCGAAGCTGGCGGTAGTAACGGATTCTCGCTGGATGATATGCATATCAAGGACGCCTCTCCATTTCTGCGCATAGATACTCCATCATCGTCAGTTACTTCTATTGAGTGCCCATCTATACAGCATCCCAAAAAAACGTTTGCATGCACGGATATTCCTGTCTCGAGATTTTCAGCTCAGAGCGAATTTCTAGATTTTATAGATCCTTCCCCTGCCAGCCCACCGCAGTATGGAGATGTCCCTCCCGGAGGATGCCCGAGATTTCCGATATTTGATGTGGACTATGGCAGCGAATTCTTGCCCTCATATTCACCTGCTGCGTATAAAGTTGGAGTTTGCTCCCGGAAACAAGAGTGGCTTTCACCATATGAGGTTTCTCCCACCAGGTCGTGGAAGAACGTCATTTTAGAGCTAAACTCTACCCAACTAAATGTTTACTCCATACCAAGCCAGTTGGACGCAACCTTAATGAACATTCGCATAAACGATACTAATCAAGTGAGGCCAGCGAATTCTCACTTAGAGAAACATCTTAATTCTGTTGTGACCACTGAACTTGATATGGAAGTGCGCCGAGTATGTGATAAACTTCAGCTTTTTGACCTTGTATCTCCATTGACTATGGAGCAGCTGGAGCCTGATGAGCCATTGAACTGCAGTTTTACCCTGGCTCCTGCTCATAAAGCTTTTAAAGTTTGCAAGCAGAAAAAGTTGCTACGCTCTTACTCCTTGCAATATGCCAAGATAGGCTTGGCTAATGACTATACCAAAAAACCAAATGTATTGAGGCTTCGTTTGGAAAATGAACAGTTTTTGCTTTGTTTTGCGTCGACTAAGGAATTGATCGAATGGAATTTTGCATTCTCAATTGGTAAAGACGTTTCCTTAGACTTGACAGAGAGAGAGATTCCGAAGTACAGAACAGTGCCGAGAAGACGGTCTACTTATTCCTCTAGGAATACCCCCCTTTTCAATGATGTTGTAACGCGGCGAATGAGGTCTCGTTCTGAACCTTTGATTGACAGTTCAAGCTGTTCAAGTTTGAGGAATAAATTTTCTAGATTGAAAACCAAAATTGTGACCCCCACTGCTCTCAACAATTCCAAAGCAATTAAGGCGTCTCATGAGCAAAGCGAATTACGGAAGCCCCCCACCGCAGCATCATCGTTGGCTGCCCAAGGTTCTAATCGCAATCACCAAAGATCCGCTTCAATGACAAATTGTGCTACTTTTGCTTGCAACTCAGATGATGAATTTGTGAGTGAGGAATCAGACATACTTCATGTAAGGGCTTACGAGGAGGACAGTGAAGGAGATTTACCGAATATGAGTGACATTCGTGGTTCGGATGACGAGGAATTTGAAAATGACTTTGATGAATACCTTGTTCTGCAATATACAGAGGAGCCTCAGAGCGAGCAAATAACCGAGGACGAGAAGTGGGCACCTACAGTGAAAAATGAAAGCCGCAGACGCTATTTGAGAAATTGTTTGAAATGTATCAGGCCACTTGCATTTGATGACAACTGGGTCAATAAAGTGCTTGTCAAACCAACGACAATGACACCTTTGACTACTGTCTTCGTCAGGAATCGGTATCAGACTCGTGAATCTAGCTGTTCATCTCTCAGCGACTTGGGCGAAGAATCCACTTTATCAATTGCCGCTCTCAATAAAAGACGGAAATCAGGCGGAAAACATTCACTTTATAATCTCCCGGACGCTTCTTTGGCAAGAATACCGCATCACAACTTGAAAGAATATAGTGTCGGGCCACACTCGCTCATACCCAAGATTTTGTGAGCGAAACGCAAACTCATATTATAAAAGATTATATCCGTGCTTTGTAGCTTCCACATCTCAATTGTTAAGCCTGTCTTTGAGCTTTTCTTTGATTTTTAACTCAATAGCACGATCCTCGAATGCTTTCATCATAATCTTACTAACTTTATCATGAAACATAGAGGAGACAGTATTATAAAGAGGATTCTTAAATCTATATTTTAAGCTGAAATCAACAACAGTTGATGCCTCATTAGTAAATCGACTCTTCACCTCCTTAAATTTCCACTCGTTGTGCAAGTATTCGAATAGCAGTATAGTGGCAGATTCTGCAACGAGCAGTTGGTTTTCAATGCACTTTAGCTTGCAGACAAACTTCTCATCATATTCATTCCAACCCACTTTTAATCCAGCTTCAGTCGGAAGCCCTGATTCCTTGTCATATTGATTGACAAATGATTTGGTAACAAACGGAACGAATTCTTCATATTTGGACACATCGGCCACTACACTATATAGTAGGCTAGACAGAACGCTGATCTTCTTAGTTATTTTGTAAATCTTTTCTTCTCCGCTGAACTTACCGAAGTTCAAGAAGCTTCTTCTCTGTATCGCATTGACACATGGTCTCACGCCAAACATGACCTTCATGAGCAAGGATTTTGCTTTCAGTCTCGAAGGCGAGGCACGATGCAGGCTACGGAATCATCAAAATTTCTGTGCCCTCGTCTTAGTTCTATAGCTGCCCTGATTTGGTCCTACATAGTTCGGATTTCACTGATCGTTGATTGAATGTACAGATTATACTAATTAAGCACGAATGTAGACGGCTTGCTTGGAGTGCTTGACGACTGGCTTAATGACGCCTTCGCTCTCCAAGTGTCTCAAAGCAACTCTAGCCATAGAGCCACCAATCTTCAATCTGTCAACCAAAACAGAGACAGAGACGTACTTGAATCCTGGAACTTCCTTCATGATTCTGTCGTACTTCTCTTGGTCCAAGATGACGACATGCTGGGCCTTGTCCTTAACCTTACCCTTGTTCCACTTTTTCTTACCTTTCTTACCACCGGCTAAAGCGGCAGCGGCCTTAGCGGCCTTGGTCTGTTGAATCTTTGGAGCCATCTAAATTGTTAGTATACACATCTCTGGTGGCACAAATATTATAAGGGGCACTTTCAAAGAAATTTGATGGGTAATAAGTAATACTGAATGTACCGAAGTCGTGTCGTCGTATTTTGATCTGACCTCACTTCATCACAGATTGTGGTAACCCCTCGAAACTTTGACGGCCCAAACCTTTCAACGAGGAGGAATTCTATGCATCGCTCCCGTCACCCATGTCCCAGATGTTCTTTTCAATTAATCAAGCACCTTAGCTATTTATTACATACTTTGATTCAAAAGTTCGATATAGATTAGGAAAAAACTCTGTATCGATTCTTTTCCTCTTTTTTTTTCCCGGCCGAGGGACTGCGCTTAGTACATCACGTGCCCAATTTTAACGACAGGGCACGCGAAGTTTTAAAGCGCGCACTTAAAAGTGTGAAAACACTCATCACGAGATAAAGGGATATTTTGGGGCTCGAGCCCTACTTTGTGGTAATGAGCCAAATGAACTCGCGACTATGCAATCAATTTGGAAGTACGAAATGGCCAAGAGAGGCGCCGAGGAGCAAATTACGAAGGATGGAACAGCAGGGGATTCTCATGATCATGAAAATAATGCCCCTAGCTTCGCTTCATCTGATGTTTTGGCCAAAAGAAAAATATTGAAGCCGAAAGGCAAAACTTTCAATCTTCAAACCAAACCTGCCCCCACCTTCGGTAAAATGAATGTGCTTGGTCGTGATAATCTGGTGAGAGACGCTAAACTCAAAGCCTTGAGCATCTCGTTTCAAAATTCCGTGAAAAAGGTAAAGGTTGATGAGGGCGTTGCTGATTTTAGACCCATCGTGGACATGTACCTCACATACTACAAAAATATCGAAAGTGAGACCGGGCCAAAGGCCACACAAGCGACAAGTGATGCTGTTAGCTCTCAGACAAAGAGTTGGCTTAATGAATCGCTGCGTGCACCTCAAACAATAACGTCTGCGATCCCACAGGAGAAAGTCACAAGCGAGAGCGATGATGCTGACGACGAAAAGAAAGAGATAAAAATTCAAGGCCCCCAATTCAAGTTGAGCACCAAACCCACAATTAAACAATCTCCATTCACTTTCGGTGCGAAGGCTGATCTCAAAAAAATGGATTCAGACTCTGATTCCGAAATCGAATTAAAAGGCCCCACTTTTACTTTTAATAAGCAAATTCAAGATCCTGTCTTTAAGCTTTCGGATAAAGAGACAGCGATTGAAACGGACAATTCAGCGAAGCAAAGTGATGCACAAAAATCTGACATACCCTTTTTTGGATCCAAAGTGACGAGAAGCAATGGCGAGAGTGACAATACGAAAGTAGCCTTTGGTTCCACTTCAAAGTCAAGCTTCAACACCCAAAAAGAAAAGTCTGGTGAAAATGCGCCCGGCATGTTTCTGGCACCAACTTTATTCAAATTTGGCCAACAACAATCAAAACCGCAGGAAACAGAGAAGGCTAGCCAAAACACCGTTCCCGACGAAAATTCTCATCAAGTGACTATTGGTGCCCAGGTCAGTTCTGACGCTACACAAAACGGGACCGAAAAGAGCAAGCCCCTTTTCAGCTTTAATTCCGTACCAAAAGATTCTGCGGAAGGAAGCACATTGCATAGTTTCAAATTCGGCAGCAATCTAAATGATCAAAGTACTGGAAGTCCGAAACCTTTTAGTTTCGGTGGGTCTGCGCCAGTTATATTCAATTCTACGACTGGCTCGCAGAAGACAGACGATCAGGTGTCAACTGTTAATAGTTCCAAACTCACTGGAGACGGTACACTGCAAGTGGAAAGTGTTGACGAGAATGAGGAGAATCCAAACATAAAATTCACACCAGTTGCTACACTTAGTGATGAAAAGTTAGATACAAAGACTGGCGAAGAGTCTGAAACAGTTGTGTTTCAACGAAAGACAAAACTCATGCTTTTTAACGCCGAAGATAAGGAAAACCCTTACAAAACTTTGGGCAAGGGAGAGTTAAAAGTTTTGCATGCAGAAAATAAGGGCTCAAGTAGAGTATTGATCAGGGCCGACGGAAGTCTAAGAATTCTTTTGAACGTGTCTTTGATCAAGAGTTTGTCATATTCCACCATGGGTAACGGATCCTTGGTCAGAGTTCCTGTTGCCAATGCAGAGACTAAGATTGATACCTACGTTCTCAAAGTGAAGACAGCAGAAGATGGTCAAGAACTTTGCAAAATTTTGAACGATTTGAAATCCCGCTAGTTTGTCACGTTCGAAATGCCGCAGGGCCCTTACATATGTATCTGATACATGTAATTGTTTAGGAATTTGATTAACGTGAAATGACCTGGTATGCGTGTTCCTCCTTGAAGACTTTGTCATCTTCTCAAAAGTCTCAGTTAAGTAGACTTATATTCTATTTCAGGCGTGATGTTTATAGTGCTCGCGTATAGTTCAATTCCGAATTGCCTTTGAACAACTACACCATGTTTAAAGAATATAAACTCGGATGATGTGGTGTGCCTACCAAGCTAGTCGCTGAAAATGAAAGCGCAAAAGTTGGAGGCAAAAGCAATGGATATCCGATACCTCCAAAATCTTATTAAACGTACGATTGTGGAGCGATTTAAACTAAGAGCTTAGCATTCTGTTGAGTCTAACCTTTATTGTTCGTTCGGATGACATTGCATCGGGCCGGTTTCTGGTGTGATGCAAGCTCAAATGATAGAGCTTTTTCGGCTTTTTGAGCTTCTAATTCTCACCAGCTTTGTTGGAGCAGAAGCAGCAAAAAGATAGCATTTCTGTTACAACACTATTATTTGAATGCATGTTGCTTGGAATATAATTTACCATTAACATTAAGAAGAATTTCTGAATTGAAGTCAGGTAGACCCTTAGTGAGCATTCAATGCGTCCAAATCGAAGCCGTTACCCTCCTTACGAGGCCTGTAATAGTTAGTATCTAAATAAAAGAGAAAATTCCTAACACGACACGAGCTTTAACGAGGCTTCTGTATCAAATTCCTGGCAAAACCATGCGCAAAACGCAATTCGTTACTCTCAAAAACGGTCATATAGCATTGTTTTTGAAGCAAGACAAGAATTTCACACTTCCGTGGAGTTACACAAACTATAACTCAAAAGAGCCCTCAAAAATCCATAACAAATTTATGTCTCAAGAAACAGCACACAATGTTCTTGAAACTGCTAGAATTACTAACCCTCAGATACTTGTAAGCAGTGGGGGGGTTCTCGGACTTGCAATATTACCACCGGCGCATACCATCTTTCGAAATTGCCATGTTATGTTGATTCGACTCATGTGTGAATTTATTCCCTCACTAATTTACAACTTAAGTGGAACTGATCCGTGAGTCACTTGATCTCTATCTTGTTGATGAATAATTGTTGAGTCTGCGCTCCAAATTGATTGAAAACATACATACTATTAATTGAAATTAGATATCGGCAACTTTTCTTGCTTAAACTGAGTTTTGAAACTTCAAATAAAGTGATTGAACGTAAATTTTCGAAAGGCATGTCCCATTTAAGAAACAAGGTCATCGTATACGGTTTTCATATGCAGGTGGGACGCAGCACCGAAGCTATCATCCAAGTCTCGCTTGAGCCACGTCAAATACCAATCGTACACTATGGATAAATGTAATCTATCAAAATATCTATATGTGTCTGGCCTCTATGTACAATATGGTATGGTTTTGAGCTTTATCACTTCTTAGCATCATCCTTGAGATTGAAAAATTTGCCAAGCATTTTTCCTATTCTATGCAATTTAGATGGATGTAAGTCTTTTTCGTCGATTGACTCGATTGCATCCTCATCTGTGTCTAATTTCCAGTCAGCATGAGTTCTTTTAGCATTTTTATCATTGAAGGCATCCGCGAGAGCTTCAAACAATGCAGTCTGTACAGGCGTCTCCGGAACTAGTGTCTTTACGTTCAAAACAACTTTCATATCACCACGGTTACTCATATTTCGATTCCGTGGTACACCTTTCTCAGGGATTGTGAGAGTCTTTCCGTTTTGAACACCAGGTCTCACCTTCAACTTTATATTTTGGCCATCAATGGTAGGGACAACGATCTCTCCACCTAAAGCTGCCGTGGTCATCAAAATATCATGATTTAGAATGATATCGTTATTCGAGCGTTGAAAGACTTCGTCTTTTTGAACATTGACTCTGATAATGAGGTCACCCTTTCTGGATTTATTATAGGCATCTTGTGTAATGAAAGGAGCGTCTCCGCCCCCCGGTATACGGATTCTGGATCCATCAGCAATTCCACATGGCAAGTCAACAGAGCTAGACTTTGGTACTTCTTCAACCCCTGCACCACGACAAGTCGAGCACTCATCTCCTTTCTTGATAGTTACACCCGTTCCATGGCATGTGTTGCAAGTGGAGGCCATTTGAAAACCTCCGATGATATGCGTACTTTGTCCTGTTCCGTGACATGTAGGGCAGGTCTTTTTCTTCTTGCTGGCCTTCATACCTGAGCCTGAGCAGGTATGACATGAATCGACAGCTTTATAACTAACGTTGATCTTTGCCCCAAATATAGCTTCTTTGAATGTTATTGATTTGAGAACCTCGACATTGTCACCCACGTGTTCCGAGACAAACTGAGCTCTTCCATTCCTCTGTCCTCTTGCACCCCCATTGAATGCTTCCTTGAACAAATCTTCGAAATCAAATCCCATTCCACCGAAAGGGTTTCCCTGGCCGCCAAATGGGTTTCCAGTGTTTCCATAAGGGTTTCCGTTATTAAATTGATTAGAGTTGCCACTTGCATCAAATGCCGCTCCTCCATATTGATCAAATTGAGCCCTCTTTTCTTTATCACTCAACAACTCATAAGATTCCTGAATTTTATGAAACTTCTTCTCTGCCCCTTTCTCTTTATTGACATCAGGGTGGTGTTTTTTGACAAGTTGGTAATAAGCTTTCTTAATATCAGATGCGCTTGCACCCTTATCCACTCCTAAAACATTATAAGGGTCAAAATCAATTAGGCTGATATTGGAGGTATGAAATTGTCTGGGGTTTAGTTTTCTACAAGAGTATATCTTTGTGAAATTGCAAGGTCTTGCTGTGAAGCGTATCATTGAGATCGGGATTGAAGCGTGAACAGGAAATTGAAGACTCCTAATATATTCGAGAATTTTTCTAGAAGATACGCACCCGTCACGTGATCTTGAGTCGAGACACACCTACGCTTATGTGTATCTTAAACAATGTATTTTCAGATATGTAAATCGGGGGCTTTCGTGACTAGAATCAGGTTTAAAATGTTTTGTCCCAAGATTCCAACTTCATAGTACCATTCTCTTGAAAGTTGATATGCATCTTGAGGGCGTCTTTCAAAATATGAGGTTCATGCAATGAAGTTGCTTTTCTTGCATTGAAACAAGCTCTATCAAAGTATTCCCTTAATTGATCCTTGTAGTCTGGGTGGGCACATTTGTTGATAATCTCGATGGCCCTTTCCCGAGGGGCCATACCTCTCAAATCAGCTAAGCCCTGTTCGGTCACAATGATGTCCAAGTCGTGCTCAGTTTGATCAACGTGTGGAGAGAAAGGAACCACACACGAGAGTCCAGTCGGGTCAGTTTTGGAGGCTCTGGCTGAGGGTGTATGCATTATTGACAACTTAGCATTTCTCAAAAAGTCTCCTGACCCACCCAAACCGTTAAGCATTCTGGACCCCATAACATTGGTTGAATTAGCATGAGCATAAATGTCAACTTCCACGGGGGTGTTCATGGCAATGACACCGAGTCTTCTGATGATTTCAGGAGAGTTTGACACGACTTGCGATCTTAAACACAACTTTTTGGAGAATTCATCCCAGTTGGCATCAAATCTGTCGAAACCCGCCTCCGTCAATCTGATAGATGTGGCAGTTGCGAAGTCTAATGATCCAGAATCGAAGAAGTCAAGGAAAGAATCCTGCAAGACCTCTGTCCAAACATTCAAGTTCTTGAACTTTGAATCTGCTAATCCTTCGACCACAGCATTAGCGATATTCCCTATTCCCGATTGGATAGGCAATAAGTTATCTGGTAACCTTCCCATTTTTACTTCATGTTCGAAAAAGTCAACGAGGTTGGCTCCGATTTTCTTCGAGGTCTCGTCGGAGGGGGTGTTTGGCGGCACTTTGTCTCTAGTAGTGGACTCAACGATTGCGACGACTTTGGATGGATCCACTGGAATCGACGTAACTCCAACACGGTAATCGCAAGTGGTATGTGGATAAGGTTGTCTGTGAGGTGGGTTCACGGGCATGTCTATGTCGTGCATCCCTTCAAAAGAAGGCGTTTTGGTGTTCACTTCAATAATCACCTTATCTGAAACAGAGATCATCTCAGGTGAAGCGCCCACAGCAGGACCTGGAATGATTGATCCATCCTCAGCAATTGCTGTGGCTTCAATAATAGTGTAATCGAGCAAATCATTCTCTTTATCTTTTGTGTAGAAACCGTAAGTCAAGTCTTGTGGGAACATTGACAAATGCTTGTCAAAAAACATCGTTCTTCCGTCGTTGATAGCTTTAGCGATGGGTTTACCCACCTGGTGTGGTGATCTACGCAAGATCATTGAATTTTCGGCCCATCTCGACTCCTCTGGGCCTGCTGAAGCTCCAACAAACAAATTGAAGGCCAATTTACCTTGCAAATTGTTTTTTTCCACGTGGTCGACGAGCGCCTTAGGCACGGCCTTGGGAGCTCCAACACCTGTAAAGCCGGACCATCCGAGATACTGGCCATGTTTGAATAAGTCAATACATTCTTCGGGTTTTCTCAATTTCGACAAGTATGGAGCATACTTGACTCTTTGTCTCAAAAGCGCTGACATTTCTTGGATATTTGAGCGATGAATGTGTGGAATAAACGGTGTAGTAGCAGTAATGAGCTAGCTACGTGGTTGAGTTAAGCGGGGATGCAGGTTTCCAAAAAAGTTATATGTACCCAAAATATTTTGTTTGTGTGCCAACAAAATAATGAATGCCAATGCACTAATCGAAACGCTAAGATGAAATTTGGTTTGATGTCAGTTCTTTCCTATATTGAACAGTTTCTTCAACTAATATTTAAAGAAAGCTTCGCTATTTATAGTCAAACTTGGGGTTGTCCTCTCGTGCATCTACATATGCAGTATTTCTCGGGCCAACGCAGCAGCCAATGTAAAAATGCACCACTCTGGGTAAATTAAAGTATGAATAAAGGCAGTAACAAGTTCTGTTTTTCGAGTTCTCTCGAATATGAATCTGCAGTCGTAATGATGTTTTTGCTTAGAAGTCTATGCTATTCTCATGCTAGCCGGCCCTGGGGTTTGATTCTCGGACATTCGCACACAGAGATCCACAAATCAAAGGAGGTGAACAGTGGGAATACTGCCATTGGCTAACGTGCGACTAACGCCGAACCTGGAAACCCGTGAAATTGTACACATGATCATGTGATTAAGAACTGAAATTTACATTTGACCGCAAGAGTGGGTGGTTGTTATTCAAAGTAGAGGTAATTCCAATCTTAAAAAATATTCGGGATCAGGCATAAGAAATTTGCAAATAGTCGCAGCTTTCATGTGAATATTTTTTGCCGGTTCCTTATCATTCGGATCGGACACACAAAAGCCTCAAGTCATTCGAGCAAAGACTCCAATGTACAAACATATATCTGCATTACTTTTTTCTTTTAGTTGTACTTTCTTTTTTTGTCATACATTTTGCCCTCTTAAGAATGCCAAACTTCATAAGGTTGTCTTGTATATCTCCTTAAGATTTATTCTAGTTTCATAAAGCCCTGATTCATGTAGCATGAAAATCACCCATTATTTAAACAAGTGTTATTTGATGATAGCTTTCATCTTGCTCTCCCTTGCCTCCGTGCGGTAAGAAATATAGCTAACTAAACAATAGTCATCCGGTATACAAGATAGTCTGGTTCGGACTCAAATGTGACTATCAATTATCTCCGGCATCAATCTCGTTCCCAAACTCTGCAAAGATTTTCTGCCTCAACCGATAGTAGTTGTTTTCAACCTCGCGCTGTGTAATATCCTGCTCTATCTTGAAATCATCGTCTTCGGTCTCCCAGTTTAAGGGATTGTACTCGTTCTCGATAATTTCGTTCATGACAGTCTCGTCATCACTGTCGCTGGCAACTGGATCAGAGCACGAGCTTATTCGATCAAGATCTTCGGCTGCGTCGCATTCAGCTACATCATCCACATTATCATCCTCTTTAATCTCTGACTTAGGCATCGACTGGATCAATGAATTGAGCCTTTCAAAATCCCCCAATTCATTAACAAGGGGACCATTTATCTCCATATCGTCGTCAAATAAGCCGTAATTATAAGCCGTAATCAATCCTTGGGTATTCTCTCGTGACCAGTTTGGCTCACTATTCTCTTCGGAAAAAATTCTACCATTCGACAGCTTATCTTCGAAAGCATCTTTTTTTTTTATCGATATGGTTGATGAGAGAGGGCTAAGATGTTTTTCTCGTGGTTTTTGGTTTGGATTTTGGTTTATCATCTTCTTAAACTTGGATGTGACTTCTCTATCACGGTCCCTCGCCACTTCTTTCTCTAGCTTCTCAAACTCACCAGTGTCATCAAGAGTGAAACTCTCGGGGGAAGGGCTGCGAGTTTTGACTTCATAACTCTTATTATCCCCCTTATGAATTGTCGAACTAGTTTGATGCACTTTTGCACTTGCAGTATCATTCGCTTCAATGACTCTTGACGTCTTAAACCGGGATCTTCTTGGAATCTTGTCTGTTGACTCCGCATTCGAAACTCCGTTAGTATTGTGATAAGAATTTGATTCGGAAAACGCAGCATTGGGTGGATTCTCGACTACATCTGTCGTCACCTCTTCTTCTTGGTGGCTAGCCAAACTATCCTTTTGGCGTTCGTCTTGGCAGGACGAACTTTTGGATGATGAACTTGATCCGCAGCGGCCGGATAAAATCAAATTTTCTTTGAAACGCAGAACGGATTGTTTTTCTGGTTTTATATCACGCAAAATTTTTCCAACATCTTCAACCTCCTTGATTTCAAGTGTCTCTTTGAAACGAACTTTCTTACCACTACTTTGTGGGATATCTTGAGTCAATCTGTTCCTGACATCTTGCACTTCCTGCCATAGGCGATCATGGTGCTTTGAAGAGCTAGGGAGGAGTGAAAAGTGCTTATCAAAATCATCATCGGAATCACTTATATCCTCTTCTGAGTCTTGCAAGCTGTATTCGAATTCACCTTCCTCTTGTGTCAAATCATCTTCCATATCAATGTCGTTTGCTATAAGTTCTAGCTCCAACATTCCTTCTGTATCTATACTTGGTCCCAAATTTGTTGACGAAATCTCCCGGTCTACACCATATTTGGCAGCGATGTTAGATTCCTGAATCTTATCGGCTAGTCTAATTTCCTCTAACTCAGCGCCAGAATTTTTCTCTCTCACCTGAAGCTCCATATCCTCTAAGAGCTCTTTAATCTGCGCAAAATCCACAATTTCTTCTTCTCTGTTACTTGCTTTACTTTGCGAGCATGATTTGTCATTGGACTCCGAGATAGCAGTAAATGTTTTGTCGTTCAATTTCACTTGGATCACATTACCATCTTCATCCATATTCTCTTGAATATCGACAATTGGCAAACCCTCACAGCTAATCTCTCTCTTCTCCCCTTGCGTTTGAAAGATTCTATCAAAACTTTCTATGCCTTCCAAAGTTCTTTTAGCTCCTTGAATATTCGCTTCGATGTAATCATGAGCAGTTAATAGCCTTTTTTCGGTTCTTTTATAAAACTCAACTGCTTCTTTTCGATTCTTTTGAGCCCAAATCCCGCCACCGAGCTCGATAAGGACATCTTCTGAGGCTGGGCCCATACTCTCAGTGACATGATCAGCAATCCGCCTCGCATCCTGTATTTTTGTGTCGGAGTCTTTTAAGGAAGCTTGCAAAGATTCAAGACTCTTTCCGAGAGACTCTGAGAGTTCAGCAATACTTGGCTCCATCATTGCAAAATACAACAAAGAAAAAGAGATGCGTTTCGCGAGAATGGGTACGAATTGATGAAGTGACAAAAAGTTTGTTTGGCTAGCCGATAGTCCCAAAACCCTCATACAAGCTTAAGTACAATTAAATTGTCATGCCTGCTGGACTTTCTATAAAATCAATACTGAAGGCAAATTTTGAAGAATTGAACACCTGTGAGATAAGTCAGGTAAGGAATTCTTCCCCAACTAGAGGAAGAAAATTTTAACGGTGACCCCCGTTATATGTTTCAAAGCATTGGAACATAATGAGTCAAGAGAAAGCTACGATAAAGTGAAAAAATGTTTTTCGAAGATTGAAAACTTCGTAAACTTTTGTTAAATTTACCAGCAACTAGCAAATGTTGAACTCGGGACACAAACATTTTATTCTCCTTATGTATATCAAATGGTAATTAAACAGTGTTGCGTTAATCACTTCTAGCACAGCACTGCGATCGTTTCATCAATGGCATGACAATTTGATTTCGAAGACTGACGACGAAAGGTATCGTTTCTTATGAGGCATGAAAGTATCGCGAACACATCTCGAAGTAACAACACGTTACACCACAATGGCCCCAACTCAATTAGAGATAAAGGTGAAAGCATTACAAAGATTAATTAAAGAAAAAGATTACTACTCGACTGAAATTCAAGAACAAGAAGATGTACTCGATAGCATGAAATTAGCCAACTCAGATGAATATGAAATTAAGAAACAAAAGGAAGTGCTTGCGGAGGCAAAACGAATGATTCCGGAACTTCAGAGAAAAATTCAAGATTACAAGAAGTCGCTTGTTAGTTTTCTAGAGAGTTACGACGGCGACGAAGATGTTTCCACTGCATCAAAACTAGTATTATAGCTAAGTTGACAAATTGATGATGATCCATATTCAAAACATGCCTTCCTCCGCTTGGTCAGGGGCCTTGCGTAGTTCCTGATCCTCTTTCTCCTCTAACTCATCAAAGTAACTTTTCCGTTCTATCCATCTCTCGTGAATGTCTCCTAGCTCATCTTTTGCAGAGCTACTATTCCTTATCGCTTGACTCCAGACCAGATCTCCGCCAATTTCAGTGCTTCCAAAAGTGTAACCGACAGCCTTGTCTATACAATGAAGCAAGCTGATCATGGTCTTTTTGTTTTCTATTGCAAGAACCTCGAAGGAGACTAAATTAAAATCTTCAACTATCTCAGCGATCATCTCTGTGAGGCGAACGAAATTTTGACCTAAAACCAGGGGCGACTCTTTGCGAAGAAAGGCTCCGAGGTATCGTAAATCTTGAACTTCTGTATAATAATCGAGCCTCATAGCTAATTCTCCATAAGACGAAATCATGTCGATTTTTGATATGACATTTATATGTGGAAGGTCTAACTGAAGCATGGAGCGCAAACTGAGTAACAAGACCGATATGTACAGGGAGGGGCTAGTTAAATATATGGAGTCGACCAACAGTACGACGCAGAGCCTAGCATCGGAATGTTTAACGAGACGATGAAAGATTTTGAAGAAAGAATCATGATGCGTGAAGAGCTCCACTTGACCGGGACAGTCAAATAACAAATAGCTATCTTTACCTAAATCGTTCCAACTTTGCAAGAATGATTCCATTGCATTTTCACTCAAGCTTTCAAGTGCGTACATAAGCCCCCCATTTGGCCCAAGGTTTTGCGTCTCCATAATCTCCTCTAGAGTGATGTAATCTCGAATGTCGAATGCACATGCTGGATACTGTAGGTTCTCATTTGCTGGATCTAGATTGACTATTGAGCATTTTCGGCCTATAGCTGAAAGGAACTGGTACATTCCGTGACAGTACGTTGACTTTCCTGAGCCAGGAGGACCAATCACTACTTGGCCAAACATGGTAAGTTCTGACGTCTAACGCTATTAAAGATTTAGTCAGTACGTGTGGTGCGCGCACTATATTGACCGAAGGCGAAAGACACCGGCGAGCAAATATACAGCACGCCACTAGCCGGACATGACCACAATAAGCAACGAAGCATCATTTTTGCAGAAGACTGTGACAGTCTCACCATTGGTGTTGTTGTCAGTCGCGGATCATTATGACAGAGTTGCAAAAGATTCGAAGAAGAGGGTTGTTGGTGTGCTTTTGGGTGATAAATCCTTCGATACTATAAGGGTTACAAACTCATTTGCCATTCCATTTGAAGAGGACGAAAAGAATCCGTCCGTCTGGTTTTTAGACCACAACTACATTGAATCGATGTGTGAAATGTTCAAGAAGATAAACGCAAAGGAAAAATTGATTGGCTGGTACCATTCAGGTCCTAAACTCAGAGCTTCAGACTTGAAAATAAACGATGTTTTCAGGATGTACACAAGCAATCCTTTGTTGGTTATTGTTGATGTACAACCTCGTCCAGTTGGGATTCCCACAGATGCTTACTTCGCCGTGGATGATATAAAGCACGACGGTTCTAAAGCAGAGAGAACTTTTGTGCATGTACCATCTTTCATCGAAGCGGAAGAGGCAGAGGAGATTGGAGTCGAACATTTATTAAGAGATATAAGAGATCACGCTGCCGGAAACTTATCTTTGAGGGTGACAGAAAGTTATCAATCTCTTTTGGGATTACATCAGAAATTGAGGGAAATCGCTGGATACCTCGAGAAAGTGAAAGAGAAAAAGCTCCCTATCAATCACTCAATTTTGGGAAAGCTACAAAATGTCTTCAATTTGTTACCAAATCTAGCTTATGGCTCAGGTGAAACCGAGAAAGCTTTCGATGGGACCGCCGTTGATAGTATTGGAAATTCCTCTAATCCACTTGCAACGGCGTTCACAGTGAAAACTAATGACGGATTGATGATGGTATACATAAGCACCCTCGTTAGATCAATTATTGCATTTCACGATTTGATCGAAAATAAGTTAGAAAATAAGAAATCTAACGAGGCAAAGTCGTGTTCTGCAGGAGCTTGAACTGAGGACCGATTTTTTTTCTTAAAGTCGCGATAATTCAAAACCATTACATAGTCGTGTATTTTTGTCACTAATTATTAACTTGAAGGAATTCTAGCAGACATCCACTGCCAAGGAATGTCTCACAAATTGATCGGGTTTTCAAAACTCAACTATGTTTCAAATTTCAACTTCTTTTTTTCCAACTTCAAAAAAGACTTACTCCTAGAGCAGAACTTCATATCCAATGTGACCTTGATTCGGAAGAAAAACTATAGGGTTGTCCCAAAAAGATCCCATGAGATCGAGAATTATCGCTTGAAAAGTACAGAGGCAAGCAATATTGACAATCAAAAATTCAACAAATTTACGGGTAAGATATTGACATGTCAGGAAGCTGATGCCCTCCTGTCCTCCGAGATCCGCAAAGATTCATCCACGATATCAAAGGTCGTGCCATTCGAGATAATTCCTAAAGAGGCGGCTAACAGGTCTCATGAGAAGATAGGCCCAAAGAAGATCTTGGGGCAATACTTGAAACTCACAAAGCCAAATCTTACTATACTAGTCACCCTAAGTTCCATTTGCTCTTATGCAATTTCCCCTAATTCTTTATCAGTGGCGGAATTGGCATACCTCACTATAGGCACTGCATTATGTTCAGGCTCGGCAAACGCAATTAATATGGGTCGGGAGCCTGAATTCGATAAAAGAATGAGTCGAACATCACTAAGACCCGTTGTCACAGGGAAGATTTCATCAAAGCAGGCATTTCTATTCGCGGGTGCATGTGGGCTTCTCGGAACATCAATTCTATACGCTGGTGTCAATTCGACAGTTGCGATTCTTGGTCTTTTAAATATAGTCTTGTATGGTTGGATCTATACATCGCTTAAACGCCGATCTATCGTGAACACGTGGGTCGGAGCCATAGTGGGAGCCATACCGCCGCTAATGGGCTGGGCAGCATCAACTACGCTATTTCACCCCGGTGGATGGTGCTTGGCTGCGTTGCTTTATGCGTGGCAGTTTCCTCATTTCAATTCGTTGTCTCATAATATCGCTGATCAATATAAAAAAGCCGGCTATGTCATGACAGCTGCCGAAAACCCGAGACTCAATGCAAGGGTTGCATTAAGGTACTCACTTTTGATGTTTCCCATCTGTTTTAGCATGAGCTATTTTGGCGTCACTGATTGGGTCTTTCCTATTGACTCAAGTATAGCAAATTTCTGGCTCACGTTGCTCGCCTTTCGATTTTGGCGACAACAAAGAGCCAACTACAAATCTCCTGCTGCATGTACCGCAGAGGGTGTTGCATCTGCGAGTTTTCAGGCCCGTAAATTATTTTGGTGCTCTGTGTGGCAGCTTCCTGTGGTTTTAGTGCTTGCCATGTTGCACAAAAAAGATCAATGGGACCGCTTGTGGATATATTTTGGCGTCGATAAGAATTAAAGCTTACCTGGAAAAGTGGACATAGTCACAAATAGAATCTTCAAATTACAGCTGGTTGCTTCACTTAGGTCAAGCATGACTAAATCATTGAATAGCTTCAGTCAGATGATGTGCCACAAAATTGCCAGATCGTACTATATACCAGAAAATAATTTTGAAGAACCAAACAGTATTACGAACTCTTTAGCAAAAGTAGAATCACATCTTAGAAATCATAGCGTTGTTGATAATTTTAAGAGCAGAGCCATTTCGCAGATTTACATAGCATTTGATCGTCTCCGGAGTGTTTGAGAGACCAAATGAAAAATACAATGATCTCTATTCCAGCACATTGAGACTTTCCTTACATCTTAAGCCGGGGGTCGCAGAAATCGCCTCTGCGTAGTATGCAAATAGATCTTGAATAAAAAAGACTTCGATATTCTCAAGCAATTTTGATTACACGCTTCGGTTACAATTTAGAGAAGTAAAGAATTTAGGTCCACGAGCACCCATTCTGTCGCTGTGTAATCGTCAACCGCCTTTACCCTCCACCACGTAAAGGTAATCTGCAATAACACAGCTGATTTTACCGTACATGACAATCTCTATACATCTTTGCTTATAGAACGCGCTTCAAATAATGCTGTAGAGAAAATCCAGATCTCAATTTCCCCCTTCTCGTCAATGGATTTCTCTAGGAGTTGAGAGCTCTATTGTAATTTTCCTATGTCAAACAAAAATTATGTTTGGACAGATTAACTTGAAGTAATTTCCCTCTAAAGGTTGTAGAACATAACTTTCGCATATTGTGGAGCTATTGTCATTGACTAGAGTTTTAAAGAATAAAAGGATTTGACATACCGAGTGATGGATTGAGAGGTTTAGAGTCACGCTATAATGAAACATCCGTATCAATTGATTTGGCCGAAATCTAAGTCGAAAATGATTAAATTAGCCTCCAATGATATTTATGACACTCTCGAAATTGTTGTTATTATATTCTAAAACATCCTATAAATAATTACGTATTGATTCACGATTATAATATGTAACCAATATCAGCATCTACTCAAACAAACACCCATGATCTGGGCTCTCGGAAGTGGTATAATTAACACATTATATTTCTGTTGTATTCATCCGCAAATAATAACGTATGAATATATCAATTAAACATCTAGATATCATCCCATCCTCAATAAAAAATAAAATACAGGTATATTACTTCTACTTCTTTACATATGAGGGAGAACTTCACATGTAACAACTCTTTGCCATATATTCATTTAGTAGTTGTCTGTAATTTTTCTTAAGATTTCTTTTCTTCTTGCGGTATTTTATCTATTCCATTTTTTTATACATGTGTGGCGAGCTCTTATATTCTTTCTTCGATACTGAACACTCTCTTCCAACACAAATAAAGAATTATGAGCGTTTTTCTGGAACTTAGTTCGCTGAGCTTTTTATACTCTGTTTTAAATCTGTGAATTACTGCCAAAGTGGGATTATATTTTGGTTTTGTTCATAGTAAATGTATTCAACTTACCAGAATAGAATTCTACAGCCTATTATTCTATATTCACACAAAATTAATGAAGTTATACGACAGCAGAACCAATATTCCTATTCAACAGAATACAATGCGCAAATACGTTTTAAGCTTATGTAGTATATAAAGCTGGTAGAGGCTTATAGCCTTTTTGGGGCTAATACACATTTACGAATCTGAGTGTCATTATATTCTGTCAAGAAGTATTTCCGACTGATTTCATATAGCAGTAATTTTTACTCAAAAGGTATATATATTCCAATATTAAGCCCACCTTGTTTTCGTAGAGGAAAATTGAATATTTGAAGCTTGTTTGACTACTTGTTAAACGGTACTCATGAATCGTTTTTTTGAACCCCTGTTTGGAGAAATTCAAAGAAGGATATTCACTGAACTCACAAATTCAAGAGATTATGATCGCAAACAGTAGTGTGAGATTGCAGTTCTTATCTAGCTAAGCCAAACTTTGAATTTCTATTCATACTATACATTCTGAAAATAAGTTTCATATACGAGTATCACTTGCTGGTGAAGTCCATGTCTGGAGACCAATTGCAAATTTTTAGTTACTGAAAGCCTCATATTCTAGTTTGATAGTGGTGAAGACGTATACTTTAAGGTTAAGAATAGTGTATTAGCCTGTTAAATATATTTCAGGTTGAGCGTGTTAAGTTTGTATATTTTAGAGGTATAAGAAAAAGACAAATATGTCCGTGAGATGAGAGCACCACTTTGTAGCACCTAACAATACATAAGCCTGTTTTGACTGAAGTTTTTTTTTTATCATTTCAAGAGAGCAGGTTGTTTACTTCAAATAGAACAAATCCCGCGAACATAAAGTTTCCAGTTGTTTTGCTGTGAATTCCTCACTCGGAGTTGTTTTTGAATATTTGGGGTATAGTTGCTCTCCCGCTATACTTGTTTTCCCGGGTTTTGCACGTCATTTACATCAATTAATTGTTAGACTTTATTCAGACTCTGTCTACATGTGTACTGCCAATAAATGCCAGAATTAGAGTCTTGAATGCACCAATTTTGTCCCGTTTGTTATACTGTTAAGAAGGCATTTGCTTGACTTTTGGTGCGCATGTCGTTTAACATGGCATTGTAAACGACGGAATACACTGGTCGTCAAGCAAGTCAGATGTGGTATATCTCGTTGCACGACTGCGAAATTTACGTAGCGTTGCGCGTACCTCTTTTTCAGGGAATTGACAACAGTTGATTGTTGTCCTGTATATAACATGAAGCTATAAACTTGTGAACCCTCACTGGAGTGTAGACATTATCGCCGTTATACAACACAAAAAATAGCAAGATGCCAATAAAATCACTCGAGTCCCTCTTGTTTGAGAGTAAGCTTGTCAATTCTAGCTCAATTAGTATACTTCAAAATGCAACGATCGGTATTGACGTCGAGCATTACTTAAGTCGAATTTATACTTTCAAGAAAGAACAATATTTATTCGGGATTGGCGGTGTCCCATCTTCATTGAGTGGCTACGTTAAATCTGATATGACAGTATTTAACGAGTTTAATATTCGCCCCATCTTTGTATTACCGGGAATTTCAATAAACGATGGAGATCAAGGTACCCCCAAGAATTCTTTGACTCCTCAAGAGCAACATTCGGAGACTACTTGGGCCAGATTGAATTCAAAACACTCAATCATGAATGGAAACACCTTTGGTTATTTAGGTGAGTCCTTTCGACTCAATCTTGAGCCGTTGCCGATGAATCCGATGATTAATGACATCGTATCACTTTTCATTGAGAATGGCATCGACTATATTATTAGTCCTTATGATGCTTCCTTTCAGTTGTCTTACATGTATCAAAATGGCTTAATAGACTCTATCTATGGATCCACTGATACCCTCCTTACCAATGTTGACAAATTTATTCTAGGTATGGAATTTCAATCCAAAGATTTTAGATTCGTGGACAAGCAAAAGGTTCTCAATGAATTCAATTTAACAGAAAGACAGTTTGTTGATTTGAGTATCATGGTAGGTTGCTCCGCACAGCCACAGACATTCTCAAACTTACCTCCATTGCCTACAACCAATCACATGTCATCTGTTCAGCATTTGAGCTATTTTCGAATCGCACTAGATATGTTTTTTCAGTACGTCAACTTCAAAGGGTCGACGCCAAAAAACCTTTTCGGTTATATATCCACGTTAAATGACCCTCTCCTAGTCGACTTGTACAAGAGGGGTCAGGCGGCGATAAAATATATGCCAGTCATAAATTTGGACGGCCGAGTTGAACTTTACATCACTGAAATGGCAAAATTGGGATTAGTTGGGGGAGATGACATAGTCGATAGTGAGTCCGCCGATGGAAATGCTTCTGATGTGGGCAGGCCTCGCATTCCCTCGGGTCTTCACTCTGTCATATCGCAGAGACTTCCGTCGGAGATTTATTTTTATCAGTCTCTTGGCTTGATCCCTATAAAACTCCTTGAAGCGATAACTCTGGGTTCGTACTTCGTGAGGCCTCCGCTCGAATTGGGCGGCGGTCAAGTATACAAAAGAATGGTGAGCGCCATGAAATCTCAAGATCTTTTGGACGCCCAGTTTAACATGCTCACACTGCTCCTCGCGAGGTACTACCAAGTTAAGCGTATCAGAGTCTTTTACTGGTTTAAAGACCAACCTATTGAGCTTAACAACCGGCAGATTCCACCAGTTTCCGAAAAGCTTAGTAAATTGAATATTTTCTCTAACAGTTGTTCAATTTTCAAGCATAGGGAGTTTTGGGATAAAATAGCCTCCCCATCTGCCATTACTAGAACGAAGAGCGTTGATGTTTCTCTAGGCTTGGTGGCGACATCATTCTTGAGAGCATTATCTTTGATCGGAATAGTAAATGAGAGTGGCGTCTTATCAAAAGATGGGCAAATTTTCCTGGACTTTCTTTCGGCAAATTCTGATGTGGCTGATGATTCGATAGAGCAACTATTCTTGCTATACCTTTTGTGTGTACAGGAAGGTTTTACTCTGTTTACGGCTGACTCTTCTCTTCCTAGCGTGCCCAAAAGCTTCAAAGATGGATCAACAGGAAAAGATTTGTCACAGAAAGAATCAAAAGCAATTGCGTTGATCTCGAGGATCTTTTCGCTTCAAAAATTTAACATCCATCCCATCAACTATCAAGGGCCAATTTCTAGGAGTGTGCTTAGCTTCAGAAGTCAACTCAAATTTATTCAGGAGACTATACAGCATTCTATACAAGTTTGTCTCGTTGACACGATCGTGCGTGAAGAGAAAATAAAAATTGAAACTGATTCGAAGAAAGAGTGGTATGAAATTATCAAGCAAATTCCATTCTTCAAAGATTTGAGTAATACCCTATTGGGTGTCATGAGTGAGATTTATTTCGAGTATTGCCTTAAAATGAGAAAATCCGGCAAGCCAATAACCGATTGCATCAAATGTGGGAGATCTCATTTGTTGGACTCAATTTTACAAGTGAGCAAACCTACCTACAACATTAACTTGAATAGCGTAAATAGCGTTACCCCGCTACAATTTGATCAAGATTTTAGGGCTGGTTTACGACTCTGGAGACACTTTAAATCGTTGAGTCAAGTCATGAGTGAAGCAACGTCAGACATCTTTTCCGCTGATGAGAAGAGTGTCATCGCAGAAGCTGATAAAATCATTCAAGATTTCACTGGCGAAGACTTTTAGGCGCCTAACCAGCATTTATTATTCTAAATTTTAGATCCTGAATTAAAAGTAAATGTCACGCTTGATAAGTATTTTGATAATCATCCGCGATTTTTTTTTCGAACGTGCCTCACTATATCTCTTTCGGCAGTGACAATGTTCCGAAGTTGGCTGGTCAACCGGATCCTCACATTTAATGCTAAACGTTCCGTCTTCAGCTCTGGAATTAATGTTGGGCTTGAGTCAAATCACGTGGTAACAGGAAACGGGCCCTTCATAGATTTACCAACTATAAAGCCCTTGGGAAACCCGGGTGGATTTGTCAAAGTGCAATTACCCCAAGGCTCTAGCCTAAATGTCCATCTGACCACTGTATCATTGATAAAAGGAGATGCCAGCAAACTTCTGGGAAGATTGGCACTTCAGCTTGGCGATATGTGGTACCAAGAAATCAAGCTGGATACTCCTTGCACACTCTTATTATCAAATAATGAACACGCGCTGCCAAACCAGACTTACGTCTCCGTTTCCCAAACTCAAAAATGGATTATTCCCAACGCAAGGAATTTGCTAGCATGGACGGGGCTTGATCTATCAATCAAAAAGTGGTCTCTGAAGTTAATTGTTGAAGGTACTGGATTCTTTATCGCGAGGGGTTGTGGAAATATACAGAAATATTGCTTGAAAGAGGGTGAACTGATATTCATACAAGAGCAGGCTTTAATTGCAACCTGCGCTTCAGTTGAGTCCAATTATTACTTCGATAAGATTCCCAGATCAGACATACATGCATTTAGGAGATTAACTTCCATATTAACTCCTGCTTTTTCCTTTATTTACAATTCGTTTGCAAGAGTGGTTCCGAGCAAATGGCCTACATTCGCCGAAAAAAAAGTATCCAAAATAATAAGTCTTTTCAATTATAGTTGGCTTTCTAGAATAAAGCTATTCTTCGGGCCTAAGAGGCGAAAAATATTTGGTTACCTGAAAGTTTGTGGCCCCGGTCAAGTTTTAGTGCAAACTAAAGTTTAATCCTGAATATAGCGGTAGTCAATACAGCAAGATTCGCACAGTAGTTAACCTGACTCTCAGGAAGTAATGTTGAAAGTCGGCGACGTAAGCTCACCAGATGAGTGGGTATATTTTGCAAACGGTAACGCAAATTGCCTTTTTAGATATGTGGGGAAGGACGTGAATCTCAAGGGAAAACTTTTGAGATTAAGAATGCAGAAAGACATTCTGAGCTACGTATCAACTTGTGAATTACACGAATTCATTGTATCAAAGTGCCAGAAACATTTTCCGAAGGAAATGATCGAATCAAAATTGGTCTATGTGCCAACAAGTTTCAGCTCACAGTTGCATACAAGAATTGAGATAATGAAAGATGAAGTGTACGGATTTCTTATTTCCAACATTCTACACGGTACTTTCGAGAAATACATTTTGTCAAAAAACTGCGCTATTCATGTTAATTCACAGAACAGTGATGTCACTAAAATTCAAAGCGTTATAATTGAGATGAAGCCAAAATGGCTCTACAAGAACGAGAACAACTATTGTAGAACATGTCTGCTTTATCAATTGAAAGGCTTTGAGAGGCATTTTTGCTCTCTTGACTTCTTGCATGATAAAACTGTGCATGCTGGTGTCATGGATTTGATGTCAAAAATTCCCGATCATGTCTTGAGAAGGCTACGAGACTCTCAATTTGAACTTGAAGAAAACCTATGCGTTTTTTTTAAAGATCCGGATTCTTTGCTCAGAAGGTTACGGGACTTACAAGAGGTTCGGAATGATTGTGATCAGATTAAAAATTTGAGAACTATGGAAGATGTCCTGGAGGCGCTCTCTATGCTGATGACCTTGCGAGACGTTGGGATCTTCATCAAGATCTCGAGAGGCAAGAGTTGCCACAAGGCGTCCCAGGCTCAACAGCGGAACCAGGCTGATAGTTACTCGGTAGAATCATTTGTTTATGATTTGGATTTGAAATCTTCTTCAAAGTTTGAGCACTGGGTGCACATTGAGACCCAACTTGAAGCTATATATGACTCTTACAATCCTTATTGGAGGTTTTGCTCAAGATACTAACTTATATCATGCCACATTGTATCTACCATACATCCTCTTGGTACCTGTTCTGGACCTTCAACGAGCGAACTAATTCGGTGGCCTTTTCCATCAGAAGTGATCTTTGATCAGAAATTATTTGCACAAAACAGTTTTGGACATCTCTTGCCATCTTTGACGCATCACCACAAACGTAGATGAAAGCGCCGGATTCTAAGAGCTTATTTATCTCCTCGGCTCTAGCCTTGATTTTGTCTTGTACGTAAACCTTCTTAAGGGGGTCATCACGTGAAAATGCAACATCCATCTCGAAAGAATCCCCAAGTTTCTGGGCATACAAGGGCCATTCATCTTTGTAAAGATAATCCTCGTCACTTCTTCTGCATCCATGGAAGAGTAAAATCTTTCCAAGCTTTATGTTGTCAGAAGAATTCAATAAAGCAACCTTATCTCTCACGAAACCCCTCATAGGTGCCACTCCAGTACCAGGTCCAACGAGAATAACGGGAGTTGAAGGATTGGAAGGCAACTTGAAAGTCGACCTTCTGACATGGACTGGCAATTTAAAGTCTTTGAATTTCCCTTTCGGGCCCTGTAAATCGTAAGTGGCAAACTTCTTACCTGTGTTTCCATTTTGGGTCAATTGGATATCTTTTATCAAGTTGGTAGCGACTCCAGTAATCACTCTCCCATCATGCTTTTCAGCCTCCACAACAGCTGTAATATGAACTTTCGACTTTTCTGATAAGGAAGATGAGGAGATGGAGTAGTAACGAGGCTGCAAATGGGCGATGAGCTCTACTAGAAAGACAAAAGGGACAGAATCCCATGGTTCACCATCCGAAATGTCGAGAAGGGCATCGGCTAGATTCAAGTACTTGCTGTGAATCTCCTCAGCGAAACGGATCTTGTCAGAGCCAAGGGACAAGGATTTTTTTTTCGCTTCTTCGCTCGGGGCGAACGGCGCAATCGAGTTGAGAGCCTGTCTCAGGATCGGACCAGAGATTTCAAGATGGTGTCTTATCACAGCCCCATAAGTGATAGGGCTGAAAAATGGAAGCTGTGTAGTTGAGTCTAAAGCCTTCAAAGAAAAGACCTTTTCAACATTGCTTTCCAATCCAAAACATTTGACAAACTGATCGAAATCCTCATTCGAGTTCGAGGGCCAGATTGCTAAATGATCACCAGTGGAATATTTCAAATTCGAAGGAGCTAAATCAAACTCTGCATGAACACATGATCTTTCTTCGGAAGTGAAGAGCTCTTTACTGGAGGAAACTTTAGCCAAGTACGGATGTAAATGGTCGAATGGCCCCTTAGTATTGTCTGAATCGCCTACAATGTAGGTTCGGTCGGGTTCGCCATTTGACACATGATCATCAGTTGCAGCAAGGTCTTCCTCTTCAATTAACTCGAAAGAGGGATCGTAAGTCAGCTCACGTTCCTCAAAGTCCAAAAGTTTCAAAGCATCAAAACATTCCTCTTTCCACGCCAAAAAGTCTTCATCCATTGTACCCACTCCATCATCTCCTTGACCGTAGGGAGCAAATCTTTCAGCGCCGAGAATCTCAAGTTTATCATTTAAACCCTTTCCCGTTGCATTGAAAAATTCGTAAGTTGAATTTCCCAAAGCAAAAACAGTGTACCTCAATGTTGCCAATTGATCTGCATCATTTTCGAGCCAATTAAAAAATTCGACAGCGTTATCTGTGGGCTCACCTTCACCATATGTAGCAATCATGAAAAAAAATAACCACTCCGAATTTACATCTTGTAAATTATCGAAGTCATAATCAGCTAGATCAGCACATAAAACTCTCAAGCCAAACTTCGAGTTCAATTCTTTGGCTAACTTATGAGCATAATCTTCAGCTGTGCCTGTTTGAGAACCATAAAAAACAACCGAGTTCTTGTCATTTTGCTTCATTTTGGTCAAAAGGTCACGGGTGTTTTCGTCACCACTGGCGGCCACAAAACCAGCTGAGTTTGCACCATTGCTAGTTCCGATATAGTCTTTGCCGAAATAGAACGCAACGGCAATTGCAAGAGCAGCTATAACTGTTATATCTAATGAATCCAACATTGAGGCTAAAGAGGTTGTCGGGACTTAAAATTTCTCGTGAGTTGAATTTATCTGCAAGGCCGACGCGGAATTGAACGACGAGCGAATGCCTGATTGAGAATTTCTTGATAACAGTGTATAGGACCCACTGTCACGAATGATATAGTAGAGAATAAAGCAGGGTTCAATCTCGCTTCTGTGTTTTAAGTTTTGTGCATCTGTTCTCAACTTGTTGTGCTGTCGTCCTGCCCATAAACAATTACTAGGGCATATGATATTTAAATGCATGTGGAAAACGTTTTGCGTATGATTCTTTGCGTTAAGCGCATATATATAACACCATTCATGAGTGAATGATTTCGAGACATTCAAGTGGAAGTTCGCAAGGGTACAGAGAGAGTTTTTACGGATACAGACAAAATGAGTTTCGTGATGTGAACCTTATCTCTATAAACTGATGAAGTCTTAAGCTGTCTCTGTTATTTCACTCAGTGCCCCACTTTCGGTATTTGCGGCGCGAAATTCGGGGAAGCAACGCATGATAGCACTTTTTGCTTTTCTCTGACCTTCCTCCAGACTAACAACCTCTAGTAAAAAGTTCAATATATCGTTTGGATGAATCTCTCTCAAAGACCGTTTACCAAGAGAATATTCAGCACCCAATAGGGTGTCCCCCTGAGGTGATGTTTTTTTCAAGTATTCCTTTTTCGTTAACTCCGTTAAGATATTGGGCGTATTCTTGTTGAGCACTGGCACACATACATTTAGATTTTCGGACAATCCAAAGTTTCCCAATGCCAGAATGAGATCAAGCTCATTTATTCTATTACCCGATAAAACTACGAGCGTCACGATAATCATAATTAGCCCTCCTTGTAATTCCTCTAACGTGTTTACAATAGTGGACCCTCTCTTGCTATGCAACATTAGTAAGGATGAATTCAGTAAATTGTTAGGCTTCTCGTCACTGGAATCACATGTCCAAAGTGAATAAAGAATATCCTTTGATTTACTTTCCAAGTTTGACGTGACTAGTATCTCGTTCTCGTTGATTTCGAGTTTGATTCCAAAGGTTTCTCTCATTTCGCCATCTAATAGCAGTAACCACGTTTTGGTATTACCTCTTAACCTCTGCTTTTGTAGAACGACTTGAATGTGCTCTCTTCTAATCTTTAGGTTTCTTGAATACCTTGCTATAACAATACGGAGCATCTGTGATATGATATTTGCTCTTTGGTGGCTCCCGTCTCCACTGGGGTCATATGAAGTAAAATTAGAGTGTTCCTCCTCATTATAGGGCCTTTTCGTCATGGCTATTTAGCGCTAACTTGATATGTGCATTACAGGTGATCTCTCGCGCGAATTCCATTCATATAGGGACGGCATATAGGATCAAAGCATTGTATGTTGAAGGCCATTCTTGTTGATAATCCCCTGTGAATCGCCAACAGCCGATAGTTTTGATGACTCAGGCCTACTACTCTAACTGTGCACCTGAGTTCTGCAATGATGATGATCTGAGGGATACGAGTCAATTTGTCATGCAGGCCTGTTGCTACATATGCCCGTTTGATACAGATACTCTTATCGCAGTAGCAGCATCGAGAACAAATTTTTAAATATGTAAAACAGATGAAAGTAACTATGAGATTAAACTTTGTCTGCCCAAATTGAAGAGAGTTACTTTAGTATAACACAATTAGCCAGCACTACAGATTCATGAAATTAGTATGATCTAGTTAGCCTTCTCACTGTGCTACAACATTCGTTATTCCCGAGAACTTGTCCGTCACTGTACCTTCCTTACTTTGACAATTGCATTTTTTTGCGCGCCGACATGCAGGAGGGGAATGAAGACGTGTACGCGAAGACGTGTGCACGAAGACGTGTGCACGAAGACGTGTGCGCGAAGACGTGTTGGCGTCCACGCTTACGACATTTAATGTAATCCCATCGATCCTCTAGAGAGCTCCGCACAGAATATCTTCTGCTAGTGGTTCTTGAGATTAGTATTCGTATTAGTTAAGCCCATCTAAAAACCGCATGCATTGAGAAACAAGCTCTTTCATGTTCTTATTTAATGTAGCTGAGAAATGCTCATTGTTTTCAATGGCGATGTGACATCATCTTGAACATACGCCAAGCTAGAATGGTCAATCACATCAGCTCCGTCGCTATCCGATCGCGGAGAGGCCATTGCTTGTAGCGAGACTATTTGTAAGCTACGCTCGCGCGCGCTTGATGTGTGCTTACCCGCCCAAAAGGAAATCATACTTTCTAAGTTGTCTTCTTGCGAATTGTGGCAGCTAAGTCAGCCCGAGGCTAAGCTATCTTCGAATTGAGCTAATTTTTTACTCAATGAAAGTGAGCTCGGCCTCGATCATCAAGTTTGTGGTATCGTGCTCTCTGTTCTGATTCATTTCAATTGGTAGGGCTTCTGCCTACGCGTCTGCGCATGCGTGTCGCAAGTCGCGCGACATGCCGTGCCAAAGCACTTCTTGTATATATATATCCCTCAATCCCCTCCCACACCTCATTTTTTACTCTTTCTTTCCCTTGCTTTTACACGCGAAGATAAGTTTTTGATATGTACGTCTTCAAAAGAGATGGCCGCAAGGAGCCAGTTCGTTTCGACAAAATCACAGCAAGAATACAAAGATTATGCTACGGTCTTGACACTGAACACGTCGATGCTGTCGCGGTAACGCAACGCGTTATTTCTGGTGTTTATCAGGGTGTCAACACCATTGAATTAGATAACTTGGCAGCAGAGACGGCAGCATACATGACAACAATCCACCCAGATTACGCTATATTGGCAGCAAGAATCGCTGTATCCAATTTACACAAACAAACAACAAAGCAATTTTCACAGGTGGCAAGAATTTTGTATAACTACATTAATCCTAGGACAAACTTGCACTCACCTATGATCTCTGAAGAAACATACAAGGTCATTATGGAGCATGAAAATGACTTGAACTCCGCTATTGTGTATGATCGTGACTTCCAATTCAACTTCTTTGGTTTCAAGACGTTGGAGAGATCTTACTTACTCAGAGTTAACGGAAAAGTAGCAGAGAGACCTCAGCATTTGTTAATGAGAGTTGCAGTTGGTATTCATGGAAATGACATCGATCGCGTCATTGAAACTTATAACTTGATGTCTCAAAGATTTTTTACTCACGGGTCCCCAACATTATTTAATGCTGGTACACCCAGTCCTCAAATGTCTTCATGTTTTCTTGTTGCTATGAAAGATGACTCTATAGATGGTATTTATGATACTTTGAAGACATGTGCTTTGATTTCCAAATCAGCAGGAGGGATTGGCTTGCATATACACAACATTAGATCTACAGGTGCTTATATTGCTGGTACCAATGGTACTTCCAATGGAATCATCCCTATGGTCCGTGTCTTCAACAACACAGCTCGTTACGTGGATCAGGGTGGAAATAAAAGGCCCGGTGCTTTCGCGCTTTACTTAGAGCCATGGCATGCAGACATCTTTGATTTTATTGATATCAGAAAAAATCACGGTAAAGAGGAGATCAGAGCTAGAGATTTATTTCCGGCACTTTGGATTCCGGATTTATTCATGAAGAGAGTCGAGCAAAATGCGGAGTGGACTCTATTCTCTCCCAATGAAGCCACTGGTTTAGCCGATGTTTACGGGGATGAATTCGAAGCTTTGTATGAGAAGTACGAAAGAGAGGGCAAGGGAAGGTCTACTGTGAAGGCTCAAAAACTTTGGTACGCTATTTTGGAGGCTCAAACCGAAACTGGAACTCCTTTCATGTTGTACAAAGATGCATGTAACAGAAAGACCAACCAGAAAAATTTGGGCATGATCAAGTCGTCCAATTTGTGTTGCGAGATTGTGGAATACTCTGATCCAAATGAAGTTGCTGTCTGCAACTTAGCTTCTATTGCTTTGCCTTCTTTCATCGAGAAAGATTCCGAGAATTCCTGGTACAATTTTGAAAAACTACATGACGTCACGAAAGTTGTCACAAGAAACTTGAACAGAATTATAGACCGCAATTTCTATCCTATTGAAGAAGCCAGAAGATCCAATATGAGAAATAGGCCAATCGCTTTAGGCGTTCAAGGTTTGGCTGATGCATTCATGATGTTGAGATTACCTTTCGACTCCCAAGAGGCCAAGGAGTTGAACATTCAAATCTTTGAAACAATTTATCACGCTGCTGTTGAGGCTTCTATAGAGTTGGCTCAGGAGGAAGGCCCTTACGAAAGTTTCGAGGGATCGCCTGCTTCCAAGGGATTATTGCAGTATGACTTGTGGGACAGAAAACCCACCGATTTATGGGACTGGGACACTTTGAAGGCAAACATGGCAAAGCATGGTCTTAGAAACTCTCTTCTTGTTGCACCTATGCCAACTGCATCCACTTCTCAAATTTTAGGGAACAACGAATGTTTTGAGCCTTACACCTCAAACATTTACTCCAGAAGAGTTCTTGCAGGAGAATTTCAAATCGTTAATCCTCACATGTTGAAGGACTTAGTTGATTTAGGTATCTGGGATGATTCAATGAAGAATAGCATCATTGCTAACAACGGTTCTATCCAGGGCTTGGCTAACATCCCAGATGAGATTAAAGCGTTATACAAGACTGTGTGGGAGATTTCTCAGAAGCACATCATCGACATGGCAGCAGACAGAGCAGCATTCATTGATCAATCTCAGTCATTGAACATCCACATCAAAGACCCAACGATGGGTAAATTGACATCGATGCATTTTTATGGATGGAAGAAGGGATTAAAGACCGGCATGTACTACTTGAGAACTCAGGCTGCTGCCGCCGCAATTCAGTTTACTGTCGACCAAAACTCCGCTTTGGCAGCAGGCAAGAAGATCGCTTCTTTAGACAAATTGAAGCAGAGAAAGTACGTGACAAAGACATCAACGAGAAGCGGGACTTCATCGCCACAAGTCGAGGAGGTTGGTCGCGGTTTCTCCACTGAGCCTACATCTTTGGAGAATTCGCTCAATGAGTTCAAGATAGAGGACAATAAGGAAAGCACGGTCGGTGTCGACCAAGTTGACCCCGGCGAGAAGAATGATGAAGAAGAGACAGAGGCGGACATTTTCAGCTCACAAGTCATTGCATGTGCTATTGACAATCCTGAATCATGCACGATGTGTTCTGGTTGATTGTCCTTGTACATGAACCTTGTATATTATGATTGATAAATGAAAAAAAAAAATAGAGAATCAAGGGTACATCCAAGTGATAAAGAGGATGGAGTAGTCTTTTCAAAGCCCTTACGGTGAATTCAGAAAGTTGATTGACACCGTACAAGATAAAGCAAGGTGAAAATATCCACGTTGAATCTCGCCCTCAAATCAGTTGAAGAAAACCTATTTTCATCCTAAACGAGAACATCGTTAGGCGCGAAGTTTATATGACGGAAAGATAATTACTGAGGCCTGCATAAAGCCCTTCATGTAAATCTGGCTGCAGTTTTCGAAACTGAAAGTGTGCTATATCGGAATATTCAGAGTGATGCATGATACATTCATTTCAATACCAAGTATTTTCAAAGCGTTCTCAGTTGTTTTCCTGCTCTTCTCACATAGATCACATCACGTAGCAGAGCGTGAGCGCGAAGAAGTAATATGAAGACAGAGGGGATACTCAGAGAATACAGCGATCACATTCACAAAATCCCAGTTTTTCAGTTTTATTTCTTGTGTTAAAAGGAAACTTCGGCATACAGAGGAATACTGCTGGAGACAAGTCGAGTTTTAACAACATTTGGAGCCACACAAAGTGGTGACAACGCGCTAAAAAAAAATGCTATCAAATGATTTCTAGTTGCAAACCCTGCTTGCAGAATTGAGCCACTCTTTTCTCTGCCATTCTCAAGTGTAGTGTCTGCGGCAAAAATCAAGTTCAACAAGCATTAGCTTGCCTTAACCTGGTTATTCCATCTTCCTGTGTTCTACGGGAATATATAATACACTAGATTGAAACTCACTCTGGCGACCTCTTTTCTTTTCTTGCTTTTAGTAAATTTGATCAATTGAAATATAAGTCACCTCAGCTGAATGACTTGCTGAATTTCAGAATTGATACGAGCGGTGAAAAGTTTGTGAGGTGGACAAGTATTCAAAGCTTTCAGAAACTATCAGTCGAGATTCCCAGCTTCTTCAAGACTAAATTTTTGAGGCACTTTGGCTCGCAAGCCTAAAACTCATTCATATATTGATGAGATAAAAAAACTTATAAAAATACAAACAGAGTTGAGTATTCGTACTCGTGATATTTTCGAAAAGTAGTCGTGACGTCGACATGTGTAAAATCTTGTTAATGTTGGACCGCGCTATGCACGAGAAGTTGTTTCACTTCGGTTTAACTTAAAAAGTTTACGGGGAAGAAGTATTTTTCACAAACTTGTGTTAGGAGTGATTCAACAACTGAGTTTACTGTGCTCTCACTACGGGTTACATCTAGGGTCCAGATGAAGCAATAAGTAGTGAATCAACGCACGACTCGCCGAACGCTGCGCGTGTTGCATTCGCGTCGTTGTGGGTGGGTGCATATTGTAATCACCCTCGTGGTAGTTACAGCAATGCCGAGACAAGCTATTTCACCACATGAATTAGCCCTTGAAAGTATCGCCGCGGTATTGATGGGTAAAATCATCGTTTTCGAAGCAGATGTAAAAACTTCTCCCACGATTCATGGCTCTGACTTGACACATGCATGGTAATGCGCATAAGGCGCACTTAATGATACTAAGCCACTTATTTGATCCGAAGATTGCCAATCCAGTTGGTAGCCTGAGGTTCAGTAAGGGTTCAGATAAGGATTCCTCAGCATGAAGATAAGTTATACATGAAGAGCAGCATGAAGATAAGTCATACATGAAGAGCAGCATGAATGACGTGAAATATGCGTGGGGTAGGCCGGCTCAGGTATACTTGTTGCCGTGCGCCGGAGTGGCTCTACCGCACACGAGATATCTCTTTAAAGCTTCCAACTTGATTAATTTTGGGGACACTCCTGAATAGTCCTGAATTTAAAGCTTTGTGAATTCTCATGGCAAGGAAATTTTTATTGAAAACGTCAGCAAGAATGAGATACTACGGCGAATAGAACCCCGGGGATAAGTCACCGAGGATATGTGGTGCGCGAAGGAGTAGTTCAGATTCGTGCATATATAGACATGCTAAAAATAACTCTAGTCTAAGGGGCCCTTGTGAAGCTGTGGTCTATGTGTAAGATCGGGGGAATAAACCCTTACCTGTACTGGTGCCCGCGGACTCCGCAACTTCGCAGAATATCTGTGGCTTCTGGAATTAGATCATTCTCTTATTGCCGCAACGCGGCACATTCTGGCAAGATGCAAGGAAACGCCAGAGGTCAGCTCACGAGACTAAACGCTGAACAATTCTAACATTCGAACACAGTATGGCCATGAGGACGATATGATAGTCGGACTCGGTGAAGCAAAATACTTCCGTAGTTTCTTTTTCTTATCGTTGTCAATGTGTTAGATTGTGAGTTTAATGATGGTTTGGAGATCGGGATAGTGTGGATACTCCCGATACATTCAAAATCGACTTCATAACCTTCATGCACGTCGTGGATGACAGCCAGCGAAGTCAATAATTTTTTACCAAAACTGTAATCGCCATGTTATTGAGTCTAAGTTCATCAAAAGTAAAATTTTCTGCTTTCGGCTAGAACCGACGAGATCGAAACTTTTAGGGTTAAATAGATTCAATTTTGCGCCAATCGCGAAGCACTCGACCAGCCATGGCCTGACATATCAGTTAGGCAAACCAGGTCGGGTGAAAACGCGGTATAGCTAAGTATCACCCCACATACATGCATTGCAAAATGGACGTGATCTAACTCCAAGATCTCGACAGTTTCCGTAAAAAGTAATCGATTGCTTAGGGACAGACTTTGGAGCCCGTTGTGCGTGTGCAAAAAAGCGAGTTGTGCTATATACGCAGCAACGCTTAAATGAGCTGGTGCCGTGCGATCAAATGGCATTTTGGGTACGTGAGGAATGCATACTTTGACCACGTAGAGCGAGCTTGAAACTTGACTTTGAGTACACCATGGATAAAAATCTCTTATCACAATAAGACACACTCTGCTAAGATTGTGAAGAAAAGCGGATCTTCTCCACGTTTCGCAACTACACTTTTTGCTCTAGCATCACCTGGCTTCGACAACGAAAAATTCAATATGCGGGTTGGGTATCTAAGGTGCGGCGCGACACATACAATACCTAAAACCCGGGCCGTTTTCGGATTAAATGAGAGCAAGCTTACTGTCCAAAACTATAGTGAACAAAACCGCCTTTGGGTAACTACTAATTCAAGCGATGCCGTGAGCAAATTTCTCGCTATATCGATGACTATACAAGACCAGGAAGTGATATTCGACAGGAATGAGACACTGCTTTCTCTTTTATTTTTCAGAGTGACAAACGGCATCGCGTTTTATGCAGTACTGCATGACATGCACGCTCGGCTACATGCCTCTGTTGGACTGGGAAGAGCATAAGTCCTGTGATATGCAGATGATTGCAGTCGCACGGCAGCCGTATGATTAGTGGGGCCGGGGCCGCCTTGCACAGGGCGGTAGAATGTCCTATCAGTCTCGTAAATTCTGCTGATAAGGTCCACAGTTTTGCATGACTCCAATGCATTTAAGAAATTGTGGATTTGCTCATTCTTCAAGTCTCTTTTTTTTGATCATCAATAAGCTTCAAAGAGAATCATATTAGAGTAAGTCACATTGCTTTATTACTCTATCTTTCCCTGTTGCTAGTCTTGATTAATTGCAAAATGGAGAAATTGAAAAACTTTGTGAACGAGCGTGTCTATCACGACGAGAAGAATGTCTCCTCCGACGACGGGGCTGAAGATAATGGGCTCTCTGCAGTGAAATCTGCCGAGTTTGATCCTATCACTTCGCAGCTTGCTACCAAACTTACAACTGATGAGTATGCCGGTGTGGTCATTGAAGACGACTCGCCATACCCAGAAGTTAGAGCTTCGGTCCCCTCTTCTGATGACCCCACTTTACCTCAGAATACACTTCGTGTGTGGATTCTCGGTTTTATCTTGACAACCTTAGGATGTGGTATGAACACTTTGTTTGCTTTCCACAGTCCATCTTTCTCGATCACCACTTATGTGACATCTATCTTGGCTTACCCACTTGGTAAGTTTTGGGCCAGAGTGGTACCAAATAAGAAAATTTTTGGCATGTCTCTTAACCCCGGTCCTTTCAACTTGAAAGAGCATGCAATCATCACCATCATGGGTTCTGTTTCTTTCGGCGGTGGTGCTGCTTACGCTACTGACATTCTTACCGCTCAGAACAGATTCTATGGCTCTGACTTCGGTGTGGGATTCGCTATTTGCGCCATCTTGTCCACCCAAGTCATTGGTTTTTCATTAGCTGGTATGGCTCGTCGCTCTTTGGTTGATTCCCCTTCTGCAGTTTGGCCTTCCAACTTGGTCACTTCTACTTTCTTGACCAACATGCATCTTAACGAAAATCACCCCGCAGGAAGATGGAAAATCTCTAGATTTGCATTCTTCTCCATCGTGTTCGGCGTGTACTTCATTTACAACTTCTTCCCAAGTTACATCTTCACTGCTTTGTCATACTTCGCATGGCCAACGTGGATTGCTCCAAACAACACTGTCGTTAATCAAGTGTTTGGAGCCAGCAGTGGTATGGGCTTCATCCCAATCACTTTTGACTGGAATCAAATTGCTGGTTACATTGGATCTCCATTAATCCCACCTGCAACGACCATTCTCACCATTTTTTCTTCGATTGTGATCATTTTCTGGATTGTGGTGCCTGCAGTGTACTACTCCAACACCTGGTACTCTAAGTTCATGCCTTTGTCTTCCTCCGGCTCTTACGACAGGTACCAAAATAGATACAACGTGTCTAAGATCGTCAACAAGAAAACTTTAAGATTTGATGAAAAGGCATACAAGGAATATTCTCCTTTGTTCATTTCCTCCACATTCGCTCTCTCTTATGGTTTGTCTTTTGCTTCTATCATTGCAACTTTGGTGCACACTGTCTTATTTCACGGACACGATATCATTCAACAATTCAAGGCCAAAGAAAAGCCTGATGTTCACTTGCGTTTAATGAGACAAAACTACAAAAACATTCCAGAGTGGTGGTACGGAATTGTGTTCCTTGCTTCTTTCGCCTTGGCAATTGTCACCATCAAAGTGTGGGACACTGAAATGCCGGTTTGGGCTTTAATCCTCGCCTTGATCATCGCTATCGTTTTCTTGTTGCCAGTCGGTATCATCTATGCCAAAACCAACATTGCTGTCGGATTGAATGTTGTCACCGAGTTCATCATTGGTTACATGATTCCAGGTAAGCCATTGGCTATGATGTTTTTCAAAACATTTGGTTACATTACCAACAATCAGGCCGTTACATTTGCACAAGACATGAAGTTGGGTCACTACATGAAGATTGATCCTCGTCTTCTTTTCTGGGCACAAATGCTTGCTACCATCTGGGGTTCCCTCGTCCAAATCGGTGTCATGAGATGGTCTTACGCAAACATCGAGGACTTGTGTTCTCCAAAACAGAAAAACAATTACACCTGTCCTAACGGTCGTGTCTTCTTTAACGCTTCTCTTATTTGGGGTGCGATTGGCCCACAAAGAACTTTTGGCCCTGGTGCAGTTTACAACAGCTGTCTCTTCTTCTTCATTTTGGGCTTGTTGCCACTTGTGAACTGGTTGGTTTTGAAGAAATGGCCAGACTCCAAAATTAAGTGGTTGAACTGGCCTGTGTTTTTCTCCGGAACTGGTCTCATTCCTCCCGCAACCCCATACAACTATGCAACATACTGTATGGTTGGAGCATTCTTCAGTGTCTTTGTCAAGAGAAAGTGGACTAAGTGGTACTTCAAGTACAACTACTCCCTCTCTGCAGGCTTGGACATTGGTCTCGCTTACGGAACTTTGATTGTTTTCTTGTGCTTGCAATTGACCAATACCAACTTCCCATCTTGGTGGGGTAATAACGTGGTCAATGGAACCCTCGACACGAACATTGAGACCATGTCTAATGTTTTGGCTGAGGGTGAATTTTTTGGCCCTACCACTTGGTAATACACTCGGTCGCTCACCAATCTCTGTTCAATTCTTTTAATACATATACTCACGAAAGTCATCGGTAGTCTTAAATTCCGTCAAGCGTTGTGGAGCACATCAACCTTAAGTCGCAGCAGCGGACGCGCATGGAGATAAGCGTAAGACTCGCGTGACGTGCGCTTTGCAGGTGCACCATTGTTTTTAAGGGCCATAGTGCATATGCAGCAGCACGACACAGCTTCCTCGGAGTGCTCACTGTAATATTTTGAAACTCCAGTTTCAAACTACCTCCAATCCGATTCCGCAATTGTTTTTTTGCGCGGAGACCTGATTCTACATTTTCGTACCCATCTATGCACCTACTTCATGCCGACTTATGAGCTTTCATACCCAGATAACCTGGAGGCCGACTCACGGCCCAGCTCAATGTCGACGTATCCCACTACCGATTATTCCGAGACATTTTCACTGGCTCTAAAGGTGAGGAAGTTGGCTCAAACACAAATTTTTTTCTATGGACTTGCCGCTCTTGTGTGGAAGGGGCCTCGGATTCCGCTGGACTTGCCACCTAGTGCTCGAGAAGGACCCTCATGGTTTGGCAGTCTTGCTCAAAAATTTCACCTGCGGTTTTCATGGCGCCAGCAAGTACTTTTTCTTATTCTGTACTTGTTTCTATGGCTGGTCTTGTGGGCGCAAATGCTTCTTCCATATCTACAGAACGCACCAACTCTCTCCAATGGGGACCGTGTTATAACCTTGTCCTGCCAAGACGCCCTTTGGCGAGGCAAAAATGATGCATGTGGGCTCCATGCTGCAAAGTGTGAGCCCGAAAAAGACGTGATTTTCAGGTGCCCTGCACTTTGCGACCGAGGCAGTTGGCTATACTCTCTGCGTGCAGTGGGTGCGCTAAATGTGAAGTATAGAGGCTTTTTCATTGGCGGAGGATTGATAGAGGACAAATCTAGGCAAGGCTCTCAGCTTTCCGAACCTTATCGTGCAGACTCATTCCCATGCGGCGCTGCCGTTCACTCAGGCTTGATATCTCCCTTTTCCGGTGGATGTGCTCGGATATCGTATACTGGTGCAATGTCTAGCTTTCCTCTGGCCAAAGGATTTTACGGTGTGCTGGACTCCATTGATTTTCGGTCGTTCTTCCCGTTTTCATATATCTTTGCCCCTTTGCCTGAAAACATATCAAACTGTCACGACCCCAGGCTTGCAGTGTTGATCCTAAACATACTCATGGGCATCCCAATAATGGCATTGGGATCTGGGGAAGCAATCTACTGGATTATGACCACTGTTGGCTATTGGACTATTGCACTAGCTACAGATCCACCGGTGGTCGTGGATCCTCAGGTGGCAGAAAGTTTTTACCAGCTTATTTCCGTCGGGCTTGAGCGGTTCCTTCCTACGTGTTTTGTTCTTTACGTTCTCTGGGTGACCAGCGTCAAGAGAACTTTTTCCAGCATCAGAACTGAGTCCTCGATACAATTTATACATGAATATCACCCAGCAGACGGAAACCCGCTTTCGCCTGTTGAAACTATCAGACCCAATAGTGCGCGCTGGTATGCAACCATTCTCTGGTACCCATTGTTCTGGCTCGGTATTCTCAATAACGTTACGTTTGATCGTCTTCCTGTGGATAGGTTAACCTGGCACGATCTCCAGACGCAGCCCGGAGCATTAATCACGGTGGCAGCGGTAGCTCTGGTGCTTGTTGTGTGTATCTTGTGCCAAGGCTTTTATGTGTGGCGCCTGGGTAGATTTTGGAAACTTTTGGCCATGTACGGACTCATATTCTCGCTGCTTATAATATTGGCCAGTCTTCGTGGCTTGACCTTAAGAATACACCACTACATTCTCGCTTTGGTGTTTATTCCGGGCTGCTCGACCCGCGGAAAGACTGCTCTCATGTTCCAGGGAATTTTACTTGGCTTGTTTCTTCTGGGTGTTTCTCGTTGGGGGTTTGCCCTGATTGCTGAGACTGATTTCTCGTTGTTGAGAGGTGAGCCGCTGGGCCAGCTTCCACCACCTGCTATCGTGAGCTTTTCCGGTGGTGTCTTGCTTTGGCTGCAAAATGTAACGAGAGCTGCAGACGAACCGAATAAGCCTAGTCGAATATCTCTCCTCATCAATGACATTGAGCGCTTCAATGGGGAAAATGATGGTGCATTTGATGTGGGCGACTTAATCGACAGAAACAAAGAGCTCCGTACTTTGGTGAACATGGAAAACTCGACTCAGCTATATATCCGGCTCGCAGAGTACCCAGACGGAGCGAAAGATCATGGAGACTATACGCAGGCCGCTATAGTCGAATACCCGAGCTTTGAGTTTCAGCTTCCGCCGCCAGGCATAACATGATAAAGCTAAACCTTATTTTCACGGGTCGGTCAAGCATAAGACATTGTGTTCCAACTTTTGGGACGATAAACTGGAAGAATACAATTTATAGAAGATGCAACTCTATCTAAAATACCTTGTGCTACATGAATTAATGGGCCTTGTGGTATTCCAATAGAGTGAATCGTAGAGGTTTAATCATTCGTTCCACCTTCGGTTAGCCAAAGTTGGTAAACCCGTACATCAGAAATCTCGCGCTTGAACTTAAAGAACACGCTAAACAGAACCTCTAAACATAGACGGACCAAGATAAAATGGAAGAAACTGCCTCAGGGGAACTCTTCACTCTCAGAAACCAATTTTTCACAGGCCAACACCACAAAGTCATTTCCTATGATGTGGCGCTGTTTTCACAATCCGCTCAGCTCAAAGTGTTGGAATTTCAAATCAGATCCACCGTGGCCCTCTCGCAAGACGCCTCGCAATTGATTGAGCTTGGCAAATCTTTGTTTCCGGAAAATGAAGGCTTTTTCCAAGTTTTGCAGGCATGGGATGACTTGAAAACATTTGGAACCGACGATTCCACATACTTCGACGATGTGCAAGAGGCCCGGTTTGAGGCCGAGGCCGTCTTGACTGCACTTTATTTGGTGAAGTTTCGCAAGGACGTGGACCAGGCGCTCGTCCTATTGAGTAAATTCACTAAAAGAGAAAGCCAGCTCGAGTTGGAGCCTTACTTGCTCTTGGTGCAGTTGCATTTGTGCAAGGAAAACTTCTCCGAGGCGTACAAACTCTACGAGGACTTCAAGTCGTTCCCATACAGTGCCAAAGATGACATCGTCTATCAAGTGTTAGAATCTTGGATCATGGCAGTCAAGGGGGAATCTGACAACATCTCTAACTCATACTATTTCTATGATGAGTTGTTGTCCAACGACTTCGACGAGGATCCCCAAGGCAAGTTCAGGATATTGAATGTTTTGTTTGTGATGACTTTGCAGTTAAAGCACTTTCCGGAGGCCAAGGAGATCTTGAACCAGATCTCTGGTTTAGATTTCAAGGACAACTCAGGCGCCGACTTGATTGCGAACAAAATCACCTACGAGTATCTCACAAACGGTGGTGCCAATGTGGTGCTGTTGTTGCGGGAATTGGCAGCCACAGATGGCGAACATCAATTGCTCAAGGATTTTAAAGAGAAAAATGAAAGATTTGATGCTATTGTCGAGAAGTATCAAGTGGTCTAAAGACAATAAAGCCCAGTTCAGGAATATTTTAATAGGTGAATGAATGGAAATTACGCAACTACACGTATAAGATTTTGATTGCATTCTTTGTCGAAGCTACTTCTCCTAAAATTATTCATGATTTCAATGTATTTTGTGTCCTATCCAATTACTCCTCTAATTTCACGACCTCGCCAGCTTCGTTGAACTTCAAGCCCTCTGCTAGCAATCTCTTTTCAATCTCCTTTAATTCGTTCTCTCTCTCCAAGAGCTCCTTTCTCTTGGTGATCAAATCTTGGTGCACTCTTTCCTCAAACTTCTTTAAACGCTCCTCTTCCAACTTAATCTGCTCTTCCTTAGCCAAATAATTGGAAGACCCAAGTTCAGCCGGCTCTCTATCGTCGCCGTCTTTGTGTTCTTCATTGTAGTGAAACTGTTTTCCAGACAATGCCTCTGTTCTGTAGTTTTCGTAAATGACATCATGTGTGATCTCCTTGAACTCATTCAAATGCGTGATTAGAAGCACGTTCTTCAAGATAGTGAAATCGTTTGTCTCTGGCAACTCCACATTAATTGGCGCCGCATACTCAGGGTTCAAGACCCTCAATTTCACCATATCATCGTCGTCTTTGGACTCCTCGTAGGTATTTGCTCCAATGACGGCAAAAGGAATTAACAGATTCAAGTACTTGTTATAAGCGATAATCTCGTCATCTATGTAGTCTTCCTCGTACTCGTACTCATTGAATTTGTAGAAATTGATTTTGTAGTTGGTTAAATCCTCCAAGATCAATCTTTTGTTTAACTGCAATTCTTCGGGGGTCAATGCGTCGGCCTTGGAGATCACGGGAATCACATTTACAAGATTGCTCACGTGCTGCAAAAACTTGACATCAATTTCAGATAACCCGTGGCCCGTGGCGTTGATCATATAGATCATCACGTGGATTCGGCCGTCCTTGAAGCGGGGGTTTCTTTTAACCCTACTTTCCTCTAAGAGCACCTCATCGTATTGGTGTCTGATGAAGTCTACCACGATTTTGAAGTCGTCATCACAATTAATGGCGTTAGCAAAGTTGGGCGTGTCGATGATGTTCAAGGAGATCTTGTGGCCGTCGTTGTCCTCCAACTCAACGTTTTCATGTCTCAAGGAAAGTTTCTTAGAAAAGATGTCCTGTGTAGCTGTAGAGGACGTCGGCACAATTGAATTGCCGCCACACAAGGAGTTGATAAGTGTGGACCGTCCCGAACCACTTTCACCAATCACCATGAATGAGAAGTTGATGGTTTTCTTGATGGTCTTTCTCTTCCTCAACGCGGCTGAGGAGGTGTTATATTCCGACATTTTGGTATACTCAATGCTCAGAAAGTTCTGCGTGCTTTCAAAAGAAGATGGAAACGTCTTTTGGCCGGAGTGAAGGTGCCGTGTTTATGCGAACTTTGTTGTAAAGGCACGTCTAGAAACATGAGCCTGCAGAGAGTGTACATTTTCAGCGCTTCAGTGAGCAGTGCTGGCAAGTGCGACTGCAGGAAACTCCCCGGCAATTCTTTTCGAAGGCACTCTGGTGATTGTTTCCCTTAAGAATGTGTGATTATTTGCGGGAGAATATGTCAGTATATGTTCCATGGATGCGATACTGAGACCAGTACATCTTTGGCGTCTATGAAGAAATCGTAAGCACTGCCCGATTTTTAATGACGGCTATTTTGTGCTTAAAGCTGTTTCAGCTCAGCACACACTACCGTTACCGGCTTCACCTCAGTTTTTTGAGCTTCAAGCAGTCTACTCTCACTTTCGCGCCAGAGACTGCGACGCCGACTGATCTGTCAGAGAACATTATCTGCAGTGTAGTACATAACAGTAAATTCAGAAGCACATGGAGAGTTGAAATTACACTATTTGATAATCTTTGCAAAAGGATGCAAACAAGCAAAATAGGCCTTATTGTATAATGTTAAGTCTCAGCTACATTTCAGAATATGGGTTAAAACACCAGGGTGTATGCGCAATACATATTCGTACGGGGTTGGCCAAGAATGAAAAAAAATAGAAATGCACACTAAAAAATAAAGTTTCGGATTTTTTGGCTAAAATGCCTACCGGTCGGTGCTGAAGATGAGACAGTTTATTTGGAATTTTATTCATGGTTGATTCTTTACTTTTATTCAAAAAGACTCAAATTTAGTTCAACGCGTTAAGGCACACATCCACGTGTACTTTGTTTGCCCAGCTAGAAACTATTTTGTGCCAAGAGACAGAATCATAACTTTGATAAAGCTTCGGATGAAAGCCTCAAGTTGAAGGAAGCCGGTGCTTTAGAAGAGAAATCATGTGGTATACTAAGTTCTATTTTGAGGTGCACCTGAAAGCTATTGATCTACAAAAGTCTTTTACGGTCCAGTTTAGCTCTCAGTTTACACAAGACTGCTCAAACCACCCGATTTGAGTACACTGCGATTCAGCAAATCGAGATTTTCGACATTTGGGCACGTACCTCTACTATCATATGCTAGTGAGTAGACTTAACAATGGAGAATACACAACTACAAAGTGCTTGATCCTTGAATATAACACACTTATGGAAGCATAAAAGCTAAATCCACCTCTTCTTGTTTGCGCTCGATAAGGAAGCGGCTACCACCCGGGACGAGGCGGGGTAGAAATACGAAGGGTATGCGGCTACCAGGGCGGTGTTCACCTTGGAAGCAGGAGTATAGTTCCATCCCGCAGTGATAGTGGAGAACACGTTGGGTGAAGGCATCAACGTCGAGTAGGGGGTGTACGCTGACGACAGATGGCGGTTGGAAAACAGCCTGTATGTGATAGTAGAGCCCGGTTGCGTTTGCATGGGAGCGTATCTCGTTCTACCCGTTTGCTCCACGTATGGAACAGTGAAGGACTTCGAGTCGACCGTTCCAGTTGCAGCGTTATCGCCAACTGCAACCTGTGCACTTGGGGCATCTCCGGTCACTGAGAGAAGCGAAGCCAGGAACGTCAATGTCGAGGAATCACCGCTCATACCCGATAACGTGAACCGAGGAGTGTAATGGATCGTGTAACCCAGGCCAAACCTGGCGTATACCTGGATGAAGTAAACTCCGTTTGGATAGTTGCTAGCCGCGAGAGTGGCGGTGTAACTGGTGGCACTTTGGCTGACACCCGTGGAGAGCGTGCTAACGGGCTTGATACCGCTATTTGAACCACTGCACAAAACAATAGAATAACTCTGCACTTGGGTCAAAGATGCATCGTCAGAAGAACTTGTACTATCATCGTCCCATTTGACTTCAATCGTGGCAACACCGCCGGAGGCAGAAAATGCCAGACCAATCCCTGGAGAGGTGATGGAGACGTCTGCCATTGCCCGCGACAATAGGGAGAGAAAGATAGCGAATAGTACCGAAAGTTGCATGGCTCGGAGCAGATAGGGGTCAACTGTAGCTGGGTTAGAATCGATCAACTGCGCTTAATGTTTTGGGAGCAACTCGTGGCTAAGCTGTTTAATCAGCACGCAGTTATCGGATGAGAAGGAGCAGGTCGCGTGGCGTGAATTACAGCTGAAAGACTTTGCTCTGGCGAAAAAAGCTGTATCCGAAGAGATTCAAACAAGCCTTCGTTTTATGCGATGTATTGTCGGAAGGGAAGCTGTAGAGAAAGAAAAATTAAAAAGGCTATGGCTGTGCGAGTATGCGGTCCTTATATGCAGGGTTCGCGTTGTTGCGACTGTTATTCTTCTTGCCGCGCGCAAGAAAGTCCATACACAGGCACAGAGCCAATGTCGCGCTTTTCTTAGGGGAGGGTGTATCAATTGTGACGTCCCATCGTTAGAGGTTTGCCATGTTGATCAGAAATCTTTTGCGAAGCCAAACCATCCGGCCATTTACAATGGCCAGACGTGTTATACCAAGAAAAACCTCAAGTTCCACCGAGCCCTCTGAGTCTACAGAAATGAAGGAGGCAAGTCCCCCATCTCCAGTTGCCACCTCCTCGGTTTCTCCAGACTTCGCTAAATTTGCGTTGAAAGACTCCCCAATCCCCAAGAAAGATGAATCTATTGATTGGTCTGACTCGTTTCATGGCTTGGGCCAGGCGCCTTTCTCCAAGGAAACAAACGATATTCTTTTGGCTCCAATCGCAGAAACAGACATCGAAATAAAGCCGGATGGACTACTTTATTTGCCGGAAATCAAGTATAGAAGAATATTGAACAGGGCTTTTGGACCCGGCGGCTGGGGCTTGGCTCCTCGGTCCGAGACCTTGACCACACCAAAGCAAGTAAGCAGAGAATATGCGTTAATATGCAGCGGGCGTCTAGTTTCGGTAGCACGGGGAGAGCAAGACTACTTTGGCGGTGAAGAGAAACTCACAACGGCACTCGAAGGGTGTAAAAGTAACGCGTTGATGAGGTGCTGCAAAGATTTGGGCATAGCCAGCGAGTTGTGGGACCCGTCGTTCATCCGCACGTTCAAGAAGAAAAACTGTGATGAACTATTTGCAGAGCACGTGGTGACCAAGAAGAAGAAGAAGCTCTGGAAGTTGAAGTCTAACTCGTTTGACTACCCCTACAAAGCCTGTTGATTTAAAAGCTGTTGATTTAAAAGCTGTTGATTTAAAAGCTGTTGATTTAAAAGCTGTTGATTTAAAAGCTGTTGATTTAAAAGCTGTTGATTTAAAAGCTGTTGATTTAAAAGCTGTTGATTTAAAAGCTGTTGATTTAAAAGCTGTTGATTTAAAAGCTGTTGATTTAAAAGCTGTTGATTTAAAAGCTGTTGATTTAAAAGCTGTTGATTTAAAAGCTGTTGATTTAAAAGCTGTTGATTTAAAAGCTGTTGATTTAAAAGCTGTTGATTTAAAAGCTGTTGATTTAAAAGCTGTTGATTTAAAAGCTGTTGATTTAAAAGCTGTTGATTTAAAAGCTGTTGATTTAAAAGCTGTTGATTTAAAAGCTGTTGATTTAAAAGCTGTTGATTTAAAAGCTGTTGATTTAAAAGCTGTTGATTTAAAAGCTGTTGATTTAAAAGCTGTTGATTTAAAAGCTGTTGATTTAAAAGCTGTTGATTTAAAAGCTGTTGATTTAAAAGCTGTTGATTTAAAAGCTGTTGATTTAAAAGCTGTTGATTTAAAAGCTGTTGATTTAAAAGCTGTTGATTTAAAAGCTGTTGATTTAAAAGCTGTTGATTTAAAAGCTGTTGATTTAAAAGCTGTTGATTTAAAAGCTGTTGATTTAAAAGCTGTTGATTTAAAAGCTGTTGATTTAAAAGCTGTTGATTTAAAAGCTGTTGATTTAAAAGCTGTTGATTTAAAAGCTGTTGATTTAAAAGCTGTTGATTTAAAAGCTGTTGATTTAAAAGCTGTTGATTCTCACCTTCATGTACATAGAGTGTCCGAGCCACAAATGGAGCTTGAAAAGCCAGCATCATTAATTAACTTTTAAGCCTAAGCTCTTTGTATGAGTACTTTATTGGAAAGCTTTCTGTATTGATATATAATGCAATTATTGTTCGAAAATGCCTCTTCCGACACCCAAGGCATTTACTGTTTGAGACAAAGGTCTCCTCTTCCATACATCCCAGAACCCCTGCTCTGGTAAGTCTTCAGTGTTAGCAGGGGCAAACTTAAAGTCTTGTCCTGCAGAAGATGTCGACTGAGCCCAAACGAGCTGCTCTACAAGAGCAGAACCAACAGCACCAGCCAATCCGCCCATGATTTTGTGCTTGACAGGAATATTCTTGAAAGCAACAGTGAGAGTGGCGACATTTCCAGCGGCGACAGCCCAAAAGGTGTTCCATCCGTCGTTCTTTTCTCTCAAGTTCGAAATCATTCCCTTCACAGCCACAGTGGTGGTAGCAAAACCAGTGAAGGCCAAAGGCAAGCCAATCTTAAACGTGGTTCTCTTCCAGATATACAACCATCCGTAAGCACCGACCGTGGAGTAGAATCCCAACTTGAACACTTGCAAGGTCTTCTTCTTGGTGTCAACAGGCTCCCACTTTGGGTAAGGGTATGCGCTGAGAAGATTTGAAAATGGCGTTGGCCATTTGTTGGTGGAGTCGGGGTACACTCTCTTGACTTCCTCTGCCATGATGTCTTGTTTAGTATATGGATAATTGATCGGTGGCCTAGATACGGGAGAGACCAATCAAGTTGATGGGAAAAAATACTTGAGAGTACATGCAGGACATACTCACCTGCGCACCTAAGACCTGAGAAGGTCACTGTTGCAGCAAAAGAGAGACGTGCGAAGCTACAGTTGATTGGATCGTGCTGGCGGATATGATGATCAGCGAAATGAGGCTACGAGCGGGATTCGTGACGAAGACATCGACGGGGTGTATTGATCCTGCATGATGCATTGGACCCACTCTAGAACGCGATTGCAACTCTAGAACGCGATTGCTAAATTTGCAACGCTTAGCTTACAAGTGTTGGTGACAAAGTTCAGTTGGACATTTGCACTTTTGGAAGAAGGAGTTTTGGAGTCATTGCAATACATCAAGGACTTACTTTAACATGAGATACTCCTTTACCAGAGATCTACAACCATCTGCATTACACTGTAAGGTTTGAGCTCTTATAAGCAACACAGAGAAAACCACAGCTTAGAAAAGAGACAAGAAATTGACAAGAACTGGGTAATGGTGTTGTGATGAAACGCGAGTAACAGTGTTAAGATAAAGGTAATGTTAAGATAAAGGTAATGTTGAGATAAAGGAACAGTATTGAGATAAAGGTAATGTTGAGATAAAGGAACAGTGTTAAGATAAAGCAACAGTATTGAGATAAAGCAACAGTATTGAGATAAAGCAACAGTGTTAGTGAAAGCAACAGTATAGAAGTGAAATTGCGTAACATTAAAGTAAAGGAATAGTGATAGCGTAGGAATCAGTCATCGCCATACTTCAGTCGAGTCCACTGCTTAAACATCCAAAAATAATCTAGATTCTTATAGGCGGCTACAGACAGGTGTCGCTCAACTCTCGGTGATGTAAGTGATAATTTAGCTGGGAATTCCTTTATACGAGTTGTATTTATGAGTGGCAGAAATGACGCCGAGTGAATGGATGCTTTTGATCAGCCGTGACCGAAATTGCAAATGACCGAAACTGAAAACTGCACACGCCCACACTTCGACCAGCTTAGTTTGATCTACACAGCTGGTTCACGAGATCGGGTGAATTCGGGTGAAGTGTGACGCTAAGTCCCATAATTCCCGACTATAAGCGGATTGAGTGGAAAGAACGGTTATGCTGCTGGACTTCTGCGCACCTGCAGTGACGCAGAGCCTCGTGGTTATGACGTTTCGCGGGTTGACTTGCGAAATCGCAGTTGACTGGCGAAATCGCGGTTGACTGGCGAAATTCGCAGATTGGACAACATACGTTTTCAGCCTTTGGCAACGCATTTGAAGAGCTTACCGCTATTCCGAGCTGATCTGATCTCACACCAGAAGCTCCCAAGACGCTCAAGCTCGAGACTTCACGCTAAAATCGTTTGACATGACTGCGACATGTTGCTGGCACCTGCATACAGGAGCACACCCACGACATGTACGGATGCGAATGCACAACACATTTCGCAGTGCACTCTAAAAATTTTCATTGTCAATCTTTCATTGCCACGACATTTACAATGAACAAAGGTCTCACATTCGCCTCCGTTTTTGCAGTTGGCCTTCTCTCATATGCTGCCTATTTCGACTACAACCGCAGGAACTCGCCGGCTTTCAGAAAGCAATTGAGAATGAGCAATGTTCAGGAAAAGAAGCAAGCTGCCAAGGCCCAAGAGGAATCCAGAAAATCCAAGATGCTTGCTGTCAAGGAGGCGTTGATTCTGGATTTGGCTAAAAACCCTATTCCAAGTGACGAGTCCAAGGAGGAGTTCTTCATGGAGCAAGTCGCTAGCGGTGAGCAATTGGCCAACAACGAAAGCACGAAAATCAACGCTGCTTTGTGTTTCTACAAGGCTTTGGCCGTGTACCCTAACCCTACTGACATCATGGGCATATACCAGAAAACCGTTCCCGAAGACGTTTACGAGTTGTTGGTTATGATGATAGCCATTCAGCCTCCAGCCACCATGTCCGGAATCATCGGCGGTGCTGCAGGTGTTTCGGGCGCCGCATCGGCTGCATCTGCTGCTGCTCAAGAAGTCAAGCCCGCCGAGGTCGACTTGGATTAATGAATGATGGAACTGTGTATATAAACGTTTATTATAGATAAATGCTGAGTTTGGTGAATGCGCCTGAAGCATAACATCTGCGTAGCTCTCCCTCTCGGTTAGGATGCGTGGAGCCTGGAGGACGAAGGGCCGAGACTGCCTGCAGGCCACATAATGCAGCCTCAAGCACGCAATGGGGCACCCGACAAATCAGTGGGCCGTAGAGATACTTCCCGTGCCCGAACCAGATGGTGTCCAGGTGCACCGTTCACGTGCGCGGGCACGTGACTCTCGCACCTGACTCATGGACGACCACATCTTCTCCACCAACCATCCTCACCAAATGTCTGTCAACGTTGCTATCATCGGTGCTGGAGTCGTCGGCTCCGCATTCATCAACCAGCTCAAGAACTTGAAGTCCGCCATCAAGTTCAATGTCGTTTACTTGGCCAGATCCTCCAAGGAAGCCGTGATCTCCAAGGACTACCAGCCAATCGATTTGGCCAGCTTCAAGACCGCCTCCGCTTCGTCTGTGTTGCCTTTGGACGACTTGGTGAGCTTTTTGAAAGGTTCCGGAAAGCCCACACTCTTAATTGACAACACCTCCAACTCGGCCATCGCTGACTACTACCCATCTTTCATTAAGCAGGGAATCTCCATTGCCACTCCAAACAAGAAGGCCTTTTCTTCCGACTTGAAGACCTGGAACGACATTTTCGACAGCTCAGCCGTGCGTGGAGCCGGATTGGTCTACCACGAAGCGAGTGTTGGTGCTGGGTTGCCCATCATTGGCCCATTGAGGGATCTCGTAGCCACCGGTGACAAGGTGGAGGTGATCGAGGGAATCTTGTCTGGGTCCTTGTCGTACGTGTTCAACTCTCTCTCCACCAGCGAGCCATCCACCACCAAGTTCTCCGACGTGGTCAACACTGCCAAGGAGTTGGGATACCTTGAGCCAGATCCAAGAGATGACTTGAATGGAATGGACTTCGCCAGAAAGGTGACTATCTTAGCCAGAATCGCTGGCTTCGAAGTGGAATCACCATCTTCGTTTGCTGTGGACTCCTTGGTGCCAAAGGAATTGGAGGCGTGTGCCACTGGAGCTGAGTTCTTGGACAAGTTGCCTCAATATGACGCAGACTTCCAGAAGAGAAAGGACGACGCTTTGAAAGAGAACAAGGTTTTGAGATATGTCGGTAAGGTTGACTTCAAGCAGAACAAGGTGTCTGTGGGTATTGCCAAGTACGACTTCGACCACCCATTTGCCTCCTTGAAGGGCTCTGATAATGTGGTTTCGTTCACCACCGAGAGATACCCTAACCCATTGATTATCCAGGGTGCTGGAGCCGGTGCTGAAGTCACTGCTCACGGTGTCTTAGCCGATGCCCTCAAGATTGCCGAGAGAATTGCCAATTAGAGAATTATCAAGGAGAGCTTACATAGACCACTGTTGAGTAGTCTCAGACCAATCGTTGGGAGTCTCCGACCAATAGTTGTAGTCTCAGGCCAATCGTGGGAGTCTCCGACCAATAGTTGTAGTCTCAGGCCAATAGCTTAGTAGAATTATCGTCACATTCCGTCCACATATGCAGCATCGTAGTCTTCGCTCAAGTACTTCATGGAGTCTCTGAACAACTTTCTCAATAACTCCTCATTCTTGCACGAGTCTCTAAACTTCAACATCACCTGCTGCGAGTCCAAAAAAGAATGACTCGAGGTATCCGACACCAAATTGACCATGGTACTGAGCCTCGACATGTGGATGTTGTTGGGGGCCAAAAAAAACTCGCCGTTTTCTCTCAATTCCACGATATAAGCCCCTGTCTTGTGTATGAACTGGGCGTATTTGAACTCCGATTTGCCCCAGCTGTGGCAGATTTCGATGGAGTCTTTAGTGAAAAATGACGTACCTCTGTTGTCAAGCAAAAAGTCCGCCACCTTGAGAAAATGCAAATGGAAGTAGAACTTGCTGGTCTTGAGAATCTCGCAGTCTTTGAACTCATCATCGGTGAGCGGGTTGACGGCCAATTTCAAATCCACAAACGAGTGGAACGGGCTTGTTTCGGGAATCGTACAAAGCTCCCGCCAGGGAGTCTCGACCAATTTGAGCCCATATCTCTCGCAAAACCGCGACCACCCGATGATCGTCTCGTCAATAAATTTCATGCTCGTGTTGAGCCACTGGAGACGAATGTGGTAGCAATGCTCGGGGTTATGCACGCTATCGTAGTGAATATCGATCAATTCCGAACGGAAGGACTTGCCGAGCGGGTCACAGTTGTATTTCACCTGCTTGCTGATCAAAAAACGCTTCTTCTTGCGAAGTTTCTGGGAGTCAGTAAGCGACGAAGACTCGCTATGCTCTTGCGCTAAATGCAAGGAGCTTGTTTTTCGGAGCTCAATGCTCTCATTAAGCAATTGTGAATGCAAATTTGCGGCTATGTTGGAATCCACGGAATTGTTTCGAGTGCCGAGCGGGGTGGAAATTGCCAAGTCGTTCAATCTCAAGGAGTCGTCTTTATCATTGGACGCTTCCTTCTCTTTTGAGTCTTTCTCTTTCGGATCTTTTTCCTTCTCTTTCTCTCTTGAAGTTCCTTTTTGGTTCCCCTTGGGGTCCTTCTCATCAAAGGTCCTTTTCCGAAACCAGCCTTTGGAGGTACCGGTCTTTTTCATGTATGCATTGTCCACGTAATCCTTCGTAAACTCGTAGAAGTAGTGGCCATCCAAAAAGCCATGTCGGCCCTCCACATGGATGAATAGGCCCTGGTCCATGAGAAGCTGGCCGTAATCAGTGGCCGGTTCTCTTTCCTCGAGATCTTCAAAGGACTTTACCAACCACGTCACCAAGTCGCTGCCCAAGAAACAGTGTGGGTGCATTTTGAAGTGCCACGTCCGGTCCACAAGCTTTATGCCTCCTGGCGCCTGTAACTCTGTCGCCAACTGACCCAAGCGAATGTTCATGTTGAACCGCAGACCTATCATAAGTGAGTTTGTGGGTTTCTTCCCAGAAAGGTCAAAGTATTCGGCTTGCTCAAGAAGAAAGTCATGGAGGTTGCCAGTGTAGAAGTTGATTTCCGGCAACACTTGGCGCTTCGATTCCTTGAAGTCCTTGTGATTTTCATAGCGGCCTTTTTCGATTAGCGTGATCAATTTTCGGAGCCCCTCTAGCCGGATTTCCTCGTCGCTGAGTCGCTCGTTGTTGATGTGATAAGCATTCAGCGAAATTTCGCAGGGCAATATCACAAATTTCATCTTGTGCAACTCTGTGCTCGAGTCTTGAAGTGCATCTTCATAACCTGCAAGCAACTGGTCATACTGATTCCAGTTGAGGCTCCCCGGCTGCAGCTTTGTCGGGTCGAATTGTGACGGCGAGAACTCGTCTGCATAGCGGGTCCTTATCAAAGGATCACTGGCATTTCGGGAGCCCAAATTGATTTTTTGTTTCTGCAGATTGTCAGCCTGCTTGCGGAAAAGCTGCACGTTCAAAGAGCCATTGTAGTCGTAGAAGAGCCGGTGGATTTCCTCGTTCATCGAGAGATATATCCGCACCCCTGTACACTCTCCCGAAGGAAAGTATTTGACGATGCCCTCCGGGTATCCACCTGATTTTCTTTGCGCCTCTATGGCCTTTACCTTATCTCCATAGCACACCTGGAATCCTATCGCCAATCTTAAGCGGATCATCTCTCGCATCAAGTCCTTGGTGGACTTGAGCTGCAAATTGTTCTCAGGGTTTAGCGAAACCACATAAATCTGGAAAATGTAATCGGAGTCTATCTCTGCATTCGTGGGAAACAACGTCGTGCCGATAGGGAGTGCTGCAGGCGCCTTCAAAGACCTCCAGCGGAACATTTTCCGGCGTATTTTAGGGGGAAGAACGTCCAGCCACCGAGAACACGAAGTGTCTCGAGCTTGCGGTCTTGAAGGGTTCTTCACCACCATCCAATAGGGGTTGTTTTCCTCGCGTTTCGCTTTTTCGAGTTCAACGGCAGAGGCCCGCTTTTCGCTTTTGACTTTGGGTTCGGAGGGTTCTTTCCTCTTAATGCCAAAAGTTTGGAGAGATAAAGACTTTTCGGCTTGAAGGCCCAAAGGAGATCTCGCCCTGGACCGGAACTTGGTGTCACTGGGCTCAATTTTGGGTGCCCTTAAAGTGGGAGGATTCTTCGGCTCGACCTGCGCTTCTCTGGACCTCTCCTTGTGATGCTTCTCCTCGCCAGCTTTGTTCAACGTGTATAATGAAGATAACGCCGAATTGGACATAGACGTGTTGGTCACCAACCCGTTCACAGAAGTATTGGTGACTAAGCCATCCACCGAGGTGTTCACCATATTCTGAGCGTTCAAGTTTAGACGATTCAAGTTCAAGTTCAGATTGCTGGAAAGGGAAATAGAAGGGGCATTCAAGCCCGCATTGGCAGACAAATCTGGCTTGAGGAGTGAAAGTGTTGCATCGTTAAAATCCGTCTTCTTCTTTTGGTTTCTCCGGGAAAGCGGCCGGAAGAGATCATCGTCATATGCATCCATGGCCTCCACAATGGGCACGTGGTCTTTGAAGTTCATGCGGCTCAACTGTATATCCTTCAACTCGTTTTCCATTAGCCCCATCATCTGCAACTCATAAATCTTGCATCTGGACACCCACTGGGACATGCTGTTCTTAGCGGCAGCATAGAAAGATACATCACACCACTTCGGCACCACGTGACAGATCTCACCGCCAACGTCCTTATACCTGAATAATGGTACTGTATGCAATGGAGGCTGGGAAAGGCACACGATGTCCAAAGCACAGTCCAAGCTGAACATTTTCTTGGACGTTTCGAGCATGAGCTCGAAGTCTACATCGAAGAGCCCCGTTCCGGGCGAGATCACCACCAAATGGTTCACCGAGTGCCGGAGGTCCGTGTCCTTGTTTTTATCCGTGGCCTGGGCCAATGCCAAGTTGATTGCCTCAAGCAAGTTTCCCTTCACGGCAGGGCAGGGCTCGCCCTGGATAAGGCTTTTACCGTTTTCCCGGTGCAAGAGAATATCTCTCTTGAAATTGGCAAACTCAAGTCGAAGATTGGCCATGATTTTGTCCCAGATGAAAACACTCACCTGGTCCACAACCACACGGTAGTAGTCCTGGCACTTGCGAGGCCGCTCTCCAGGACCAAGAGAGATCCAAGGCGAGTCTGTGAGGTCCACGGAAGTGAATAAAACGATGGTGATGGCATGGTGAGACGCCTGCGCCCGCCATTTTTTGAAGATCATCGGGAACAAGTTGTTGACGAGCTTGTGGAACATAATCTCGCCGTTCTCTTCAAAATGCCACATTTCTCGGGCCAACTGGATAAGAAACACCATCTTTCCACTCTCACTGCGAAACACCACATTGGTGTGCTGGCCAATATATCCACTGGCCACTTTCCTGCCGTCTTTGAAGAGGAACCGAACAAGCCCAACACGGCTGCCCAAGTACGAAAGCCTCTGGTCCACGTGGCAGCACGTGCCCACAAGAAGAGAGGAGAGGTTCCACTGCAGATCACGTGAGAAGTTCACATCCTTTAAGTACACCTCCACCGTGTCCAACTCCACGGTTGCCACGTTCTCCACACGCCGCACAACGACAGCGGTCCGCGGCGGAAGCCCGAGCACTTTTTGTAGACCTGAATTGAGCGAAATGGACTTCTGCTTGGCGTTCTTGAGCACGAAATTGCGCTCAAAAACCCGGAACACGAATGGTCTGCCCTGCCGTTTGGCTGCCACCATCTCGTACACGCCACCAGCCCGGAGTCCCGTGGTTGCGGGGTCTACCACCATTTCCTCGGCATATGCTCCGTACTCGTGGTACCAAAGCACCAACGGGATTTCGGAAACCGCTTTGGCTGCATCTCGTGATACGCTTTCGGAGCTTTCTTTCGAGTAACCGCGCTCTCTGGGGTCGCCTTTGCTTTTGATGAGTCTTTCTGGGGCTTTTTCCAGTGCCTTTTCGGGCCGCCCTGCCCGGCGACCCACCACCAATGTCGTGCCGACGTTGTTCATGTTTCCGCTTGTCATATTGGCTTTTCGTTCCTCCATATGCCTCGGAATCGGCATTTTGACGTTCTGCCGTAGATACTGCGAGAAGTCTTCGTCATGAGGTTTTTTAGCGTATCGTGCATGCTGCATCGTGTAGTCGAGCAGTGGCACCAGAACCGTAGAGTGGAGTAGTTAGTGCTGTAGTAGTCTTGATGTGCCGCACTGTCCGCCGCGACTGCATACAGACCCGCTTTGGCATAAACTATTCTTCCCTGCCTACTTCGGGCTTTGGCGTTTCTTGTCTACTTGGTATGCTGGCGTTTCAGCCTACTTGAGCTGTAGGAATTTCTTGCCTTCTTTGTCGGAGCTGGCAGAAATCGTGCCAATGCTCATCTCCGAAAGTTTTAGATCTCCGGCATGTGGGGATCTCGGAAGGAAGAGCGTAAGCCTGGATGGACATAGTTTATCCAGAATTGATGTGGCTTATCTCTGGCTTCACAAATTCTCTTAAAAACCAGCCATGGAAACTTGCGTCCCCGGACAATTCGGGATGGAACGATGTCCCCAAACTCTTTCCCTGTCTAACTGCGACGACGAGACCACTTTCCAATGCATACAAAACCTTGACTGGCTCTTTGCTCGCGGCAGCACAGGTGATTGTGTGGCTGTTAGCAGGCAAATTCGCAGGCCCGACCGATTTTCGGCTTTCTTGCAGAACGCCGATGCCGTTCACAACCGGTGCCCGTATGAACACTGTCCGGAACAGAGAAAGGCCCGGTGCAAACAGACTGAAATCGCAGGTCTGCTCAAACGAATCCATTTGCCTTCCAAACGCATTCCTGACAACCGAAATGTCAAGTCCTCCAAGGCACTTTTGCTCTGGTTTCCCGTTCTCCACTTGACTGCTTAGGAAAATCAAGCCTGCACATGTACCCCAGACGGGCTTGTTGGCGCAGAAGTTTCGAAGCTCGTTCAAAAGCCCGCTCCTCTCAGCAATGAGTGAAATGCTGGTGGACTCTCCGCCGGGAATCACCAAGGCGTCGCATCCACGGAGTTCCTCCAGGGTTTTGACTTCGGTGAACTCGAAGCCCAAGTGCCGTAGATCTTCAGCTTTGATGGCGCTTTCAAAGTACCGAATGTGCTCAATAAAGGCGCCCTGTAGGGCAAGCACTCCAACGATCATAGAGAAGCAATCAGTGAGTGATGGGTTGTGACTCAGTCAATGTGTGCGCCAAGGCCTGGCTAAACTTTTCTTGCTGCCCGTGAGTCCGCCTCAACTTCTCTTGCTGTTCGTGAGTCATGAGTTGTTAAATCGCTTCTGCCTGCATGCAACGCGGGTATTTATGCGTTGGGCTCTGGTTATGCAGGCCACATTGGCACCTCCAGTCACCCGAGACTGCCCGAAAAGATAATATGAAATGAGCCTGAAATGTCCGGAGAAATGTAGACGATGGAGCTTGATAGGAAAAACCTCCGGGCCATCTGTTCATGTAGATAATAAAAGTCCCTGCATATGCACCCCGGCTCGCACGTTGACTCACAAGAGCTGCGCCCGTTGATTAGCGCAACATCCCTTACTGTGAGCAATTATGACTCACATCTCCAGGCCAACTCTCCTACACAAAGCATAGGAGCAGAGGCGCTTCTGACTGGGACAGATTCCCCGCGCAGCCTGCGCAGTTTTACCCCAAGTGGGCAAATGCATCACAGCCATACATGCAGGCGCACAATACCCCATAAATACGTGGCATGGTCTCGAATTCAGCGCCACCTTAAAAACCCTCAAATTGTCAAATCCTTTCTGAGTATTCGCAAATTTGAAGATGAGTGACTTTAAAATCAAGGCCGGCTTGGCGCAGATGTTGAAAGGCGGAGTAATCATGGACGTCGTCAACGTGGAACAGGCAGTGATTGCCGAAAAAGCAGGTGCGTGCGCTGTGATGGCCTTGGAGCGAATTCCTGCTGATATGAGAGCATCCGGACAAGTTTGCAGGATGTCCGACCCAGCCATGATCCGTGCGATCATGAAAGCTGTATCCATTCCGGTGATGGCAAAGTGTCGGATCGGACACTTTGTTGAGGCTCAGGTTCTCCAGGAATTGGGCGTAGATTACATCGACGAGTCCGAGGTTTTGACGCCTGCGGACTGGGCCAATCATATCGAGAAAGCAGACTTTCTGGTGCCGTTTGTGTGTGGAGCCAAGGATCTTGGCGAGGCGTTGAGAAGAGTCAACGAAGGCGCTGCAATGTTGCGGACTAAGGGAGAGGCCGGAACCGGGGACATTTCCGAGGCAGTGAAGCACATCCGCAAAGTCAAAAAGCAAATCGACGAGATCTTAGAGCTCAAGGGCGATGACTTGGCTATAAAAAACGCCGCATACGATCTTCGCGTGGACGAGCAGCTCGTGCGTCAATTGATCGAAGACAACGGTAAACTCCCAGTGGTGAACTTTGCTGCAGGAGGAGTGGCCACGCCCGGGGACGCCGCCATCTGTATGCAGTTGGGATGCGATGGTGTTTTCGTGGGATCCGGAATCTTCAAGTCAGAAAACCCCGAGAAGTTGGCAAAGGCTGTGGTGGATGCCGTGACCCACTATAAGGACGCCAAAAAGATTTTGGAGGTATCCGAGGGCTTGGGGCAATTAATGTTTGGAACGAGCATCGACTCCATTTCAAAGGAAAAGAGATTGGCCAGTAGGTGAACGAATATAGAAATCTCAGTATTTATCTCAAAAATACCTTGGAAAGGACGCTGTAGACATGCTCACTATTTTGGTCGAGAGACACAATCTCTTTCACAAACCTGGACAAATCTGCCGGTGCTGAATTGGAAATGCCCAAGTCCTCTGAGCAAACAAACAACTTATCTGGCCGGAGATTCTTGACAATGTTGTAATACCCGTCTAAATTGGAGCATTTCAAGAGCTTGTAGTTATTGGTGATAGATTGGGGCAATGGGCCCGTGGCTTCGAGCTCAATTCTCTGCTCGAGGTCATCGATCGAAAGATACGGAGGGAGGATGAACGTCACGTTGTGAGCGGAGAGAAGAATATCCGAAAGCGGCAAGTTAGAGCTTAAGATGGAGTGCAGCAAGGTCAATGCAATGGTCTTATTGGGGTTTGCGATCTTCATGCCGGATGAGGCTTCCACCTCCTTCTCGTCCTCGTCCTCGTCTTTCTGGCTGAAGGTATCATACGCCTTATATGCAACTAATGCAAGTGAAGCCATGGCCAAAGCGGCAATGTACACCTGCGGGGATTTTCTTCTGGCCATTCTGAAGCGGTATCAATCTTGAAGGGTGATAGATGTCTTGGGATAGACCAACAGGTTGGGTTAGGAAAGGCGGAAGTTCAGCAAAGTTGTGGAAGTTTGGAAAAGTTGAAGGTTCAGCAAAGATGTGAAGGTTTGGATTGTGGAAGTTTGTGAAGAATACGTTATCAAGATCTGCAGCTCCAAAGTCACTGCTTGAATTCGTCAAAACCAATATGATTTCGGCTACTCTCTGGAAATGTTGCTCGGGATTTGCCGTGCTAGTTCGTCGCATGCGCTTTATGAATGGGTCGCGATTTTGCGGGGAGCCTCGCGTCATTATGATTTTCTTTTTTACCCAAAATTTCAGGCTCACAAATGGCTGCCAAATTCCATGCGCCGGCCCCAACCCCCCGACTCGTGACTCTATTGGGGCTCTGAGGCCACTCGTTCTAGAATTATCATTCCTCTTTTATGTGCAGGTTCTCGGATTGACTCGCAAATTTGAAGCAGCCGTATTCACGGGGATCCATGCGTTTATATAGTTATTTAATGGTGCAAACGCGCTTGGCGGTTGCAGCTTACCGTGCATCATGCAGCTTCGTTTCAGGCGGGCGGTCGAGAAGGGGTCATAGCATGCCGTGCTATGCGGGCTCCTGTATCGCCAAAGCCCTTTCATTAGCGAATGCGTCGTCCAGACGTCTCTAGCATTCTTCTCTTCGTCCAGGCTGCACATCGAGGTTCAGTCGTAATCCAAGCTTGATCAAACTTCGCTGGTCAAAATACTCACGCAATAGTTCATCTCGCTTTCGTCTAATGACTTCACGTAGAGACATTTCCGCAACAATTCCTGGTCAATGGCGAAATCATAATTGGCGGCCCATTCAATCGACTGCGATAAAGACTTGACAATATGCACAGAGGTCCGGAATCGCGAAAAGTTAATCATGGTTCCGTCCTCTCGGCTGCCTGCGCTGCCGAAGCTTGTCTCGTTGGTTGAATTGTCACCTTGCGTCTTTGCCTTGACGAATTTCGGCCTCTCGGCATTGAAGACCAAATCTGAAAGGTACAAGCCCACAAACGGAATACATCCCTTGGACGGTGTGATCTGGTTCGTGCATAACCGAATGTTCACGAAATTCTTCATTGGCGAAGTCAATTGCTCCAAGTGTTTGAGCGTCAAAATATCTCCTGGGGGCAAGTTTTTCCATGTGTCCTTCAACTTGCAGACTTTTTCGCTGGTGATTGCCAAAATTAACTGCATTAGAGTAGAAAAGTTCTGCATCTCGTAGCAGTGGTAAGCAACATGGATCATTCTAGAAATGATGATGCGCCGTTCGTCTTCTCTTGCTGTCAAGAGAATTTCGGAGATTACCCAGTTCACCATCAAATTGAACCGGGAGATCACCAAATTGACTCCCTTGTTTTTGTTGTAATAGTCCTCGTTCACCAATATTCCCAACCAACTGTTGACGGGAGTCAAGTCCTTATTCCACTTGAGCTCAATCAATTCCTTCCAGTCGATTTCCTGGAGCATATCCTTCTCAATAATGGTAAAGTGCTCTGCAATGGACTTGGCGGTGTAGCTCAAAATGAACGACACATGGCTCTTTTCTGTCATGACATGCTCAATATTCAATGCTGAAGACTTCAAAGAGTAGCCGTCGAGAACGACTTTTGGCGTCAAGAACGAGTAAGGGCTCTCGCTATTAGTGCTGGCAGAAAACATGGCGTTCAATACATTGGCATTCTCCGATGCAGACTTTGGAATATGTTCCCTCGTCTTAATAGGTGTGACAGGTCTTTTTCTCAAGTCGTCCTCGATTTCCGAAGAATAGTCGATCGCGTCCTCGGTCACGGCATTGTTGATTTCTTGAAGAATCTGCTCCGTATCGACGGTTTTATTGCCGATCGGAAATTCTTCAGCCGGGCCCTGTTTGATTTGAGCATCCAAATATAACTCCGCTTCTCTTCTCTCTGCGTCGAGTTTTATTAGCTCATCGCTGCGAGAAACTCGGTCCGTAGAATTCCTTATAGAATTTACTCTCTCTGCAGTCGGGGTCCAAAGATCTGGAACAATGTTTCCCGCAGATGTGTTGGAAACGATTGTGGTATTCTCGTAGGTCTTTTCGCCCATTCCCTCCAATTTGTATAACGCATACTGCACAGGGTTCTTGCATGTAAAGGTTTCATCTGGAATCGACGCCAATTCTTTCAACACGTGGTTGCTAATTCCAGGAATTGCCACCGAAGTCAATGAAGACTTCAAAGACGCTTCCGTCGTTTTGTTAGTTTTCTGTTGTCCTCCCAACGTTTGCGAGAATACAGAACTGTCTGAAAGCTCTGACAGTCTTCTGGAATTCTTCAAGACTTTCATGGAATACAACAGTGTGTGCTCAATTTCCGAATTGAAAGGCAATTCAGTCAAGGCATAGAGCGTACTTGTTCTGACGCTCTTCTTGGCAGACGACGATCTCGAGAGAAAAGAAGTTCCGGACGCTCGGATGTTTCTGCTGAAGGAGTAATTGGAAACTTTGCTCAACCTGACTTCATCTCGAACATCCGCCAACTTTCTCAAATCGTTGTAGCCGAACTTTTTCTTGAGGTTTGTGTTTTTAGCAGCACTTTCTGTTTTGAGGTCACTGAATACAGAGAATGCTGAATCATAACTAACGTAGGATTTCACCGAGGAATCTCTTTTGTATAGGGAACCACTAGAGTTTCTCGAGACCGCAGATAACCTCTTGTTCATCGAGGAAGCTGCTATTTGTTCGCTTAGGCTGATCCGCTGCACCAATTTGTGACGGACCGAGTGAGGGCTCATAGCAATTCCCAAATCATCAACCTCCTCATTGTAGCATTCCAAATCGCTGGAGTCAAATTCATAGGATTGGGAATTTTGAGATGTAGATTTCGTTCGCGAGGCATAATCCTGACTTTCAGAGGTAACATCAAAATACTTCGTGCCAGGTCTCGCGTCACCATCCTCTTCACTCAACAGGGCCGAATTTTCAAGGAGAAGATGACCTTCATCATTCCAATTGATACTGGTGACTCTTCCAAATGATGAGCGTTTGGAACCAGCGGAAATTTTTGAATTGTCTGCCGGCATGTCAGTCGATTTAGGCGCCTCTTGCTCTTGATTGAAAAGGTTGTCAATCTTCTGAATGTTGAGCTCGGAAATGTCTTGGATTGATAAATCTTTTTGTGAAGTCCTGGCAGATGAATGTCTCACCGAAGATTCTGATACAATCTCCGGTAACAATATGGAGATATCTGTATCAGTCTTCTTCTCTTGACGTTTGGGTGAAAATTCGATGGCAGACTTGTTGATCTCGTCATATGCGTTCTCGGTAATAGTCTGGTTTGAATCATTGATATAATACCTGATCACATACTCCAACTCATCAATGATCCTAGCGCTAAGAATATCCACCCTATCTCCAATATCATGCTCAGGTGCTTCTTCTGCAGTCAGCTCATCTGATTCTTCATCAGCTGACTCTTCATCATGAAGTTTGGCGAAAGTTTCGGATTCCAGCTTAAGATCTGGCGTGTGAAAATTCTTTGTCCAACTAGCCACAACCTTTTTAATTGATCTTTTTCTAACAACTTCGTCTTCCATGTGCAAGGGCCGAGGAGGAGCGTAAGAAGGCTTGAAGCTCTGGATTTTTTTCTTCAAAGGCGAATGCTCGATGAGGTTTTCGTCCATTTTTTTAACAGGAGTTGCCGGGATGATCTCCTGGATTCTCGAGGTCGGAAGCGAGATGAGACCATTCGTTGAGAATCCCGGCTCGGGGTGAGTGGGGTTTTTCCGCCTATCCTCACTCGGCTTTGTTTTCTTCAAAGCCAATGAGGAGTCGGAAATGTTCATGTAGTTGTGCTTAACACTGGTGTTCTTGAAAGTTGGAATTGGAAGCTGGAAGTTAGGGTTTGGTTGTTTCGAAAGCCGCTGTCTGTTACTCGGGGTTGTAGCGGTAAAACCTGTGTTGCTGGGCGTATTCCATGTGTCTTTGAAAGAGTGAGGAGACAAGTTTTCTTTGTTAAAGTCTTCAAGTTTGAGGTTCAATGATTGGCGAGAAGATTTATGCTGCGTCAATAAATTGCTTATCGACAACTGAGGGTTTTCGTCGCTTGGGCTCGGGTCGTAGATCAAAACCTTGTGGTGAGCTTTTTGGTCGTATAATGACAACATGGCCGAACGTCTGTATGAAGGATTAGTGTGGATGGAGGCTTCCGTGGAAGACTTGGTCAATTTCTTAGCTTCGAAAATCTCAGATGCCATCGGCAAGGGACACAGTTCAACGTTCAGAACTGAAAACAGCTTTTGTGGAAAAAACTCGTTGAGCTGGGTGAGCCAATGGATTTTGAGGTCCAGGAGGACTTTGAGTTCGAACTCCATTGTCGGCTTAACCAACCCGGAAACCATCGTGATGGCATTGATATTGGTGGTGAAGTAGTCACACAACTTTTCGTCCGACTCGAAATCATCCACAAAGTAATTGAGAATCCAGTGTCTTAAGACGACAAATGTTCTTAGAAGCACCAACTTCCCTAGCTGTTCTCTTTCGGCTTTCCAGGAGTTGATGTATTGCAAAGACCAGATCAAGCGAGTGATCAACAACCTGAGCACAATGTGGGGTTTTGTGAAGTTACGGAAAGTCAAGAAAAAGTCACAGATGAGGTTGTAGTCGATGATCTCCGGAGATGTCAACTGTACGATCAACGCCTTCAAGGTCGCCGAGACGATGACGTCTGGCGCCTGGGGATCGAACTTGACTATAGCTTCTTCGCTGCCGTCGCTTTTGAGGCTGGGAAAGTAGTGTAAGTCATCAAAAATGCACTCGCCGTGGCGATTGTAGAAAAAGTCCTCGTGAATGGTGCCATCGTAGTATATAGTCGGCTCTATTTCGGTTTCTGACGACCGGCTTATAGGCAGGCTCTCGGAACTCAGGCCTGTTTCGGTGGCTTCGCTCATTGCCCCCTGATTGGATTAGAAATTAGGGGTTGTTTCAGATGCGTGTCAGGTGAGTATCAGATGAAGCTTGCGTAATATCTGCCCAATGGCGATGTTTGAAGACGGGAAAAGCTGGGGTTCGTATGTGGGAGAGTGGACACAGCTGACTGTCTTTTTCGGGCCAAAATTTGGAGGTGGTTGGGCGAGATTGGAGGAGCGTGTTTTAGGAAGGCGCTGGGGGAGCAGCAGGAGGCGAAAATCCGCGGAAAAAATACTGCTATATTGCTTGGACGATGGGTGATCTGCTTGAGACTCTGGTATGGTGCAGGAAGTTGAAGCAGTGGCCTCTGGGATTGCTGTTGTGTATCTAGGTAGTTGGCTCATTGTTTTGGGTGTTTGTTTGTTTTCTCGTCGTCGCGTCCGTCCTGCATACAGCGCGCCTTGCATACAGCATCGTTTTACGAGATCCACTGTGGCACAACTGGCCTGCTTTCGAACACGTGGTTACCCGCCTGCCTTTTTTTTGCGAGCGCTTGACGAGAAACTGGCTCCCCGAAATCCCCGCTACACGACGTACCTTGCTGACGCACCACAGGGTAAAGATTGGGACTGCATATAGCGCCGCTGCTTGGGTGTCTAGTTCGGCGTGGCGCCCGAGTCGGCGGAACGTGCCGGGGCGTTCAGGCCTCAGGAAACGAGCGTGGCCGCTAGCGTCGGGGCACAGGACAGCGTCTCGCCTGGCCCTCGAGCCTCTGTTCGGACCACTGGAAGAATGTAGCTGTGTGCAGTACGCGGCGAAAGCTAGCATCGACCCACAAGTGCAGGTGAAGGCTGCTATGTGCAGGATGAAATTGATTCAGGCGGGGCTTGAAGTTGGCGGTGCTGCAGATTGCACCTCCGTGTACTGTATCGCCGGAGATGTACACGTGAACAGGTGCGGCCGGCGCCGTTTCTCTACTACCATGTTGGGGTGTTCCTACGTGCTGGCTGTATGCACTCCCACACACCAGGCAGCAGACTGTTCCATTGTGCCCTTTTCTTGAGCGATTTCAAACCCGTCATAAGTCACTATATGCCGGCCAATCCGATGCCACTGGCGCCTTGCCAAAAGCAGACGCAGACGAGATACTCCGGTGCACTATCTCAACAGACGGAACTCTTGTCGTAAATGGCTGTACCCCTGGAGATTTCCGTTTGCAAGTCCGCCAAAGGCCACGTGCACCACGGAAAAAACAGGCCTTGAATCCTGAAAAAACAGGCCTTGAATCATGTAAAAAGCAGGCCTTGAATCATGTAAAAAGCAGGCCTTGAACCATGTAAAAAGCAGGCCTTGAATCATGGAAAAAGCAGGCTTTGAATCATGTAAAAAGCAGGCCTTGAATCATGTAAAAAGCAGGCCTTGAATCATGTAAAAAGCAGGCCTTGAACCATGGCACGCTGCACGTGGTCGGTTTGATGGTAGTTCACGCTATCAGCGGGTCACGTGACTGTTGATGTTAGCCTCGATCACCGACTTGAGCGTTGAAAACGGCGACGCCTTGAACGACTGGTTCTTGAGAACCTCCTGAAATCGCTCGTGTTCCGTGCGCAAAATTTGCTGGTGCCCCGTGTGCTTCTGGGGATTGGGCTTGTTGGCGGCGACCTTCCGCTTGTCCTGCACATACAGAGGGCCCTCCACACTCGGCCAGTTCATTGCTTCACTCTTGCTGACGACGTTGATAGACGCATCCGGCAACGTCTGGAGCAACTCGGCCATATCGGGGCGCAACTCCGTGCGGCGCTTTTTATGGTCGGCCTTGGTGACGCCTTTGATGGCCGACCGCTGGAGCCTCTGGCTGAAAGACTCGGACTTGTTTCTCTGCTTTTCTTTTTTGCTCGTTTTGGAGAGTTTCAACATGGGGTTTTCGTGGTATGGGCCACTGGTCTCGGAGGTGTACTGCCGGGCCTTCTTGGCGCCGGAATTCTGCGCGGCCTTGGCTCGAAGTCCGGGTTTTTTGACTGCCATTGTGGTCCGTGGAGATGACTTGCTTGGGGCGCACTTGAGATGGAGGTACTGCAGATAACACGGGCACATCCGTACACCAGAAAGACATGCGCGCCGTGCCCACCCCGGAACTGGGAGCCGTCCTGCAAAACACCCGTGCACCACGCTATGCCCGGCAAAAGGGCCCAGCGCAAAGGGCAAAAAGTAAGACCCGACGCCCCGCAAAAATGGTGCAGGGGTTTCCGACGACGTCTGGCTCTCACCGGTGGAGCGCGGTTTTGTTCTGAGCTGTGTGGAAGCTGAAACAGGTGCAAGTTGTGAGTTCCGGGGGCACCGGGGCTGGATGCAGGCCACATATTCCGGCGATGCGCATATGCCGTCTCGCCGTATTTACTCTGCTAGCCTGTCCAGTGTGCATCCCTCCGTTGATCCAGCCGTCGGCTTCTTTCTGGACTTCCTCTTTTGTAACAAAACGGCCGTTTCACATGCGCCTGTATGCAGTACACACCATATGCAACCGGCCTTATATGCACACCGAAGACACGTGGCACGGTTTTCCCTGCCGCAGACGAAAAGCTCAGCGGCGTACCTGATTCCGGCCGGGCCGCCCCAGCCACAGGTCCACGAGCAGATCATATTCTGTTTGTGTCCTGCACACAGTGAGATGAGCCGCTAAAAACGCGACCTTCATCTCATACACCCACCTCTCCATACTCTGAACACCCCACCATTTCGCCCCGTGGCAGCTCGTATATAAAGTCCCACGTTATGAGCTGGCCTGGTAATGGCAGTACAAGCGTTGCTACCGCCGCATCAAAAAGTCGGCACTCGGCGCCCGTTTCGGCTGCACCCTCGGACAGGCCGCTACGAAAGACCCCCGAAGCCAAAGATAAGCCCGAATTAGATGCCTCCAAGATCTCCGCCTACGCCCGCCTCGATTTCGACAACTACACCTTTTTCGTGCAGACATTGCAGGTTGTGTTGGGGCGTAAGTCCAGCAATGAACTTCTCCTGGCGGCGCAACACTCTGTGGATGTGCATCTTTCATCGGGGAAGGCGATTCTGCGGCGGCACGCCAAGATATTTTATAATTTCGGAACCCAGCGGTTTGAAATCTCTGTTTTGGGCCGTAACGGTGCCTTTGTGCACAACCAGTTTGTCGCCAAGGGCCTCACAGTGCCGCTCACTGATAGCACCAAAATCCAGATCGGGGATATTCCCTTTTCGTTTGTCTTACCGTCAATCGAGCCTGCAGAAGACCGGAAGAACGGCGTGCCGCAGTTGTTCAATCCGCTGGATGCGTTGAACCTCCGCACCAATCTTTACACGTCGCCAAGAAAGACGTCTCGAGCGCTGCATTCGGGAGCCGCCACGCCCGAGGGAGCCGATAAACTGCCTGTTTCGGCGAAGGCTGCCGATCCGCGAAAGTCGGGTGCGGGGCTCAAGGCCGACCTTGTACGGCGGCTCTCTATTGCCCGGCGCAAATCGCTACTGTCGGCTTCTGCCGATGAACTCAATGCGCTTATCTCGGAACTCGAGGCTGATCCTCTCAATGATATGGGAGATTTGGACGAGGATATCCGCGCCCTACTCAACAACACTCGGAATTTGCTGAGGGAGGAGATCGAAAAGGAGGAGGATGAAATCGATCGCTTGGTGCAGCAGCATAATATGCAGGAGGGGGTCCTGCTTGATGACCTGAGCTTGGACAAAGACGAATTTGCTGCCGAGTTGGATGTTAATGTGCTCGATCAGGAGATTGCATCGCTAGCGCCCCTTCTCGATTCCCAACCCGAGAAAAGTGCATATGCAAAAGTGCCCCGAATCGAGCCCGCCAAATTTCCTCTTGAGGACAAAATTCCCGGCCGTCCCATGGGCCCGATCAGAATGGGCAAGGCTGCAACGATTCAGCCCCCAGCTAACAAAGTATACGGCCGAGTACTGGCGCTGCCTCCATACTCAGGGTATAATCAAAATCAAATTGGAGCTGTTGGCTCGTCAGGATACCCGGCATATCCGGCATACAATGCCTACCCCTACCAACAGCCCCACGTGCAAATGCTTCAAGTCGTGGTGGAGCCCATCCAGGTTGCTCTTGCACCTAGCGCCGTGGTGCCATTCCGGGCCATCTCCATAGATGCAGACTTCCATGAACAGCCTCCGATTTGCGTGCTCAAGACTCTTGCACCCACTAACAAACCCAAGCTTCCGCTCCGAAAGCGGGAGCAGCCATACAGGAAATCCAAGATGCAGAATATCAAAGAAGTTCCAGAACAGTTCAAAACAAAACCGGCCACGAGCATCCTGGCGATGGTCAGCACGGTTTTGAAAGAGAAGAAGCTCACTTTGAGCGAAATCGCCGACTCGATTAGGGACTTTTTCCCTTATTACAAATATTGTCCTGATGGATGGCAATTTTCTGTGACCCACAGCGTGAAGTTCAACAAGATGTTCCGAGTTGTGTACCAACCAGAGATCGAGGCAGATTGGCTTTGGTCCGTGGACACGAAATACCTCGAGGAAAAGGAGAAGACAAGAAAACGGCAGCATGAGATCGCGATGGCGAAGGCTAAGGAAGCGGCGCTTCGCTCGTCTGAGTTTCGTCAGCGGCAGAATATGTCGTACCAGAACCACTACACTCAATCTTCGCCAAGCCTTTACAGTCAAACGCCGTCTCTTAGCCATTATGGGCGCGTGTACGAAGGCCCTGGGGCTACTCGGTATCCTGCCTCGAACCAACAGAGCCCCAAGCCCAAGTCCATTGCCGAAATTGCAAGTGAGATCAAAAGAGACCCTTACAACAAAACACCCCTATACTTCCAAAAGCCCGATAGAAGAGACGAAAGAGAAGATGGCTCCATCAAGGATCAATTGGTTGCAAACAGGGCCAAGGTGCACCCTGCAGATAGTGATGTTGGCGGCGCTAGTCCGTCCTCTGGCAATGGTTATAAACCTGCACACAGCACGCCCCCAGCATCGCTACCGATTATGAACAACGACACAAAGAAGTCCTTGACATACCTCCAGAAAGAGCTTTTCACGCTTTATAAAGCCCGCAAGCTCACATATTCCACCGCGGTCACCACTGAAATCATCACCAAAGCTTTAGCTACCACAATAGCGCAGGTCAACGTCATAGGAGCAAAAGCAGGCTGCGGCGATAACGCTTTAACTTTTTTGGTGGAAAAAGCGCCTCAGCAGGTGAGTAAAATCTTGGATATTGCATTGACGAAATCCATCAAAGAAAGACAGGGCTCGGGCGCCGCAACTGGCGAGAACATCCCCGATAGAGCGCAAAAAGCAGACGTTTCTGCAGATAAAGCGGAAGAAGTGAAACCTGAGAGCAGGGCTTCAAATTCAGGCGAAAGTTCTCCTCATAGAGCCAGCTCCGGGCTCAGCAAACCCACGTTTTCCGGTGGTCTCAGCAGGCCTGCATTCGCTGGTCTCGGTAAACCACAGAGCTTCAACAAGCCCGGCGCATTGGCCAAACCGCCTCAATTCTTATCAAATAAGCCGGCTCGTGTTGGAGAAAATGCTGGCGAAAAGAGGAGTTTGGATGATGAGAGTTCTGTCCGAAAAGTGATAAAGATCGACGATGACGTTCAGGAGGAAACCTGAGACTGGCTTACAGAGAATTGCCGTAAGTTTCACTCGAGATGAACTCCATCGCTCTGGTGTTGGTATCACGTTAGAACTGGGTTTTTCAATAATAGAAGTAATTGAATGCAGTGGGAGAATATTGCTAGTACTGGCGAAGTCAAAGCGACTCAGAGAAGCGATGAGTAAGCAGAGAGTAAAAAAAGACTGAGAAAAGAAGCTGGATGTGGGTCCTTTTATAGCTTATCTGGGAGTGGCTGCAATTCCAACCGCGCCGGTGGTGCAGATGTACTGATGCATGCGAAGTTTAACAGATGTGCTAAAGGTGAGGTGGCCGGAACTAGCCATTCCGAGGGTGTTGCACCCGTGCACCACGCTACATGGGGCTAAAGAGACACAGCGCCAGCGGCCCAAACAGAGCCGGTCCGATCTCCAGTATGAGTGTGAACTTGTTTCAAAAAGCAGAAGAAGACTCTGGAAACTGATATTTCTCTGCTGAACTATTTGTGGTCGATCGTGTGCGAGTTCCGGGGGTGCTGTTCCGGGGGTGCTGTTCCGGGGTGCGAGTTCCTGCACAGCGCGTGCGAGTGGCAAGTCCTCACTGAGCGCTCATAAAACACCCCCCGAAGGAGTCCCAGAAACACCGTATCGGACCCACAAAAAGCGCCACACGCCCATTTCCTAAAGAGCAACTATCGCAATCAAAACACCTATCCTCAGAATAGTTCTCACAAATTCGTGCCTCAAGAATCACGCCCCCAATGAATACGCTTGCTGATCAATATACGCACGCAGCACAGCTGAAGGTCCACGACGAGTTCGCCTCCGCTTTGGGGCACGGAAGCTCTTTGCAACCACAGTTGGCGCCAAGTATTCAAGTGCCGCCAATTTCCATGCCTACAGAGTTTTTGCGGGCTCATACCGACGATGCGTCCAACCCAGACTGCAAAATCAAGATAGCACACGGTACGACCACTTTGGCGTTCCGGTTCCAAGGCGGAATTGTGGTGGCGGTCGACTCCAGAGCCACGGCGGGCAATTGGGTCGCATCCCAAACCGTCAACAAAGTGATCCGCATCAATCCTTTCTTGTTGGGAACCATGGCCGGAGGTGCCGCCGACTGTCAGTACTGGGAAACGTGGCTCGGAACGCAGTGTAGGCTCCACGAGTTGAGAGAAAAGGAGCGGATTTCTGTCGCTGCTGCGCTGAAGATCTTAGGCAACTTGGTCTACCAGTACAAAGGAATGGGTTTGTCCATGGGAACCATGGTGTGTGGATACACCAAAAAAGAGGGGCCAGCAATCTACTACGTGGATTCCGACGGCACGCGGTTGAAGGGCGATGTCTTCTGTGTTGGTTCAGGACAGACTTTCGCTTACGGAGTGTTGGACTCGGAGTATAAGTGGGACTTGTCTGTGGAAGAAGCGTTGTACTTGGGCAAGCGGAGTATTTTGGCGGCCACGCATAGAGATGCTTATTCTGGAGGGTCCATCAACTTGTACCATGTCACCGAAAAGGGCTGGGTGTACCACGGTAACCACAATGTGGGCGACATCTTCTATGATATCAAGGAGCAGGAGAAATCCTTCAACAATGTCGACGGATGATCTGTGACACAGCCAGGGAGGTCATAGAATTGGAGAAATACAAATAGAGAGTTCACTGAAGAATTTGTGGGAATGTCGGAAGCCCGGGGTATGGGCAACGCCTTAAGGCCGTGATTCGTGCAACGAGTGCTCTACAGCTCTTGCTTCCGAAAGCCGGCTCACGAAAGCCGACACTCACGAAAGCCGACACTCACGAAAGCCGACACTCACGCTTAACAAGAGGAGCAGTAGCTGGCGTCATGCGAAGCCTGGTTATAGCGTATCCCCCAGGCCGATGAGCATCCGACAGGAATTGCAATCCACCCAGAGGCGAGAACATGAGTTCGATCTATGATCAAGCAAGACTACTGACCGAACGAGACCGAACTGGACAGACCGAACTGGACAGACCGAACTGAACCGAGCGGAAGCATGCTTGATGACACTTGGGTTACTTCCCAAGTGCCCGCCAGAGATTTCTACGGCGTCGGTATTCAAGGATTAATTTACCACGGCATCTCTCGCACAGTGCGTCTAAGCAGTCGCAGCAGCAGTCGCATTGGAAAAGCTCCAGGGCACAAGCCCTAGTCGTGCCGCGCCCAAGATCAGCGCGCACCACCCTATTCATGAAAATTTTAACACCCGCAACTATCTACTACAACCATCCCATCATGTCTGCTCAAAACCCTATGCGTGAGTTGCGTATCGAAAAATTGGTCCTTAACATCTGTGTCGGTGAGTCCGGTGACAGATTGACCAGAGCCTCCAAGGTCTTGGAGCAATTGTCCGGTCAAACCCCAGTCCACTCCAAGGCTAGATACACCGTCAGAACCTTCGGTATCAGAAGAAACGAGAAGATCTCTGTTCACGTCACCGTCAGAGGCCCTAAGGCTGAGGAGATCTTGGAGAGAGGTCTCAGAGTCAAGGAGTTCCAATTGAAGAGAAGAAACTTCAGTGCTACTGGAAACTTCGGTTTCGGTATCGACGAGCACATCGACTTGGGTATCAAGTACGACCCAGGTATCGGTATCTACGGTATGGACTTCTACGTTGTGTTGGGTAGACACGGTGCCAGAGTCGCCAGAAGAAAGAGAGCCAGAGGTGTCATTGGTAACTCGCACAAGACCAACCAAGATGAGTCCATTGCTTGGTTCAAGCAAAAGTACGATGCTGATGTTTTGGAGAAGTAAGTGTTAGAATATATGTCTTCAGAGTACACGATGTAGAAGTGGCGATGCACCCGGAGGTGCCGCTGAAAGTTCGGGTGTCGCAGATGTGTGATGCACGGGTGTAGCTGATGTGTGATGCACGGGTGTATCGTATACGGGATGCACGGGTGTTCTCTATGCAGGACGCCGCCATAACATCGCAGTCTTCTCTTCAAGCACCACACATGCTGAGTGCCCCCGCCGACTATTTGCCATGTATGTTAGAAGCCCGCATGAAAGCCCCCGCACCGTACTAACGCCAGTTATTGATGACGACATTTCTCCGCAGCAAAGGGCTGCTGCAGAGCACTTGGTCTCTGCAGAACTAGCGTCTCTTCCGCCCCCTGAGAGAGATGAAGCCACGTACACCCCGAAATTCGAGCTGCTTTTGGTGCAGGAAATCGAACGGTACGAGAAAAGCTCGGGGAACGATGGCAATGTGCCGGATTCCATCCTACCCCCGGCAATCGATATCCGGAGGTACCACGAGTTCCCGTCGGAAACGCCCGATTATAACGCTATGTACACGGCTTTATCGTATGCAGTGCTTCGAGAACGGTCTTCCCGATTGCAGCTGCAAAACGTGGGTGAACAAGCCGCAACAGCCAGGCTGCTCAATGCAGTATTGGCTAATGTGGGTGCAGTGCAAAAGGCAGAGATTTCCCGCAAAAGAGCCGCTCTTGAGGAACTACTTTCGCTTCGCATAGTGAAGCAGCAAAGGTTTGCTCCGGTGCAGAGCCATTTGGATCAGAGGTGGAAGAATGGCGTGAGGTCCTTGGTGGATCTGTCCATGCAGGACTAGGCGTGGATACTTCAAAAACGAAGCGATTTGGGTAAGGCCGCCTCGGGAATGTGGCATGGGCCAAAAAATCCTGGTTGTTTTGGACAAAGTTAGAGGCTTGTTGGAATGTTTTCAACGTCCAACGGGCGGGCGGGATTTGGAAGGCTGGATGGAAATTGGTTTGAAAGCTCAAAAGATTGGTGAGTTTTGAAATTATTTAACAGAAGCTGTGGAAGTGATCTTGAAAGCTGTGGAAATTGACCTTAAAAGCTGTGGAACTGACCTTGAAAGCTGCGGAAATTGACATTAAAAGCTGTGGAAAAAAAGACCTTACATGGTTGGTGTCTGACCTCATGTTTGGTGTCTGACCTCATGTTTGGTGTCTGACCTCCAAATTTAGTGTCTGACCTCCAAATTTAGTGTACGCGGGGAGTAAGGCCAACTACACAGGCCATTTATAAACCATTACGACACTATTTCCTAGTTCCCAGCGCCGACACGGGAACTCCGCTCAATACCTCTCGATTTTCCTCAACTTCACGTCCGTCTTGGAACTTCCCACATTGACTATCCGGGGACACCCCTCCCGATGCTTTTCCTGCACAACACACTCGTGGCAATAAAACGCCGGCGATCCCAGGTCCGGACCCTCACCAAAATGGGCGCCGCAGAGAATACACCGATGCGCCAAGTGCCCAAAAGAGCACCCATCGCAGACGTGCACCTTGGCCTGAGGCTTGACAAACGAGTCACACATCGGGCACTTGCCGTCGCACTGCACACAGAGCATTCCCACATTGCTGCCTGGCCGCTTCATGCACTGCACCAAGTCGAACTGGTGTCGGGACATGGCGATGTGAGCGAGCAGGTCCCTGCCGCAATGCATCGCAAGATGTGCGACCTGCGACGCGGCGCACGTGACCTGTCAATGGCGAGCGGCCCTCGCATCGTCAAACGCATAGCCCAATGTGCCCCACGCATATCCGACGCAAACGAAAAGCCCCGCCAATCCATATCTTTCCTCGACGCATTGACTTCTGGCGGACTTCGGTGCAGGAGATCGACTTGGACTTGGCGATATTGCTCCTCCTGCAGGCACGACAACCAACAGGGATCAAACGAGATCAAACGAGATCAAACGAGATCAAACGAGATCAAACGAGATCAAACGAGATCAAACGAGATCAAACGAGATCAAACGAGATCAAACTGAGGTCAAACGAGATCAAACTGAGGTCAAACCGAGATCAAACTGAGGTCAAACGAGATCAAACTGAGGTCAAACCGAGATCAAACAAGATCAAACGAGATCAAACTGAGGTCAAACCAAAATCAATTATCCGCAAGAAATTTCCATGGCGCTGGCACTCGACATGGCCTCTCCTGATCAAGGCTTCCTGGAGATGGAGTGCCCCATATGTCTAGAGCAGATCGGCACCGATACCCTCATCGGGCAGGTGGACCCGTGCAGGCATTACTATCACTCTCCGTGCATCAAGCAGTGGGCTAGCCAATCGAATCTGTGCCCCACGTGCCGCAAGCTTTTCTACCGCGTGGACGTGCGGAGGCGCCAGCTGCAAAGCGTGATTTCGTCTTTCCGTGTACAAGACAAACTCGCAGAGAATGCCGCCATTGACGAGATCCCCCTGGAGTTCGTGCTTCCGCCTTCAGCTCCAAACTACGCCAATGCGTCTCGCCATGACCTGCATGCAGACCCCGTCTCGGGTGTGTGCATCATCTGCTCCAGTGCCCAATACTCCGTGCAGCAGATGTTTGCATGTGTAGCGTGCGGTGGTACATTCCACAGCCACTGCCTTGGGTACCGTCAGGAAGGCTACTGGTTTTGTCCAGTGTGCGATTACCAGATGGAGAGGCCTGAGGGTCGAGCAGAGGCCGAGCAAGGCCCTCGAGTGAGCAGAATTCCAAGCAGAGTTCCTGGCAGAGTTCCGAGTCAAGTTCTTCTGGGTCAACAGCTACTCCGGGGCTTTGGGAATCGATCGCGTCTCACCAGCGCTCCCAGAGACAGACCCAGAGACAGACCCAGAGACAGACTCACTTTGGGCATGGCGGATAGTTCAGATGTGGAGGACGATTTCAGCGATGAAGAAGTCAGTTCTGTTCAGGTCACAAGCTCGGGCCGGGCCCGCGTGCTAGGAAATGGCGGTCTGCTCCTACGGCGCCAGGCAAGAGAATTACAGCTGTTGTCTTCAGAAGAAGTGCAATCGTGGCAAATATTGGAGAGTGCCCGACAGGGGAAAGAGGCTTGTATGGTGCAAAACGTGGCGGCTCCGGTTGGTCTGAGAAAGAAGAGATCTAGGGCTCAGTGTGTGGATGGAAACCATTCAAAGACAGAAGATTTGGCTGAGAGAACCGATATGGACTCAAGCTTTTTCAGTGCGCCAACCGCAAATTCCGTGCCCGCCTCTCGAATTGCTCTGTTGATAAAACAAATCCAGTCACGGCCCACGCGCCTGGGCGTACCCAACTCCACAGAGTGCTCAGGGACGGCGGATTTTCCTCTCGAAATTGCAGACAGCCCGTCAGAAGTTAAGCGAGAACTCTTTTCGGAAAGCCCGTTAGAAGTTAAGCGAGAATTTGTTTCAGACAGCCCGTCAGAAGTTGAGCGAGAATTTGTTTCAGAAAGCCCGTCAGAAGTTAAGCGAGAATTCTTTTCGGAAATCCCGTCAGACGCTAAGCAAGAATGCTTCTCAGAAAGCCCTGAATCGGGCAAAACAGCTGCGCAACTGTTCAGAAAGCCAGCACCTGCTTCGGAGTTGTCTTTGGAACAGAAACGGCTCGTGCAGAGTCACGTGCGCCGGCTTTTGAGACCGCACTACCAGAATATCGAAGCAGGTGATGTCAAAATCCCGATTCGGTCCGAGGACGAGTACATCACAATCAACAAAACGCTCTCGCGGCGGATTTACAAGCAGATCTTGGCGCAGGGTCCGAGCCGCTTCTTTGAGGAAAATCCACTACTTTTGCATGACTTGTGCAAGCTCTGCTGGACAGAATTCCAAAGTCAAGCCAAACAAGTTGCACAATCTCAGCAATAATGGGTCCAATACAATTCCTTTCAGTCACAACACGATGGTAACGGTAATAACGGTCATGATACTACGGTGTTCAGATGGCTGAGTAGATTCGTCTCGTCAGTTCAATCATTCTCTTGTAATCAACAACTATAATGTGTTCTTTATCTTCTTCTGGGGCCTTTTGGTTTGTTGAACTTCAAAGCATTGTTTTTCTCGACGTCCTTTTTCGGCTCCAAGACACCCACGTCGATCTCGTCCAAATCACCCACTTCGATCACCAGGGTGATTTGCTTCTTGTAGTCTGTTTTTAAGTGATTGAGCAAGCCCTGTTTGTTGGCGGCGTACATGATTCTGGCCTTGACTTTGCACCCTGAAGGGCATGAATATATGAATGCAACCAGGTTTGCTTCGTAGCCGTATAGAACGTAAACCGGCTCGGAGGCCGAGTCTGCACTCAACGTCTTTATGAGCTCGGGAATCAGCACATTTTCGAAGAGATTGGCCAAAACAAGGGTCTCGGCGTCCACATTGATATTCATCACCACGACCCTGTTCTCCAACGGTTCACAGAACACTTTCTTGAGCAGCGGGTCGACCTGGAAAAAGAGCGAGGTATCTGAATTCATTGACGGCAATTCCTTTTTGTGAGCGGAGCCCTGGGACAAAGTGAGGTTCTGCAAGGAGTCCAAATGGTGCAAATCCCTCTCTTTGTCGGTCATAAGCTCCATGGAATCGGTCTTTTTCACGACAAACGACAGTTCCTGGATTTCGTTCGTCTCCGTGAAATCAAGCACATGCAGCTTGCTGAACTTGGAGCCAAGCTGCTGAAGAAGCGTGTTTTTGGTGGACGCATAGAGCATTTTCTGCCGGACAGGCGCCAGATCGGGAATGAAACTAACGAAAAACAACTCATGATGCTGTACAATGGCATAGCGGGGCTCGGGGAAGATCAGGGCGAAATACTCGTGCACGGCGGTGATTGAGTGTTCAGGGGTGGATGGCAGTTTGAAGTCGGGGTCTTTGATGAGCCGCGTGGAATCTGACGCAAGCGTGATCATGAGCACGGGGTCCTGCATGCGGTGGCTTGCGCTCACCACATCTTCTGACGCTGTAATGCCCGATTGGTTTGACATGGGAGGAGTATGGGCGAGTGGAGTGCTCGGGGGGGTGCGGATGTAGGGCGCGGCGCGCGCAATAGCTGCAAATGTGGTGTACGGATGTGATGGTGTATAGGTGCAAGATCCGGTGTACGGGTGTACACACATGCGGGTGTGAAGTTGGTGTGCGAGGTTGCATGCAGCTCCGGGACGGCGTGCTGCGAATTCGCCTGCTTCTCCAAGTGTGCAACTTGGTTTATTGACTGGATAAGGTGACGGTGCCGTTGCGCTGCTTTGCCGCTTCTCGCACGTGGTAATAAACGGAGTTTCTGCGATTGGTCTGTTTTTAAAACATTGATTTAATTTCCCGCGTATTAGTTCTGTATGAGATAAATTGAGAATTAGGACAGCCATTGGGCATGTGCTGAATACACTTGTGATTCACTTGGAAAAGCGTTGAATCGTCTTATGAACGGGTTGGGAGTTTGAGGTTTGAATTGGTGAAATTAGCTGATTGTCAGATTTGCAAATGGCCGCCTGAGCGTGGCTGCAATTATGGTCAATGAGGTAATCACTTTCGGTTGCAAGAGACGGAATTGTGCTGCAATAATCAAAGAATTGTGCTGCAATAATCAAAGAATTGTGCTGCAATAAGGGTCAAGAATTATGCTGCAATAGTATCAAGAATTGATGAAAAGAGCCGATCAAAGCGATGGTAAAAGCAGGGGCCGGTCATGGCCATGGAGTATGTGGTCCTCTTTTTTTGCGGTTCTGGTTGAAGGTTTGAGCTTTTTACAAACCATAGGACTCTAAGCTTATCCCCTCAGACTCATCCTCTTCACTTAGCTCAGAACCCGGTGCTTCAGCACGTGTTCTGGCACGGCAATGTGCAGTACAGCGCCGTCATCACGACATTTTCACCAGTCTCTTGCTCCATGGTTAAATCGGCAATTGAGAGACGTGCGGGAATAGATGTAGCCAGCTCAACGAAGGCAACGCGAGCTCTTCTCAGAGCCACTTCTCTACTGAGAAAGACCACTCGTCTGGGCTTAGCTTACACCCGTACACCACAGGTTCAGACACCTTTGGCCCAGCAGAGTCCGGTGCACAGCAGAGACAAACAACAGACCCGTACACCAACCATGCACACCCATGCCCCCAGATCTGCGCCCGTCTCCACCCGCAACTTCTCCCACACCATGTTACGAATCCGGCGCGGCATCTGCAGCACCCTAAGGCGGCGGGATTTGTTCGGCGGCGGAAAAACCGCGTATCCAAGCCAGGCCCAGCAGGCGCCCGGAAACAAGCTGGAAACCGTCAGCAACCCCGTGGATCTCCTCAAGAAAAACGACATCCTCATGTACTCACAGAAACCCATCAATTACATTGAGAGCATCAAACACAACGGCTATCATTTGGCCAACAATGTGCTCATCACGTCCCCGAACGAAAAGGGTCAGGTCATTGGAGCCGTGCTTTTGGAAAACGAGAGCTTTGAGGTAAATCTCTCGGATGGCGGGTACAAAATTATCAACGGGTTTATCTTGGAGTTTAACGACGATGTGGTGGATGTTTTGGGAAAAATCCATCCCAAGCCGGAGATTTTGGTGGTGGGGTTGGGGAAGACGTCCCGCATGCTTCTGGAAAAGAACCGCAAGAGCTTCAGCGCTTTGGGTATTCAGTTGGAGGTGAGTGATTCGCGGAATGCGGCTCGCATATATGACCTCTTGGCAACAGAGCGGCCTAAGGTGATTCTGGCTCTCTTGATGCCGCCAAATGCATAGACCATTACACCAGGTATCGGAACTCTGGTGGCCGTGCTGCATATAGTTACTGTAAATAGACAACCAACGTACTTGTTGGACCAGACTATGGGCAGCTCATTGGATCATTTGAAATAGTGCTACGAACTCAAGATCACTTTTTTGTAATAAACGTGGTTCGTGTCGCAGAAAAAAGTAGTTGATGGGGAAGTATAGAAAGTGTTTGGAAATATAAAAAGTATTTGGAAATATAGAAAGTGTTGGAAACATACTAGTTGATGGGAAAAAAAGATTGCAGCACCACAATTTCACACATGGTCTCCCACTGCATTACTCACTGTGGCCCTAAGTGGCTTGACATACGTTGATCGGACGGGAAACAGTATTTTCCACTTGGTATGGCCGCAACCAGAAATATATATTTTTGCAGTGATCAGTTCAGGGTTTCATCTTTCTAATATTTTTAAGCTCACCTCACACAATAAGAGCGCCTGACTTCTTTTGTTGCAGGAACGTATCATATTGAAATGCTTTGCTCCTGGGTACAATTCCGGCTCTAATTTAAGCAACAGGTAAAAGACATTATCTCCTATCTTATCATGACAAGCATCTGCGGCTGTGTTAGAACCAACGCCACGAAAGCAAGTAAATAGAAAGTTGACAGTCAGTACGCAGAATAGGCTCACTGCTTGAGGTGAGCATGGTAACTTGCAAACCCACAAATATGGGATAAGGGACCAAACGCTATGATCAGGAATTCCTAGGTGGGAGTGTTTTTCAAGAAGCAAAAGGATTTTTTGTGAACAGGCCTGGGGATTCCAATCTATTCTAAGCCTGAATTTGTTTGTATCACATTTATTAGTCTATAGTCTGGCAGGAAAACGCTAATCTGCCCCGAAAGTACGCGGCAGTTGATCCCTTTATATAACCCGGTGGTTCTCTTGGTTGTTTCAAAGTATGCACACAAATGCACGCCTCACTTTTATTTGGGCCCAGGCGGCATGGCTGCAAAAGAGCGCATGAAGGGATGTGCACGGGCTCCCCTGCACACAATGCCTTCCCACTCCTATAAAGACGTGGTTTCCCACAACTGCAACAGTGTGGGTTATTTATCGCAATCAATCCTCTTCACAAGTCAAACAACTTTTTCGGCTCTAAATGGTGGGTGGGACGCACCGAAAGGATCTGATCCAGAGATGCAGGATCATTTCATGATTTCAATGTGGCGTTCATGACGAACATCCCAGCAAAACAGGGAGAATACGTAGGGATCCAGAAACAACTACAATGGGATAGTCAAGTGCTTGGAATCTTAGATGTCAAACGAGCGAATCGTATTGGGGGCCTCTGAGTTTCACAGTCCTTCTTACTAGAAGCTCGGTTGGCAGGCCCACACTCATCAGAATGGAGTTCAAAATGTTCCGTTGATCTTGAGTCGCCGTTTTATTTCGCTGATCTGTGAGCTCTTTCACCTGTTTCATTTACACTACACTCTGAATACCAATAGCTGTTAGGGAAATTAAGTCGTGGGAATTTGCCATATTCTCTAGATATTCATTTAAATATGAGCTCAGAAGTTAAGGCACATGCTGTTTGCAGTCATGCATTCTCATCAGGGACTACCTCTTCTTGCGCTTTTCATCATAGGTGCCATTTTCTGGCTGAAATTGCTGCAAGTGCTGATATAGAAACGCCATAGATTCTTTGCTCGAGGGCAGTATGGTGTCGGGAAGGTATGGGCCTGTGGCTGGATGCGCCATGTACTTTTGTGGAGTGCTCATGGTCATATTCATCGGCTCAGGGAATTGCGGAGGCCTATGGTGCGGCCGGACATATGCGGCTTGTTTTGGCGGAGCCATGTACTCACCAGGCTTCTCGGTATTATGCTTTCCCCTGCCTATGGGAGACGCACGCTCAAATGAATTGTCCAATAGGAATTTGTTGGGAGTAGAGACGGAGCCTCCGTGCATGAGCTCGAACGAAGCATGCTCCATGCTGGTCATATTGGTATTTGTGGTGTTGGTCGATGACGTTAGCACGCTAAACTCGCGAGACGTGTTTGAAAACTCCCGCGAGAAGTCTCGAGAATTGTTCATCGATGTGTTGTACTCATGGAATGAGCTTGCATACATTCCGTCCTTAGCACCTCCAATCTTCTGACCCAAGATCAGACCTTGGGTACTCAAGGTTTGGCCCAAAGCAGGCGGTGCTGCACCGGGTGGCTGGACCACAACACACGGGGTAGGCTTTTGAGCCTGGCTATTTGCCTTCTTCCGTTTCTTGGAGTTCTCTGCCCGCTTCTTCTTGCTGTTCATCAAGGTATGCACATCAGTAAGCACAATCTGGAACCGGCTGGTACCAGCAGCTTGCTTCTTGGGGCGTGCCGCCCGCGGCTCATCCGACGCCCGCTTCTTCTCGGAGAAAATACCCATGACCGGCTCTGAAGTATCGATCTTCGTCTCAAGTTCCTTCACGGGCGTCGGGCTCGGCGGTTGGTTTTCCTTTTCGCCATCTTGTGTCGGGGATTTCACGGCACTCGACATAATCACAGTGGATGGAGACGAGATCGGGTGTGTTGCCGAAGGTGTCTGAAGAAGACGGGTGTGCGAGTCCGCGGCACCAGCCCTCAACGGAGTCCGGGCAGGCTTTTTACATGCGGCTTTCTTCTTGGACGGAGTGACAAACTCATCGCCAAAGTCATCCTCGGTTTTCATTGCCGACTTCGCGCTGTCGTATTCGATGCTAAGCCGCTTTGGTCCGCTGTCGAGCAATTTTTTCAGCGATGCTACGTTCAAAAGCGGCTCTGCCGACTGACGTACAGCTGAATCTGCATGGTGGAGTGTGAAACGTGATGGTGTGATGGTTTCCAACTTCAGCGGTGTCCGTATGGGCAGATCCATGAAAAAATCCGTCAAATGCATGGATTTGTCATAGAAGGGCGTGAATGTTCCGTGGTTTGAATAGTGGCCGGCACTGTTCAGATGCGCCATGAGGTTGAGGTTGTGATTGAGGAAAGGTGTCAAGCTGAGCCCGGGATAGTCGTCGTCCGGACCACTTGCTCCAACGGCGGAACCGTTTTGATTGTATTGGGCAGCGCTTTGCTTGTAAAGAGTGGTGGAGATTTTGGAGCTAGGCGTGGAGTTGATGTCGGCTGAAAATGTGCGAGACACTAGCGGCGTCCACGCGGTAGCAGGTTGGTTTGGCGGTGGAATTAGATTGTTGGGAGCAGGAAGAGACGTTGATGCAGAGTGTTTAGTCGTGGTCGACGGCATGACCCGCGGCCGAGAGGCCTTGTTGGGCGGGGCATCATAGGAGCAGATCAATGGGTCGATAACATGGCGGGATGGAGAAGACATGGTGGATGGTTATCTGCGTCCAGGGACTTCGGGAAAAGCTTCACCAAGTTTACGCTTTGCTTGAGTGTAACGATCAACGTACACCGAGAGGCGATGGGAAATGCTTCTTTCGACGCAAGCGCAATAACGTCGGCAGATGGATCACAGCGCAGACGGTCAGGAGCCGGAGGAAGAGTGGGTGCTTGATGAGCAGGAGAAAATGAGTAGCGGAGTCTGAACAACAAGCGATGAGAATCAACAGCGGGAATCGAACAACAAGCAGCGAGCAGACGGCTAAAGAATGTGATGTTTATTTTCCGAAACAGCCTCATGCTTCTCCTGCGTCTAAAGGTCGCGAAGAAAGCGTGTTTTGCTATATGCACACCGCCCGCAGCAATCCCATGCGTATAACCGAGCGCCATCCACCAGGGCTGCGTCGTGTTGCTGCCACACTGGCCAAAAGCTTAGCATCGGGCCCAAAAGAAAACGCAGGCGACTCCTGGCATGAAGCATTATATTTTTCCATTGTGATAAGCATGCGTGGAAGATGGGCGAGGTGACTCCTCCCAATAATGGGATAAGCTTCTTTGATTGATCGAGTTCATTCTTGGGAGACTATTGTTGATCTTGACTATTCCTTGGGTGATTCCTTGACCTTGGCTTATTTGCTCAATGACTCATGTGTTCGGTTTTCATCGTTTTGGGGCCGCCTCTTCTGTGAGACGAGGAAATATGCAGTATACAGTGATCGGTGATGGGTCAATCTGCCGGCGAAAGGGCCGTCTGTTCCTGCATGCAACCACATTGGCGACCGATCACATTAGAGCTTCTTGGCAATCCATCCGGACTACCTGGCAAAGAACGTGTTTTGGGCCGCTTGGAACCAGTGGTCCTCCACTCTCAAAATATTCCAGCGCATTCTGATAGAAGCCCATCACGTGATTCATGGAAGCTCTGATAGCACAAACACCGCCTTTTGGTGGGCCATGCATGAAGCAGGTTTTTGACTGTTTTGTGGAAACCTGAGGAAAAGAGTTGACTGGCCAAAGCTTCCTGGAAGTCTCGTGAGTCAAAAATTTGGCTGGCGACAGCATCTGTGATACAGCTCTATGCGAAGCGGCAAGCACTGCAACTAGAGCGTGGTACCATTACCGGTGCCGGTAGCAATGCACCGTTCCAGGATATATGCTGCATGCAATATGTTCAAAGCCGGTTAGACAGAGCAAAAGTTCAAAGCACTCTCCGCCTGGTCTTCTAAAACGAAGTACCGACTAGGAAGAAGCCGAGGGTCACGTGATCACAGATATATACACAGGAGCCCGGGTTTTGTTCCAATGCCGTTGCATACGCTGATTGGAAGACGAGGCGAGACAAACATCGGCGTCATTGTCTGGATGCCAAAGTTCAGCACAGCGTTACCTGCAGGAGTGGACTGAAGTCTGGGTCCAACACACTCCGGCGGCAGCTTGGTCAGCAGCATTCGATGCTGATTGGTAGGCTCGTGAAAATGCAGTACATTATAAGCAGCTCCCGGTGGCCAAGTTGGTTAAGGCACAAGACTGTAATGAGTCACATTGGTATCTTGAGATCGGACGTTCGACTCGTCCCTGGGAGAATTTTTTTGCGTGGAGACTTGTTCTGGGACTTGTGGATTTGTTCTTCCCGCCAAAGAATGCTCTGGGTCTGCCAAATTGGGCTTAAGTTCTGTGGGTCTATGCGCGGCCTGCAGATGGCGCGGCCTGTATGCAGGCGCGGCCTAAGAGGTATCACGCACCTATGATACCTGCCCACTGAATCTGTCAGATATTGGAAGGATACCAGGCCGAAGTGCAGAAGAGTACTGGATGTGGCGATACAGAAGACTAGCGTATTTTGCAGAGACCGAGAAGATGCACAAGATCACGGGGCACCTGAAACTTAGCAGCGGCCCATAGTGCATATAGCTGTAGTAGTGAGTAGTGAGTACTAAGTGCTAAGTTCTAAGTAGTGAGTAGTGTATAGTAAGTAGTAAGTAGTAATAGTGAGTGTAAGCAGTAAGTAGTTAGGAGTGAATAGCTAGTAGTGAATAGTAAGTAGTAAGTACTAAGTAGTAGTAGTGAGTGTGAGTACTAATTAGTAAGTACTAAGTTCTAAGTACTAAGTTTTACCTTATATAAATAATCCTAAATTTTGATGTAACATTTTTATCTTCCAAGTGACTTTTTATAAAATTACCTATTTATATGTTACTGAATTTAAGTTCATATATATTCTCAAGAACTATTTGTCTAGCTTTCTGAACTATTTTATCTCCTATATTTATATAACCCTTCTTACCTTTAAGTATTTCTACTAACCTAATAGGTTTAAAACTTAGTAGTAGTAGTAGTAGTAGTAGTAGTAGTAGTAGTAGTAGTAGTAGTAGTAGTAGTAGTAGTAGTAGTAGTAGTAGTAGTAGTAGTAATAGTGAGTAATGGTAGTGTATAGTAATACGCAGCCCATTTGCAGCCACATGCACAGTACGCCCAATAGCTTATAGCTCCTAGGATCTATACACTACCACACGAGAGCACAGAGCAGACCACAGCGGGTTTTCTGCAGATAAAGTATGAGCTCCGGCACAATGCCAATTGCTTGGTAAAAAGTAGCTGATGGCCGTAGCCTGCTATTCATGGTTAGAATGCCATGGACGTTGCCAAGGACGCCGCTGACATGGTCCGATGACTTTTCTTTTATCAGAGCCTTTGGGGAAGAAAAGGGCTTTTCAACATCCAGAACTTCATCCCGTTCCAGTTGTCGACATCTATCGCCGCTTGTCATCGCTATGGCTACCTTTTCTGGGTGCCCAAACCATTAATGCCATGCGATCTTGTGGAGCAACATCTGATGGACGGGCCTCTGCATTTGGGTGGAGCCCGTGGAACACGAGGTCATGAAAAGCCACCGGAGAAGAATGACAAGATTTGACTCCGCAGGTGATCCGCCGGTTGCAGAGCGCCTTCATGATCTGAACGTTGTACTTCATCGTTCCTGGCCAATGTCTCCAGCCAATTTCAAGATTCTGCAGGTTCGGCACCGAGTTCATCTCCCCGTCAAGCCTTCCATCTCAGAACCCCGTCAAGCCTTCGAGCGCAAGGTCAACACCGTCCAGTCAACCCCGTCCAGTCAACACCGTCCAGTCAACATGGAGGTAAAGTAGTAGGTACAGATTTGCACGAGAATCCAAGCGGATGTGGAAGGAAGATTCACCAGACTCACGGGCATATCTTTGAGATGGATTTCTGACACATTGCAACAGGTCCAAAGTGGGCAAAATCAGGAGAACAGTTGGTGCTCGAAGATCTCCAAAGAGGAAATAGAATGGAGAGAGGTTTCCATTTAGGCCTGGCGTGTCTTATACGCGAAGTGATTGCTAGTGATGCTTCTCTCGTCATCTATGTGCATGTACAAAGGGCGGTCAAAGCACAATTGATCTCCTTCCGGTGCCAAAGCAGTCCTTTTCAACCTGAACGGCCGCCAAGGTCACGTATGGTATGTTTTGGGTCACAGGGCGACAAGAAAGGGCGGTAGCAAGGGTCTTGGTAGTGCTTCCAGTGTATGAATTCTGCAGTGATTCTTCTATACAGTGTATGGATTCTACAATTCTGGATTCTACAATTCTGGATTCTACAGTATCTTCAAAAATGACTTAATTGAGTGCTTTGGGAGGCTATGAAGCGGAAGTGCATGCAGCTAGAGGCTGGTGAGAGTGCAATTTGGAGTCACCACATCAAACCTATCGTTTGGCCTTGTCTTTCAGCTGAGAGCCTGTTCTGGGATTCGGGACCTGCTTCTGGGATTCGGGACCTTGGACTAAGGACCTTGGACTAAGGACCTTGGACTAAGGACCTTGAGACTCAAACATTTACAGCTTCGGTGGTGATCCCAACAGTTATCAATAGACATCAGAGCTCTTCTCCCTGACCTGACTCAACTCCTTGATGTACTCAAACACCAGTGCATTTCAGAGTTCTACCCATACAATAAGAACTGTACTTCAGATCTTTACTCCAGACTGATACAGATCTTTGAGACTGATACAGATCTTTGAGACTGATACAGATCAGGGGCTTGCATTTTGTTGAAGGCCATGTGAAGGTCAACCGAGAATGTTGCCAATCAAAACTTGTAGCTCGGATTGATTTCCATGGGTACAGTACCTTCTCATAATCAAGACCCGCAACATGAGAATGTCGCGGGCTAGACGATACTTTACTTACTTTTCCTTTAACCTCCAAACAACTATATCTAGTATATCCGATATATAACTTATTAAATTAAACCACCACAACAACTTGAGGTTCGGCTATATTATTATATGATCTTTTCATATATTTTTATATGATCTTTTCATATATTTTTATATGATCTTTTCATATATCATTATATGATCTTTTCATATATTTTTATAAACTTGTTATACAAACAGACTATAATAAAAATAAAATCGGATACTAAAATCCTTAGTCGTTAACCAAGCCGGCGAAGTATACCTTCATGCACTCTTATGGCCATTTCGTCACGAACAGGGCGCTTTCAAAACGGCATCCTGGTTAATGGCATTGCAGATTTGTCAAATACACAAAAGGTGCTTCCGAGACAAGGGAGGTCACATGCTCACCCGCGATAATGTATTTGAACATGGAGATGTATCATGCTTCTGGAAACTTGGCAGACTTGGCCAAGGATCAGCTTGTTATGGAGACGTCAAGACTCGGACTGGAGCACATTCCGGCAAGAGCTGTTGAGGCGGCAGTTTTCCATCAAGTTTGGGTCCAAGGTGCATTTACCAGCGCCAGGAAGAAACCCCGACGATCAGCCCCATCGTTGACGCATCAAGCAGAATTTGAAAAAACTCCTTAGGGAATAAGACGATAGTAAGGTTCCTCATTTTTATTAAAACGTTGCATGCGCCATGTGCAGCTTGTGATCGGATACGAGTACGACAAGAGCCGAGTGAAGAAACACCAGATAATGACGGAGATACTCGTCAGTCTGTCAACACTATCGACGTCATTCTTTCCGGTACTTCGAGTGGGTCTCATAGTTGAAAAACAGAGAATCTGCCTCAGCTGTGAACCTACGGCCAAAACGCTGCGGTGGTGGAGTTGAAGAAGCCTCGGTGCTGGCATGTTCAGGCATCGAGGCTTTGAGTCGGAGTACATTATGGCCAAGTTGAGCTCAATCTCCATGTCGTTGCAGCACATCTACTCCGACGAGCGGTGGAAATTTCAGCATAGACCGCGTGATCGTGTCGAGCATGGTGGCATCAAGCGTGGCGTTGGTCACTTTGTGGCATCAGCGACATTGTGGGTTCCGTGAAGATGAAGCAGTACCAGGAAGTGGACTTCACGGACATATGGAGCCTCAAGACGAAGGAGAACCGAGATTCGAAGGAGAACCGAGATTCGAAGGAGAACCGAGATTCGAAGGAGAACCGAGATTCGAAGGAGAACCGAGATTCGAAGGAGAACCGAGATTCGAAGGAGAACCGAGATTCGAAGGAGAACCGAGATTCGAAGGAGAACCGAGATTCGAAGGAGAACCGAGATTCGAAGGAGAACCGAGATTCGAAGGAGAACCGAGATTCGAAGGAGAACCGAGATTCGAAGGAGAACCGAGATTCGAAGGAGAACCGAGATTCGAAGGAGAACCGAGATTCGAAGGAGAACCGAGATTCGAAGGAGAACCGAGATTCGAAGGAGAACCGAGATTCGAAGGAGAACCGAGATTCGAAGGAGAACCGAGATTCGAAGGAGAACCGAGATTCGAAGGAGAACCGAGATTCGAAGGAGAACCGAGATTCGAAGGAGAACCGAGATTCGAAGGAGAACCGAGATTCGAAGGAGAACCGAGATTCGAAGGAGAACCGAGATTCGAAGGAGAACCGAGATTCGAAGGAGAACCGAGATTCGAAGGAGAACCGAGATTCGAAGGAGAACCGAGATTCGAAGGAGAACCGAGATTCGAAGGAGAACCGAGATTCGAAGGAGAACCGAGATTCGAAGGAGAACCGAGATTCGAAGGAGAACCGAGATTCGAAGGAGAACCGAGATTCGAAGGAGAACCGAGATTCGAAGGAGAACCGAGATTCGAAGGAGAACCGAGATTCGAAGGAGAACCGAGATTCGAAGGAGAACCGAGATTCGAAGAAAGCGCAGGGATTCAAGGAGAAGGAGAGGTCGAAGGACGCCCAGTCAGGGCCGAGGCGTCGTCCTTTCTGCGGCCGAGGAGCTTGCGCTCACCAAAACGTCCATTGAAGTCGATTTCGGCGCTCTCTTGGAGTCATGGCCCGCCACATCGATGAGGCCTGGGCCATGTCTCGGCGAACAAGCAATTGGCTTTACGAAATTACTCTTGAATTACAAAGATTGAGTGTCGCCCGAAGGCCGCTTGGGGGCACTTTGGTTCTCGACGGCTTCATTTGAACTCGGCTGTTGACTGGAAACTCGAGGCTTTGCTCAAAGTCCCCTTGATTCACATGTCGGGCGAAATGGGAAGTTCATCATGTACTACGCTCAAAGGTTCCAGGACATTTCAGAATGAAGCCTTTGCGTACGATAGCTACATATGAATGCTTTTAGGGTGTGTGCAGATGTACCCATGAGTGTGGCTTCGTGGCTAAATTGCTTGTTGCCCACTTTAAAGCCATTGTGTTGGATTGTCTACGAGCCTGTGGGTTTCGAGCGTTCGACGAAAAGAGCGTGGTGTTCCCGTATAGTTGGGTACCTTCATATGTGGAGACTTCAGAGAGCTTCTCGTGTCTTTAGGCGAAGACCCCGAGATCATGGACGGGATTTGTCGACACTGACAAAGCCGCTCACATCCAGATATGTGGCTCCTCAGCAATATTTGAAAGCTAAACCAGCAACGTCGAATACACAATGTGAAGACACAGAAGTTTGAAGAGTTGCGCCTTTCGATCCAGAGAAATGAAGACTTGACGCAACAGTCGGATGTAGCGGGCTAGATTTATGATCAGATGATTAGAATCATTACCCATTGCATTCATTTATTCCATAAAATAGGAATACAGGCAAAGAGGAGACTTCACATCAGCAGATTACAAGAGGCCTTGTATGACTTATTCAATCGCCTCGATGACAACGGTGTTGTTTTGCATAGGATATGGTGGAGAAGTACATCATAAGCAGCAGGCCAAGAGGGTAAAAAGCGAGAGTTCATATTGGTGGTGTTATTGAGGTGAGGAGAGATCCACCCTGACTTTTATACCTTTGAGTAGCCGGCCTTATCTATGGACCTTTTATTTACAGACTTGCAAGCCGCAAATCCTGATGCATGGTGGCCACAGGGGGTAGATGATCGAAAGTAACTGCCTACGCTTTGAGTCGGGCCACTCTATCAAGCTGGAGGCGATTCAACACGATCTCTTCGGACTGCTTCAAGATTATAGCCGTCTTCATTGGCGGGGCCGGACCGGGGCAAAATGGATTCCCTCCTCTATAGTGAAATTGGAGGTCTATAGTGAAATTGGAGGTCTATAGTGAAATTGGAGGTCTGTTGGGGTCGGAAGATCGACGTTGGACTTTGCAAGTCGTTATCTCTTTTTGATTGATATTTCAAAAACAGGAGCCATTGTTTTAAAGATGCGTCTATTGAATAGACGATTCTTTGCTTAACAATGATATGACGGGCGGCAGGCAGATCTGTGCATGAATGCAGCAGCCAGAGGGTTTCACCGATGGATGCAATCAGGATTGGAGCAACTACTGATTAGATCAATCTAGAAACCAATGTTATCGGTGTTAGGATACAATCGTTTTTGTGATGCTGTTCGCCGATCAGGGGTGCGTTGAAAATGGAAGACATCTCCAAGTATTAGCGGGGCCCTGAAAGACGCCGCTATCCTCGCTAAGAATCGATGCTCTGCACAATTCTATGTGGGGGAGTCCACTTTTGTTTCAGGATGCAGGCGGAAGCTTATTGAGTGAATGAGTATGTTGCACATCCTTTCTACTGGAGGAAATCATCAGACACAACATACATGTCCATTTGTATTTTTTGATCAAACAAAATTTCAATACAAAGAAAAGGATGAAAATGGTGTCAAACAAGATACCTGAGTCACACCACATGAAGAGCGAAACTAATGGAAATAGGAAGCAATTTCTCAAATTGCCAAAAGCACAAGCGGCAAGCCGGCCAAGAAGCTAGCCCACGGCATCTTGTTGCCCATATTCTGTGCTAAAAGAGCCTCTGCAAGGGACGGGACGCTTGCAGACCTTGAACGAGTCTTCAAAAGAGCCTCTGTCTGAATACTTGCGAAAGCGGCCTTAAGTTTTGGAGCAGAATCGAGCGGCGCAGCAGACTTTGCAGTCGCTTTATCACCAGATGTGACACAGTCTTTACCCTTGCTTTCTGATGCATCGTGAAAAGAGCCTGACCCGCTATCACCTGATCGTGTATATCCCTCACCTTGTGTATGCTCGGAATTGTTTGGTGGACCTAGAGCAATGCGTGCATCGGCAGACGCAGAAGACAAAATATAAGACCTCATGAAAGTAGAGTCGGATGGCGAGAGACCGGAAAGTTGTGTGCTTTTGGACGAATACAGACCTGTGGGGATCAGGGATTCGGAAGAACTCACAGCTGATGGATCTGAAGTCTCTGATGAGGGCAGATCAGAAGACATGGTTGGTGGCATTGATGGGGCGGTGGACAACAGAGAGATTGAGGAAATCGCCGTGGTCCTTTCTTGCAGCTCAAGTGAGGGAACCATAATAAAAACCGTGTCCGTTTCGAATATACTTCCAATTTTGGTAGCGGTTGAAGTGAACCCGCTCTTCCACACTTCAGTCACGGTGGTGGTGGGAGCTGGTTTGAGTATAAGAACTGCTTTTTTAGACACTCCATTATATGTCGTGGTTGAAGGGCGGTCGACGTGCCATTTCATCGTAATGGTGGTGGTGGGCTTGGGTATCTTCACAAGGACAGTTCGAGTCAGCTGGCCGTGCAACCTGAATGAAGATGTGTAATCGCTATCCCAAACGGCAGTCACGGTTGTCATGGGGGCGGGAACCTTGACAATGATAGTATGTACCAGATATCCCAATTCTGTTGTTGTAGAAGTGTAATCGCTGCCCCAGATAGAAGTCAGGGTGGTGAGGGCAGGAGTGGCAAAATGTAACAGGTATACATAATTCGCCATATTTCCGCCATGGCTACGATTGGGGACCTTGACCTTGACATCAAATAATGCGCGGCTGTTCCGGTTGAACGTGACGATTTTCACAGGGTAGTAGACTCCTGCTTCCAAATTGTACTCAAGTGTTTTCTCAGTATGAGCGTACGGAGTCGAGCCAAAGACAAAGTCTTGATAATCCACTTGGTTTGGAACGCTAGACGCCGCATCCTCGAGGCACGCTTCACCGCGGCCGAGCAGAAATGAACACCCATTGTTGGACGCAATGAAAAAACTGTAGGTGCCAGTTTTTCTGGCGAAAAAGTAGCCGCTCAATTCCATTGAGTAGTTTGTGATCGTAATTGGAAAGCCATAGATTTTTCCATCGAGGACGCCGCTCACACCACCTTTGAGTTTTTTGGGGAGAAAGAAGGGGCGGAATACTTTCTTCCGCTCGCCAAGATAGCCGTCGTTCTTGTACAAGTCAGTGAAGTAGTTCTTCTCAAATCCACTATCGCTGTTTAGAGGGTACCTGAAGAACCTAACCAGGAAGCCTTT
>NKYX01000054.1:0-18368 GCA_002370475.1 Metschnikowia drakensbergensis | reverse complement strand
GCTTCTGCTTTAAGACTGCTTTTGCTTTAAGACTGCTTTTGCTTTAAGACTGCTTTTGCTTTAAGACTGCTTCTGCTTTAAGACTGCTTCTGCTTTAAGACTGATTCTGCTTTAAGACTGCTTCTGCTTTTAGACTGCTTCTGCTTTAAGACTGCTTCTGCTCTAAGACTGAACAAAAGGGAAATTGAAAGAGTAATAGACCTCTCATTCCTCAATATCATCGTTTCAACAGTGCCATTAGTTCACCCTGGTCAAAGGCTCGGCGCCCAGCAACACGGCCTCGATGTTATTCAAGGCACACACCGCTGTATGATCAAAGTTCTCCACCGTGGATGCGCCAATGTGAGGCGTCAAGATCACGTCCTGGCGGTTGAATAAGCCCTTGTGAATCTTGGGTTCTTCCTCGAATACATCCAATCCAGCAAAGACCACTTTGCCTGCATTCAAGCCATCCACCAAAGCCTGCTCGTCAATTATTGGCCCCCTTCCAATGTTGATGACACGAATGGGCCTCTCGAACTTATTAATGAGATCGGCGTTGACAAGGTGTCTGGTCTCGCTGGTCAAAGGGCACGAAATGACCACCAAGTCTGCAAGGGCACACGTCTGCTCAAGGCTTGCGTGGTATGTGGTCTTGAATCCCAAGCTCTGCTCTTCTTCAGCACTGCATCTAGTGCGTTTCACATAGTGGATGTTCATGCCAATGGCGCTTAACCGGGCGCCAATCGTCTGCCCAATATTGCCAAAACCAACAATCACCACATTGTGACCGCTTGGATTGAGACAGCCTCGGCCAGCTACAACTTCTCCAAACGAGTAGCTCCTTGCGGGAGCCCCGCTTAGAATGGCTTTTCCTTGGGCAGCATCAAACGGAGCATCATGTAACTCTGCACGCATGTTCACGGTATGGTCCTTGGAAGGCGTCATGTTGCCAAGCGAGATACCAAAGTTTCTAAAAGCCGCCAAAGCATTGAAAAGGACCAAATCGGCAACAGGTCCCGCGGCGCCGGTGGAGGGTACATTTGTCAAGACAATGCCTCGCTTAGCCATGCATTCTCCATCGTAAGAGTCGTGCCCTACGGAGCAGATGGCCACAATTTTCAAGCGGTCTCCTGCACTAGCCACGAGCTCATCTCGGAATCCACCAACTAGCGCAAACCCCAACCACGCGCCGTAGATGGCGTCCACGTCATGGTATTTTGTTTGAAGATCATGCGCCACGTCTTCTTTCCGGGAGGGCACGGCGTACTTGATGCACTCGTACTTTTGCAGGAACGCCTTGAATTCAGGGAGCTCTTCGTTGAGATCGCCGATGAAGAGCACTTTGTGTTTCATAATGTAGATGAGTGTAGTAGAGTAGGACGCTCAGCCGCTCGCACTGCGTGTCCTCCGTTCCCCGCTTAAACCCGTACACGTCAAATTTTTCAGTGCGGTATTTGCAGCTTTTCGCAGCCATAAACGCCCAGGCATAAACGTCAAGAAGTCAAGAAGCTAAAGCTAGCTGGCACTTTCTGGGCCCTCATGCAGACCTGCTAAAATCAGCAACTGCAGGGACACGTTTTAATAAAAAGGCTGCTGTCTGAGCTATGACCCAATCCGCTGTCAAAATTCACCCTCTATTCGAGAGCGAGAAGGCTTTCTCTTATACTCTCCCCAGACGCAATGCAATGCAAGTTCGTCTTTAATCGCTAACTGGTTTATGCATATGCATGTCGTTCTGCAAAAATCAATTGGACAAAATCGCAACTTTGCCACCAGGGGGTGGCGAATTCCTCCTAAACGCCGAAAAGCGGGCTATATAATTGGCAAGCCCCCCAAATTCTGGCGGTCTATTGCATGTAATCTTTTTATTAAAATTCCCAAGTCTGATGGAGAAGAAACCATTTGCTTTAATTGAGAGGCTCTGATACATGTTTAAGTACTTTTGAATACTCTATAGACGAAGCCTGAATTGAGTAATCTTTGGGAAATAAGGTACTTTGAAATGTTATGGCTAAAGAATTATGTCTTAAAAGTGCGACTTTCGCCAAATTTACAGCCAAAGTACATCTTGGCAAATAAGTAGCATAGCAGCATTCGGAGAGACTGGAACAGATATTAAGGGAAATTTGGCGCAAATCAGCAAAATGATACAGCGCAAAGCCTTTCTTTTGCATTTGTTTGTCCATTTGAAAGTGTGCATTTGAGTCCTTGTTTTGCGGGTATATTAATGAGAGCCCTGTGATTGGCCGGAAAAACGAGTGAGTCACCACGCTCAAGGTGAGAAAAGATTAAATCGGCGCAACGCGACCAAGAAAAAAATTCACCTCAAGCACAATGAAGTTGACCCAATATGGAGCCAGGGCTTTCTCAAGCACGGCATGTTCGCTTCAGAAAAACTTGAATAAGTACTCTTCGATTGTCACACAAGACATGTCGCAGGGTGCTTCGCAAGCCATGCTTTATGCCACTGGTTTCACCGATGATGACTTTTCCAAAGCACAAGTCGGTGTTGGATCCGTGTGGTGGACCGGAAACCCCTGCAACATTCACTTGATGGACTTGAACAACGCCTGTACCGAATCTGTCAACAAGGCTGGCTTGAAGGGTATGCAATTCAATTCTATTGGAGTTTCTGATGGTATCACCAATGGAACTGAGGGTATGAAGTACTCGTTGCAGTCGCGTGAAATCATTGCAGACTCTTTCGAGACTATGATCATGGCTCAAATGTACGATGGTTCCGTGGCTATTCCTTCCTGTGACAAGAACATGCCTGGTGTTCTTATGGCTATGGGCAGACACAACAGACCATCGCTCATGGTGTACGGAGGAACCATTCTTCCAGGATCGCCATCCTGTGGTGCATCTGCCGAGATCCCAGAGAAGATTGATCTCATCAATGCCTTCCAGTCCTACGGTCAATTCTTGTCGAAAAAGATCACAGATGAGCAGCGTTTGGATGTTGTCAGAAACGCATGCCCCGGCCCTGGTGCCTGCGGTGGTATGTATACCGCTAACACCATGGCTTCTGCCGCTGAAGTGATGGGAATGACATTGCCATATTCATCCTCCGCACCTGCCGTTTCCAAGGAAAAGGCTGCCGAGTGTGCCAGTGTGGGTGAGGCCATCAAGAACTTGTTGAAGTTGGACTTGAAGCCGAAGGAAATCATGACCAAAAAGTCGTTTGAAAACGCCATCACTTACATCATTGCGACTGGAGGTTCCACGAACGCCGTGTTGCACATTATCGCCATTGCATCGTCAGTGGGCATTGAAATTACTGTGGACGATTTCCAAAGAATTTCCGACAGTACGCCTCTTTTGGCCGACTTCAAGCCATCTGGTAAATACGTCATGGCCGACTTGCAATATGCTGGCGGAACCCCTGCCGTCATGAAGATGTTGCTCGCAGAAGGCATGATTGACGGAGACCAATACACCGTCACGGGTAAGACAATCAAGGAGAACTTGAGCAAACTTCCAGGATTGCCAAAGGGCCAGGATATTGTCAGACCTATCAGCAACCCATTGAAGCCAAATGGACACTTGCAGATTTTGAAGGGCTCCTTGGCCCCAGGGTCTTGTGTGGCCAAAATCACAGGCAAGGAGGGAACCTACTTCAAAGGTAAAGCCAAGGTCTTCGACCGCGAGGATGCATTCATCACTGCTTTGGAAAACGGAGAGATTAAAAAGGGTGAAAAGACCGTGTGTATCATCAGATACGAGGGCCCTAAAGGAGGCCCCGGTATGCCTGAGATGTTGAAGCCTTCCTCCGCTTTGATGGGATACGGATTGGGCCAAGACGTTGCCATGATCACCGACGGAAGATTCTCTGGTGGATCTCACGGATTCTTGATTGGCCACGTGGTGCCAGAGGCAGCTGTTGGTGGGCCAATCGCATTGGTCAACAATGGAGATGAAATCGTCATTGACACCGAGAATAACAAAATTGACTTATTGGTGGATGAAGAAACCATGGCCGAAAGAAGAAAATCATGGGTCGCACCTGAGCCAAGATACAAGAGAGGAACTTTGTTCAAGTTTTACAAGTTGGTCACCGACGCCTCGAAAGGCTGTGTCACAGACGTTTAAAGTGGAACCGTTAGTCTAAAAGACCTCGAGATGGCCACATGTGGCAACCACGAATAGTCCAGAATGACATTACTCTGCTGGAGCTGCATAGTCCCGAAGGACAGCTGCCCTATTCAATTATACCTGCATTATATACGTCCAATGAATGGATTCGCATCATCAAATTTCGTAGCAGACCTTGCTCGTGAACTACACAATTCACGTCACGTGGCACACGTGAGGGTGAAATCTTGATATTAGGTGATTTCGTCACGTGCTCTTCACGTGATCTTCATTACTTCCCCTCGACTTATTCTCATCTCCCCAGCAATGCACTCCACCCCCAACTCCATCAAACTCATCTCCGGTAACTCGCACCGGGCGCTCTCGGAGCTAATAGCCAACCGGCTTGCCATCCCCGTGGCCAAAATTGGCGCGTTTCAGTATCTGAACAAGGAAACCGCCGTTGCTATAGGCGAGTCCGTCCGTGACGAAGATGTGTACATCATCCAAACCGGCTATGGCGAACACAAAATCAACGATTTCCTTATGGAGTTGCTCGTGATTATCAATGCCTGTAGGACCGGTGGAGCCCGGCGGATCACGGCGGTTGTGCCTAATTTTCCGTACGCCAGGCAGGACAAAAAGGATAAGTCACGTGCACCCATTACCGCCAAATTGGTAGCCAATCTCTTGCAGACGGCGGGCTGCAACCACATCATCACTTTGGACTTGCATGCATCGCAAATTCAGGGCTTCTTTCGAGTCCCCGTCGACAACCTTTATGCAGAGCCTTCCTGCTTAAGGTACATCCAAGAGAATTACGGCGGTGCCAACTTGAGCATTGTTTCGCCCGATGCCGGCGGAGCAAAGCGGGTCGCCTCCATCGCAGACAAGTTAGATGTGCAGTTTGCTCTCATCCATAAGGAGCGACAGAAAGCCAACGAGGTATCGAAGATGGTGCTCGTGGGCGACGTTTCCAAGAAAACGTGCGTCTTGATTGATGACATCGCCGATACCTGTGGTACCTTGTGCAAAGCCGCAGATGTGTTGCTTTCTAATGGCGCAGAACGAGTTGTGGCCATTGTCACCCATGGTATTTTCTCCTCCAACGCCATAGACAAGTTGAATTCATCTCGGTTGGACAAGATCGTATGCACGAACTCAATTCCATTGGAGGACAAGTTGGAGGTCTGCGACAAGTTGGAGTTGTTGGACATCAGCGGAACACTTGCTGAGGCCATCAGAAGACTTCACAACGGAGAGAGTGTCTCGTACTTGTTCACAAATGTGGCATAAATCTTGCGATTAGACCGAGACGGCAAACCACCGGGTTCCCTCGCTCAATCCGTACGGATTTTTGTTTCCGTCCACGACAACGTGCTCCTCAATTCTTGAAATCCGGCTTAAGATGAAATCCTTTTCCGAGAGCTCCTCGTCGGTGTCCAAGAAGTAGTGGGGCGCGTCGAGGTTGAATGCTGCCCATGGCGACGCCTTGTCATTTTCCTTTCTTGTGGGTAGGAACAATACCAAGTCGCCCTCTTGAAAGTTATTGACCGAGATTTTGTCTGTTCTCCGGGTTTCCTTGGTGAGTTTCTTGGCGAAGCCCTCCACATCTCTGAACCGTTTGAGAATGGCATTGAGAAAGAATGGCTCGGTTTCTGACAGCTCATTTGGTATGTTTTTGCCGTTTCGAAATGAGATCGTCTCGATGAACTCGTCAATTTTCGGCAAGTATTCTGTGCAAACTGCCACGTTGCCACGCAACTGGGATTCAAGCACATCCGAGTCCTCGTCCTCTGTCTTTAGACCTTTAAACTCTCGGATCCACTCAAATCTCTTGGACATCTCGTATACCACAGCGGACCTGTAACTCTTCTTTACTCCGGCAAAATCGATCTCGTGTGCCTCGTTCTGTTCTCTTTTGGACCGCAAGCCTTTAACTCTTCGGATGCGGTACTCGGTGACCCCCGAATTCATCTCCCCCACCAAGAGAAGCCCCATGGACTCCAAGATCTCGCAAAATTCGTAGAAGAACGTCATCTGACTAGAGAGAAGCTTCTCAATGCCGTGTAGCATTGCCAAAAACGACTCATTTGCGGTCTGCATAAGCTCGTCCACCTTGTGTGATTTTCCCTGCATGACTTCCATCAACGCCTCAAAATCCTCTGTCTTGGCTTCTAACTTCGCCAGTACCTCGTCGTTTTCCGCTTGAATCCGAGAGAGCTCGCCAGTGAAATGGGAACGTTCGTTTCGAAAATCGGCCTCTTTGGCTCTCATGTTCGATAAAAGTTCCGAGTTCACCGACTTTACTTCAGTGACTTTAGAGAGGAGTTCCAAGTTTTCAGACTGCATTCTGGCGATCTCGGCCTCGGATTCCGCATCTTTATCTTGCACTTCATTCAACTTGTGCAGCTCTTCTCGAGAGCACAATTCCTTCTCCAATAAGGCGATTTTAGACTGCGCTTGCTGGAGCTGGAAATCAAGCGATGCATTTTTTTCTGAAAATTCTCTCGTGGTCTCGGCACTTCGAGCAGCCTCCTTTTGTAACGCCGTGTTCTGCTCATTCAAACTTTGGTGGATCTCCTTCATTTGCTGGCATTTTTTGTCTAAATTGAGATTCTCCTCCTTTAAAATGTGTAGATTTTGGACCAGTTCCTCATACTTCTTCTCTGTGCGTGTCTCTAAGCTCTGATATCTTTCCTCCAAATCTTGATATCTTTTTTTTAAAGCCTTATACTCCTGGGTAGCCTTCTCTGACGCCTCCACTTTCACCTGCATCTCCTTCGCCTCGCGCTTGAGCCGAAGATTCTCCAAATGCTTATCAATCGTCCCTGAAGCATCGAGCGGTTCTCGTATTGGTTTTTTCTCCAGCCCCAAGAGCTTGATTGGGTTGTTAGGTTCCGAGAAGTGGTGTGTGATCCTTGGCCTCTCCACAGACTTAAGCTCGGTCCGCTCAAAGAGCAACGACCTAGATTCGTGCACCACTGGCCACCCTTCGAGGTTTTTGTACTGGTGTTGGTGAAGAAGATCCTCAAGTTTCCTGATTCGGCACCGAAGACCCTTCATTTGATCGAGGTCAGCATCCTCTTCAACTGCACCGTGGCGTATGACCCGCAGCTGATTCTGGTAATCTGCAGTGGTACTCAAGGAAGCAACGATTTTTGTGGTATTCTTGATTTTACCTGTGGACACCACGAGGTCCTTGAAGTTGCGCTCCAATAGCAACACCGACTTTTCTGGCTGATGCTTCCGCATGACCTCAATGAAACTCGTCAAGTCTTGTCTTTCTACCTGGAAGTCGAGCCAGCTAAAAACGGATTTTGGCACACTGTTCACTAACGTTACATCAACGGCTGGGACCTGCGGCTGTATGCACATTTCTGAATCTAGGATCTGAACAAGACTACCGAACCGCTTGTTCCAGAGGTTTTGAAACTTCCTTTCGTGATCAATCAAAATGGTCATTTGCTCGCTGACGTTATGCACGACGCCTTTGGAAAAGTAGTCCGCCCATTCGAATTGTCGTCTCCTCTCTATGAGAATGAAGCCGAAAAGAAGGGGAAGGTCAATTGTCATGGAGAGAATGGACTCGTGTTTCCGTATGTCGGAGAGTAGGTTGTTCTTTTCAAAGAGTTTTTTGCACCTGTTTTTGACCTCCACCAGTCTCATTTGCAGCTCTGCTATCAACTCCAAGATCTCACCTGTCTCCTCCGACATTTGGGCCTTGAATGTGATCGCGGACTGTAGGAGGTCATAACACTCAAGTGCCGCCGAATGTAGCTCGTTGCTTAGCGGGCTTTTGGAGTGAAGCTCAAGCTGGGCCTCCACATCGGCTTTCTCTCGGAATCTATGCACAGATTCGCTTCGTAGCGTCGCTATTTTCTGGTCGATCGCAACCTTCATGCTGTTCGCCTCATGAAGCGACGCCGACATTTGATCGTTCGTCTCTAGAATCTTCGGCATGTGCTCCTCCACAAATAGTGAGGCATTCTCTAAAACCGGCTGACTCAAAAGGTCTGCTAGCCGGAGCAGATCCAGATTCCTGAAATCAACAGGGGGGAACGCCTGCAAATCCGAGTAATACTTCCTCCACGTTTTCTGTAGCGACTTGGTCGCAAAAATCCTGAACTCCTTCATATAGTTTTCGAACGCCTTTTCAGCTGCAAACACGAAGTTGTTAGTAAATTGAAAAATGATGTTGAGAGCCCGAAACATGACATTAATTTGCGCCGTCACTCGCTGCATTTCCAATAAAAGAGGCGTGAATTGCGCCTGCTCAGCTCCTAGCGCCGCTGCTTTTTCTGGCTTTGCCACTTTTCGTGGGTGCTCCTGTGCAAGATAGTCAGCAAGAATTGATGCTTTGGCGTTATTTTGGAACAATCTCCGGTCAAAAAGAAAGAGCTCGTGTATGTCATTGACCATCAGGAAATCGAGTTTGATTCCGAACGACGTGAGTAGGATAATATTTTCCACGCCAATGACTTCGTTTGTAGCAATTTCATGTAGATGCGATTTGAGTTTGTGAAGACTAGCGAACCTGACGGGCTGTGACACTTCGTACGTGGCGCCGCTGTGGGCATTGTAGATGTATAGCGTGTTGCTAATCATCTCGATGACGGATTTGTGGAGAAAAAAATCAGATTATAGCGGTCGAGTCTATGCTGGTTAGCAATTTGGTCCTCACACCTTGTCAGTTCGGACCCAAGGCACTTTGTTAGGGTGAGACCGCTAGATACAGCAATGTAATTTTGGAGTTTGACTTTTTAGATGCAGATGTGTACACGGCTGTCAAATCTCAGTTAAAAGGTTTCAATGCGTTAGAATTTATGCCCAGCGTTAGCTTGTGTGGGGTGGCGTTTGTGAGTATGGGGTAGGAATAGTATCCGTACGTGAAGGTCGCAAGTTTAGAGTCACGTGATTCGCCTAATTGAGACAACACGTCATGGACTGCCAGTAGCAGTGAAACTAGTTATGCTAGTAGCACCCCATGGATAACACTTTTTGTGAAGCCCCTTTCGCTTCTTGCCATCTCTGAATTATTCTGCCATTCACAGTCAGAACTTGCATTTTTCACTTCCTGTCATTAGTCGGCTGACTACCTAATTCCAGGTCAAAAGGGGATAGAGAGAAGGGAATAAAAGAAGAGAGAAAGAAATGAAGGTAGAGAAGAGTAGGGGAAAGGAGTGGCGTGCGCTCCTTTTATACATTTGTGGCTGCAAAGTGAAACACCACGTTGTATGCAGGACCGCCGACCTCTTACAGCCAGAACTTTTGCAGCTTCTCTTGACACAAAGCCATATTGTAAGGAACGTGAGTAGTTTCAGATAGCCATGTATTGTACACATGCATAAATATACCTTTTTGGCCCTAAAGCTTGGCCTTGGCTGCCAATTGCGTAGACAAAATCTGCTTCATCTCGTTGGCAGTTTCCACCAAGTAGTACTTCAAATGGCTGGAGTTTAAGCCGAAATCCTTTCTGCTCGAGATGTGAATGTGCAACCACTCGCTATTGACCAAGTATCCCAACCCGAAACCCTGGTCCGACACCTGAGAAAATCCCCAACTTTGGAAGTTTTCAGATGGAATCTGCGACGTGGAGAGAAACCACGACGATGAGTACTTGAAGATGGGGTCCTTGAAAATTTTTGGCACGTCTTCACCTTGCTTCACCATCTGCAGCAATCCGAACAAATGACGGTCCACGCCCTTTCCGTCTGCAGCATCACCCAAGTATTTGATATGCTGTTTGCAAGCGGCGTTAAAGGCAGCAATCTTTTCTTCGTTTGTGGCGTGGAAGTCACTCCAAGTCTCCACGAATTTCTTCGATTCGACGGAAACACTTCTTCCTGTCTCTGTTCTCCCCTTCAAGTACTTTCTAGTGGCAGCAGACTCGTAAGTGGGGCGGACCTTGCCGGTCAACTTGTAGTACGCCAACTGGATCATCATCTGCACATAGGCATCGGGGGACACCTTGAATTGTTTGATCAAGTTCTTACCGTAGCCGTGAAATTGGAATGCTTCATAGTCGAGCGCATTGACAGTGGCCACGAATTTAGCCTTGGCGTCGGCGATATCCTTCTTGTTGGCCACAGTGAGATCAAACGGCAACACCGAGGGCAATTCTGGCACCTTTCCTGCAGGGCTGGAGGCGGCGGAGGCCTCCACCTCAGCCAAAAATTCTTTCTGAGACACCTTCTGAATCTGGCCCAAGATGGTGTTATTCAACTGCACGGTTGGGGTAGCGTCCATCTTAGAGTGCTCACCTAAGAAACCCGAGTTTCCGTTCTTGGAAACAAGGAACTCCAATGGCTTATCGAAGAAACGGTTCTGTCCGTCGCCATGCCATGCATTGCGAGCCTTCTCCTCGACGGTCACGGGGGAGTTGTCGTCAAGACAAATGACAAATGAGGCGGCGAAAATCGACTCGAATGTAGCCTCGTTGACTGGAGACTGGTTCAAGTCTTCATATGCTTTCAAGTACTCATCTCTGTTCAAAGAGGTAAGAGCGCCAACGCCCTCTCCGCGAGGAACCTTGGGATCAACGACTGTGGTCAAATAAAGCAACTGTTGGTAAATGTCCGCGCGTGACAATGGCTTGCCATCGGTGCCATGATGGTAGACCTTGTAGAAATTGTTGTTAAGCGCCACAATAAAGTACCTGTGGTCGGCACTAGCGTAAGACTTTGTGATGTCGCTTCCTGCAGCAGGCACACGGGAGTTATTGAACATGTAGTGGAATGCGTTCATGCAGTAAGGGTTTCCCTTGATAATCTCCGGCTCTAATGTCTCGTTCTCGACCTCGATCAAGAATTGCGTGGTGTAGTATGCAATCAACGACGCCTTGAACAATTGGTTTTTTCCGAGCAAATTGTTCACGTCCTTATGGTTGAAGAAGTACGACACGTATGGCACCACGGGATCCCGGTACGACATGTAGGCATAGTCGTCCCAGAACTCCGCCAACCAATTGTCCTTTCCCAGGGCAAATTCTTCCAAGCGCTTTTGCAATACCTCGCCCTGGCCACCGGGCCGGGCAAACTCCTCAACAATGGCCTTGGTGGAGGAGAGCTGGGACTTGGAGAGAAACGGCTCCACCGAGCGCAAATACTTGGTACTGGTTTCTTCCAAGGTGGGCACAGGCAACTTGGGAAGCTGCGTCTGGTACTTGAAAAGGTCCCCTTTTGGGACGGACGAGGAGAGGGATCTGGTCATTCTGGCGACTGTCTTTAACATTCCAAATGTGCAAGATTTGAATTTCGAGGCCAAAACGAGATCACGAGGTGAGTGGACTCGAATTGATACCAATTGAGAAAGTCGAGGGAGAATGCCGTGGAAATTTTGCGAATCCTGGGCCTTAAATGCGTGTGACTTGTGGGGGAGAGGGCGCGAAACACCGAGGTTGTGCGCTCGGAGCTGCGCGTGCACGATCACCCGAGCTTTATGCAGGTATGCCCACGGGCCACTATTCTCAATGGCCGCCCTTCGCCTCCGAACAACACCTGCCACCGCCCCGTCTTCCACCGCCTCACCAACCAGCACGAGCCCCTAATAAGGAAAGGGAATTCTATGCTGCAGGAGTGGGCGTATCATGAGGATGCATTTTCTTTTTCCAGCGTATCTGAGGAAAGCAGAAGAAGAAGGAAAGAAGGGGTGTTGTTAGCGAGTCCTTTGAGGTTGAAGGGGGCCGTCCGGGCGACTTGTTAAGGGGGGCGCAGGCTGCAATTCCGCGAGGTACGGATGTTACATTGTGACCCGTCATTTCCGGTCGCGCACCCGTGCACCACGGTTTAAATTGCAAAAATCTCACCTACATATACCACCACAATGGACTGCTCCTCCGTTTTGGCATGCGTGTTGCTACTATGGTACGCTGTGGTTATTGTGGTGGCTTTTGGCGGCTTCTGGTGCATTATAACAAGCTTCGCATCGCCTCCTGTACCCTCGGAGGTGCTCAGCCCCTCGGCGCTAGAGCCAGTCACCATTCTCCGACCCATCAAAGGCATTGATCCCGAGCTCCAGTCGTGTCTTGAGCTGTCTTTTCTCCAAGACTACCCGCCAGAGAAGCTCCAGATTCTTTTTTGCGTGTTCGACGCGTCGGATCCGGCAATTCCCACCCTTCGGCTGTTGGCGGCAAAATACCCCCATATTGACTGCCAGATCCTCATCTCTAAGCCTGGAGATGACCACTTCGGGCCTAATCCGAAAGTGAACAATCTTGCCAAGGGATTCTTGGCTGCTAAATATGATCTCTTGTGGATCTTGGATTCCAACGTTTGGGCTTCGGAGCACATCTTGAAGAACTCCGTGGTGGCAATGGTCAACAATACAAACTGCGGCCGCTACTTGGGTGCTTCAGGAAGGAAGGTCAAGTTGGTGCATCACGTGCCATTGGCTATTGCCCTCAACGAGGCCAAATTCGGCAAAGGCAGCTTGTTGGATGAGATGTTCTTATTTACGCTGCACCTGAAGTTCTACGTGAGCCTTAACAACTTGTCGATCGCGCCCTGTGTCAACGGAAAGTCGAACATGTACCGGAAAAGTGACTTGGACTACGCGGTGTCCCGAATTCCGTTTCAGAGGTCTGCTTTTTTTGGGGATCCAGCGGTAGTGGCAGCTGCACGTGCTATATCCAACAAAGGCTCTGGCCACTCGTTGGAATTTTTCTCCCGCTATATTGGCGAAGACAACATGATCGGCATTGCATTATGGGAATACTGCCGGGGCAGAACTGCACTAACGGGAGACTCGGTGATTCAACCGCTCATGACATATGACCAAGAGCTCTCCATCAAGGAGTACTCCAATCGGCGAGTACGCTGGCTCAGGGTCCGGAAGTATATGGTGTTGGCGGCAACTTTAGTGGAGCCGACCACAGAGTCACTTATTTCGGGGCTCATGGGTACGTTTGCCGTTTCCAAGTTATTTTTAGGGAAAAACTTCAGCGTGTGGTTCTTTGCTTTGCATATGCTGTGCTGGCTCTGCCTGGACTATGTACAGTTCTACACATGGATTGGGAACATCAACAGTTTGGAAAGTTGTCCGGCGTGGCTTGAAAATGTGGCGCCCACGAGGCGCGGGTTATCGGAATGGTTCCAATTTTGGATCATGCGGGAGTTACTAGCATTACCCATCTGGATCACCGCCATGATCGGCCACGAAATCAATTGGCGAGGAAAACCATTCATGATCAAGAAGGACTTATCTGCAGAGGAACTTTAGACATTCGATGCCCAAGTAATCCTTGAGGGATTGAATGTGCAAAACGACTGTTTCGACAATGGACATATGTGAGAAACTGACCAGTCACAATTTCAACGCATTAAAGTGACAGCCACACGAGGTGAGATGAAAAATGGACGATCTGATTCACATCGCTACGAATGTATAGACGTGCCTGTATACAACCTAAGGCCGGAATTTGAGGCACGGGTGGTGAAATAGCAGGGCTCCTCAGTGGTGTACGGGTTTTGCTCGTGTTCGGTATCTTCGGCGGACATTCGGGGGTTATGTTTTACGAGATAAGGTGCACGGGTTTACCCGCACGACGTCTCCACATTTGAGATCCTCACTTCAATCCTCCCGAGGCATATTTTTTTGAACTCCATGATCTCTCTCACAGGAAAATTTGCGCTTGTTACTGGCGGTTCTGCGGGACTTGGAGCTCTTGTGTGTGAACAGCTTGCCTCCGAAGGAGTCAATTTGGCCATCAATTACGCCCACTCTAAAGGTCGGGCTGACGAGCTTGCTCAAACACTCAAGCACAAGTATAACGTGCAGGTTTTTGTGATTCAGTCAGACGTCTTTTCGGGCAAGGAATCGGTGGAGAAGTTGGTGTCGGAAGCATACGAGGCCATGGGCCAGTTGGATATCGTAATTTCCAACGCCGGATGGACAAAAATAGTGCCCTACGACGACTTGGACTCTCTCGACGATGACGTGTGGGATCTGTGTCTTCAGGCCAACATCAAGACGCACTTTTTCCTATTCCGAGCAGCAAAGCCATTCTTGGAAAAGAGTATCGATGGTGGCACTTTCATCGTTTCTGCGTCAGTGGCCGGAAGAGCGGCACAAGGGTCCAGCATTGCATATGCCGTCAGCAAAGCAGGCTTGATCCATATGGTGAAAATGTTAGCCAAGACGCAGGGGCCACGCGTGCGTGTACATGCAGTGTGTCCTGGGCTTCTTCTCACCGAATGGGGCCAGTCTTTTCCTCAGGCAACCATTGATGCGATGGTGGAGAGATCTCCGCTCAAGGTCACGACAGATGTGGCGGAGACGGCAGCGCATTTTGTATTTCTTTGCAAGATGGCGTCTTCCACCGGCGCAGTGATTGCCATGGATGCAGGGGTCGCACTTTGAGTGCCTGTGGTTTAACGGAAATTTTAGGGGGAAGCTAGGGATGGCAGCATGCAAGGTGTTGCCAACGGCACGCGCTCAGCAGCCATTCAGCAACGTGCCGATGGGGCGACCAGAAAGCGCAGGCTGAAACTGCAACGAGCCTTGTTCTTCAGCAACTAGAAGAGATGAGGATTGTTTGCCCACCCAGGCAATCGCGAAGGAGTTTGGAAGACTGGTCCCGCTACATGGCGCTCATAGTCTCTCAAATGCAAGTTCATGCATATCAGGACCAGGTGATTAATGAGATCTGTATGGATCGGCTGTTCATTTGGTCAGGTTAATGCCTTTCTTGCGCTGTTTCGAAAAGGCTAGATTGCTTGCAGTCAGCCGTTACGCAGTGCAGCGCAGTTGGAATCAGAGAATGTGAGGCGCCTGCATGGCTTCTCCGCACATGTGCCCGCAGGCGCTAGTGCAGGTGCAGGCCGCGCATGGAAGGTCTCTCAACTATATCCTCATTGGGCCTTGGCTTTGGCTGGCAGACGCTCGCTTATAAGCAGCCACTCCGTCCATCGGCCACATATCACGGTTCATACGGGTTCTAAACGCATGCCCATGTCGGATACTACGATAGGCCTGAATCCTCAGGTCAGCTCAAACTTTCAGGTCAGCTCAAACTCCCAGGTCAGCCTAAATTCCCAGGTCAGCCTAAATTCCCAGGTCAGCCTAAATTCCCAGGTCAGCCTAAATTCCCAGGTCAGCCTAAATTCCCAGGTCAGCCCAAACTCCGAGGTCAGCCCAAACTCCCAGGCCAGCCCAAACTCCCATGCCAGTCACACGTCAAATGACTCCAAGACACAACTTTCCCAAACCTTTCACAAAAGCTGCGACGATTCCCAGCAACAGAGCCATAAAGAAGATAAAGGTGCGAGAGAGGAAGTTTCCAAAGAGGAGGAAAAGACAGGCGAGAGAGAACAAGGACCGAGTGAGCATCAAGAAAACAGTTCAGAGAAAAAAAAAGAAGACAGACAACAAGAAGAGCTATCGGAGGAGTCCATCGAGACCGGATTCAAAAACGGCCCTCGCGATACTTCGAAAGCACATTCTGAGAAGGAACAATCCAATCAAGAGTTGGGAGGCAACGCGGAGCGGCGTCCCGGCCCTAAGGCTCTAAAGAGCAACGGCAGCCACGCATTGCGGTCGGGGCCGGATCAGCGGCAGCATCAGGTCAAGCGCGAGATTAAACCCGGCCGTGTGTGGTCAATGACGGCCAGCCAGGAGGTCGCGCTCAAGCAGTTTTGGGCCATTCTTCTCAAGTCGTTCGGGTACGAGATCAGCTTCTCTCACGAAGAGATCCAACGCGGCACGTGCTTCGTGGCGTCTAGCAAAAAGACAGAGGAGCCCACTCGCAGCGGCAGCGGCAACTGGCGGCACGAGCGGAGCAGCGGCACGCGCGCGGCGTCGTCGGCGCTGTCGTTCATCTTCCAGTTTTCCTACAACCGCATCAAGTCTGTGTTCTACTCACTCGAAACGGGGTCGGCGGACGGCGACAGCAACAGCAACGTGTTCTCGGTCAGCGGCGGCAGCATGCACTCCACGCTCTCGAACTTCGTGGGCGAAGATCTTCACAGGAGCCTCTGGGCGTCGTGCCGCAACGACAACTTGGACAACTACTTGCTACGGATTCTCCGGGAAAAGGAATTCCACGTGACCAAGGCGCTCAAGATGTTTGCGGCGATATTCGACTGGCGGCTCAACAAGTATGGCGTCGAGTACTTGCTCTGCAAAGGCGATGCGCACTTCTACTTTGAGGGCAAGAACCCCCAGCTCATGCAGACGTTGATGCGCAACGAGATGTTCACACGCGGCAAAGCTCGCAACGGGGAGCCCTTGATCTACGTGCGTGTGCGCAAGCACTTGCGAGCCAACTGTGCGCAGGCCGAGTACGAGAAGTTCCTCATCTTGATGTACGAGTGGATCCGGCTTCGGTTCTCAGAGTCGCAGACGGGCATTGACCAGTGCCAGCTTGTGTTTGACTTGACGGGGTTCACAATGAAGAATGCGGACTTGCACGCGATCCGGTTCCTAGTGAAATGCCACCACTTGTACTTCCCGCACTTTGTCGGCACCATCTACATGCACAACGCGCCGAAGGTGTTCAGTCTTCTCTGGAACGTGGTGGTCAAGTGGATGAACCTGCGGTTGCGTAACGTGATTGTGTTCACATATGGGTACGAGCAGTTGCACGAGCGCATTCCCAGCCGGTTTATTCCGCGGTCGCTTGGTGGACAGGACCGGGACGTGGCGCCGTTCATTGAGCCCCGCGGCAGTAATTTCCAGCGGAAGGTGCCGGACGAGCGGTTCGGCGAGTTGGTGCGCGAGCGCGACGAGTTGACGGTGGACTTTATCGAGGCCACGGTCAGGTGGATCGAGGCCGGCGAGGGCGACGAATCGCGGAGCCAGCTCGACTGCAAGATGGCCATTGCTGCAGCCAAGGCCCGGAACTACATTGAGCTAGACCCGTACCTCCGCCTGCGCGGGGTGCCGGACCGCAACGGCGAGATGGGCGCGCTCCACTACTAGGCTTGCTCCAGGCGCACTCCACTAGGCGCACTGGGTGCACGGATTTCGCAGTCGGTGGCTGGGGGTCCGCTTCTGTGGTGTGTATAGCGTGGGCCAGGATGGGGCCTCCATGTCGTCTCCGTCTGGAGTGCACCAACACTGCGGACGCCGAAGGCATTGTAATAAGCGGTATCTGCGGCGTATCGGTGTATCGGTGTATCGGTGTATCGGCGTATCGGCGTATCGGTGTATCGGTGCATCGGTGTATCTGCGGCGTGCATATAGGCATTCGAATGTATTCAAAGCAAGTTATTGGGAAACCACCGCTTCTTCGTAGGCATTTCTGGAGTTTCTGTTGAGGAGGAATGGGAAGTTTACGGGCGTTGCAAGGCACATGGAATTTCGCCCAAACCGATTTTTACGGCACGAAAGTAATAATCGGTCAAAGTGCGCATTCTCTGCGAAATATAATTTTTCTGATCTCCCACCGGTTCAGTCATTAAAGACGCTAATAAGACAACCACTAGAGAATTCCCTAAAAGGCGGGTCTGGTCAGTACTCTGCATTCAATCTGTATAAAAAATAAAATCTGTAAAATCTAATGTGTATAATATATAAAATCTAATGTGTATAATATATAAAATCTAATGTGTATAATATATAAAATCTAATGTGTATAATGTCTATAAAATAATCTGTATAAATGGTATAATGTCTATGAAATAATCTGTAAAATCAATCTGTAAAATCAATCTGTAAAATCTAATCTGCATTCACTTAACATCTAAATACCCGCCTAGTCACCTTTACAGCCGAAATGGCCTGTTATAGTGGCGCTTGCACGGACTTCAGGCGTCCCATTGAGTTCGTGTGCAGAGCCCGCGCCGTATCACTGGCGACTGCGACGGCGGGCTAGCGGCCACTTGGCGGTGCGCACTCAACGGCGGCGCAGGCTGCGCGCATTCTCACCCGGAGACAGATCCATGTTGTGAGCCCTGCCACTCGATCACTTTTCAAGCGAAGTCTCCTGGAGCATCCCTATAAATGTCTTCGTGAGCGGACTCCTCGGAATTGAGTATACTCCTTGGAATTGAGTATACTCCTCGGAATTGAGCGGACTCCTTGTAATTGAGCGAACTCCTCGTAATTGAGTATACTCCTCGGAATTGAGTATACTCCTTGGAATTGAGTATACTCCTCGGAATTGAGCGGACTCCTTGTAATTGAGCGAACTCCTCGTAATTGAGCGAACTCCTCGTAATTGAGTATACTCCTCGGAATTGAGTATACTCCTTGGAATTGAGTATACTCCTCGGAATTGAGCGGACTCCTCGGAATTGAGCGGACTCCTTGTAATTGAGCGAACTCCTCGTAATTGAGCGAACTCCTCGTAATTGAGCGAACTCCTCGGAATT
>NKYX01000034.1:1705-80306 GCA_002370475.1 Metschnikowia drakensbergensis | reverse complement strand
CAGTCTTAAAGCAAAAGCAGTCTTAAAGCAAAAGCAGTCTTAAAGCAAAAGCAGTCTTAAAGCAGAAGCAGTCTTAAAGCAAAAGCAGTGGTTTGGGAATTGAAAGGTGTCCAGATCATGAAGATCAGCCTCAGTCGACCGGAGTGTTCCTCATGCTTGAAGCTTAGCCGTGGTCACTCCATTGCATACATTCTACAGGCCCAACGCATGATTGAGTAAAGTCAATGGGCGAATATCGGATTATCCGGTGAGCTAAGCTTGACGGCCTTAATCGAGCTGATCACTGAATTGATCAGCAGGTTCCACATTTAGCAATAGCCAGGGCCGATTGTAGTGTGGTGTACAGAGGTCGTGCGCAGCGCGCGAAAGCAAGGTGAAGTCGCGCTCTCGTCTATTTCAACCCTTGTACTACAATGGCTTCCCTATACAAAGGCGTCTATACGGCGGTCTACGACTATGACGCCCATACGCCGGAGGAGCTCTCCTTATCTGCCGGTGACTTGCTTTACATCCTAGAGATTTCTGACGTTGACGACTGGTGGACGGTCAAGAAAAGAGCGTTGTCCGTTTCCGGCGAGGACGTCGAGGAGCCCGTGGGCTTGATTCCGTCGAACTACATTGAAAAAGCCCCCGTGGTGGCCCGCTGTACGACCTTATACGACTATGATAAGCAAACGGAAGAAGAGCTCTCGTTCAAGGAGGGTGACGCGTTTGACATCTACGATATGAACGATCCCGATTGGTTATTGGCGGGGAATGGTTCCGAGTATGGGTTTGTGCCCTCGAACTATATCCAGTACCAATCTCAGAGTCAGAGTGACCACCAATTGAGCCAGGCGGCTCAAAACACGGCGCCCGCTTCCGGAAGTGCAGCGCCAAGGCCCTCTGACTTCGCCCCGCCGCCCGTTCACAAGGATCTCCTTAATAAGCCCACGACTGCGCAGGATTCAAGCGAGCTTTACGATTTGGATGGCGGCCAGTATGTGGACGCCAGCGACGGAAACGGAAACGCAAGTGGAAACGCCGAAAGCGACGAGGAAGCACCTCCGCCAATGCCCACGAGGCCTGGATCGCAGAGGCCGAAGCCCGAAACGGGACGTGAAACAAGAACAGGGCTCGGCCCCAGTGAGGTTTCCAGACCCACGAAGCAAGAAGAGGACCTTGGCCCAAACTCGCAGAATGCTGGCCACAACGAAAATCCCGAACACGGCTTTGATGGTGAGTTTTTCCGCTGGTACATCGACGAGGTGGATGGGCGCAAAAAGCGCCCAGTTGTTTTGGCAATTGGCAATGGTCTCATCATTCTCAAACCCAACTCTAATAACCCCAAGAAACTCTCGTTAAAGTCTGCATCGTCGCTCGATAACAACTGGCGCATACGTGATTTGGTGAACTACAATCAGGAAAAGAAGCACGTGTTCTTTGACTTCAGAAATCCCCAGGCATCAATTGAGTTGCATGGAGGTACCAAGGACGTCGCCGAGGCGATTATATCTGTTTTGGGCGATTTGAAAGGTGCAGAGGAAGCACGAGGCTTGAAAGAAGTTGCTCGAGCTGCGCTGACAAAGACGTCTGAGTCAAACAAGCGTGTGGGAGTCTTGCTTTTTGATTTCAAGGCGCAATCAAAGGACGAGTTGCTGTGCAAAGAAGGCGAAGACGTGTACATCGTTGACCTGAAAAAGTCCAAGGAATGGTGGCTTTGCGAGCGAGTTTCTGACGGTCGTCAAGGTGTTATTCCCTCCACATATATCGAGATTATCGCGACGACTAATTTGGACAAGTTGACCGACGGGGTGCAAAGAAGAAAGTCCAAGAAGGCATCTCCGCTGAAGGGAAGAGTGGTGGAGGCTGCTAAAGCACCACGATTCCGTGACAGAGACGACCGTGAAAAAATCAGAGAGTCGGACCGCAAGAAGAGAGGCGAACCATCTTCGAAGTCCGAGCTGAATATGCCCAACTTCCATAGAATCCGGACTTGGATCGACAGCTCAGGCACATTCAAGGTAGAAGCTGAGTTCTTAGGCTTCAAAGAAGGCAAAGTGCATTTGCACAAGACGAATGGGGTCAAAATCGCCGTGCAGGCCACGAAATTATCGGTGGAGGATTTGGAGTACGTGGAGAAGGTGGCCGATGTCCTGCTTGAAAAGTACAAGGAGGAGTTGGCGAAGCAGGCTGCCAAAAGAGAACGGGCAAAGGCCGCTAAAAGCCCCACTAAATCAGCCACTGCAGTGATCAACGATGTGGCTCCGCCAAAACCAGACCGCTCCAAAGCCACGCCAATCCCGCAATCGGAGCCCGATTACGACTGGTTCGAGTTCTTCCTTTCATGTGGCGTGGATATTGGAAACTGCCAGAGGTACTCTGTTAACTTCAGCAAGGAGCAGATGGACGAGACGATTTTGGAGGATATCACACCTTCCCTCTTGCGCTCCTTGGGCTTAAGAGAAGGCGACATCTTACGTGTGATGAAACACTTGGATCAGAAATTCCAGAGGGAAAAGTCTGTGCAAGCGACACCAACAGGAGGACTCTTCACCGAGCCCACAGGTGCATTGAAAAATAACAGCACGACGGAATTGTCTAAGGTGACTGCCAATGCATTGCCAGTTCCAGCTAAAGAAGCACCTAAAAACGAAGACGATGCGTGGGCTATCAAGCCAGCACTGAGAAGCAACGAAGCTCCAAAGCCGCAATATACAGGCTCGCTACAGGATCTCGTGGACATTCAGCCTTTGGACGGCAAGTCCCATAGTATGGTGACTACACCTGCAGCAGCACCAATGACGCCAGTGAAGACGCCAAATCAAGCTCCCCAGGCCACACTCTCTAACCAATCGAGAAACAAGCAGTTGCCTGATCTCACGCCCGCACAGACTGGCTCCACTGCTCTGAGGGTAGGTGGACTTGTCCCTGTCCCTACCGGCGGATTGATTCCTGTTCAACCGACCGGCTTTATTCCCATTCCGGCACAGCCAACAGGGTTTATACCTATTCAGGCGACATCCGGGATCATGCCACAGCCAACTTTTGGTATTGTACAGCTTCAAACGGGCGTTTCCACGTTTCAAATGCCTCCAACCTCGTTCAACCAACCAATCGTCCAGCCACAGACGTCGTTCAACCTGCAGCCTACTGCATCATATGCTCCAATGCAACCATCATTTCATCAGATGCCCTTGCAGCCCACTGCATCGTTTGTACCTCTCCAACCGGGTACAGCAGTCACGATGCCCCAGACTTCTTTTGGCCAAATGAATGGACAAGCAACTGGAGGGCAAAACACGGGAGTTTTCGGACAAAATACTGGTAATGTTGGACAGTTCAACGCACAGGCAACTGGAGGACAAAACATGGGGGTTTTTGGACAAAATACTGGTAATGCCGGACAATTCAACGCACAAGCTACCGGAGGCCAAAGCGCAGGTGTTTTTGGACAAATGACCAACCAAAGAACAGGAGGAATGGCCAACACGTTTGTGCCACAGTCAACTTTTGGAAAGCAAATCACCGGGGGCTTTATGGGTTCTAACCAGACGGGCGGAGTTCAAGCCCCATACCAGGCCAATTTTAGCAGCCAAGCAACCGGAGGATTTCCTCAAACATCGTTCGGAACCCAAGTCACCGGAGGCATGATGCCACAGACATCTTTTGGAAACCAAATGACTGGAAATCAGACTTTTGGAAATCCTGCTTTTGGAAGTCAGGCCTTCGGAAACCAAATGGCCGGAAACCAAATGACCGGAAACCAAATGGGTAACATTCCCCAAACTCTGTTTGGAACTCAAACTACCGGCGGCAACTTTATTCAAAATCAGACTTACCAGACTGGAAATTCTCAGTTCGGAAACACCGGTGCTCAGCCATTTGGAACGTCTCAATTTGGAAACCCAATGGAGATGAACCAATTGAACAACATGCTCCAGAATACATCTCTCCAGCCATCTTTTGGCCAGCCCACGACGTCATTTGGTCAACAGCAATTTGAGGGATTCGGCAACCAGCCATTGGTATCACAGCCCACGGGTCTTGGCTTCGGAAATGGCCCCGCCTTGCAGAACCAGCCCACCGGCAAAAGAGCCAATTTACAAGCGGCCACGGCAGATAATCCTTTTGGGTTCTGATCAGCCGGAAGCCGAAGGAGACATGAAAGGATGTACATATATAAGAGAAGATTTTGGGCAGTTAGCTCGGTGGGAAGCCCAATCCGGAAAGAGCGAGCTGTTTCATATCTGACACGCGCGGTGCGTTTTGCAGCCATGCGAACAAAAATAATTCCCGCAATCAGAGCTATAAAAGGGCACCTCTTTCTTCACAGACTACATTTTATAGCTTATTTTCGCTTGTATTCGAAACGTAATTTTCACCTAGAATTATGAGTTACCCAGAGACACAGTTGATTTACGGCGATCTAATAGATTTTCTATGCCAATACAGAGGGCGGCTCCTCAATGATCCCTACCGTGGAAATTTGGAGACCATACGGGTGTTTTTCCGGCTCCAATATCCAGATAAAGAGCCTACTAGAGCTGGCAGTCTCAAACAGTTCATAAAGTTCCTCGAGGAATTCAACGACATTTCGGCGAATGTGCTAGAATTTAGCACCAACGGAATCAGGAGGCTCACGTGGATCAAGGTGGCCAACCTCATCCTCTTGCAAAAACGCCTTGCTGATCCCAGTCCGCCCGGAGTATTCCCCGAGATCAGGGTCAGATACAACAAGTCTCATTCAGTGGATTTTGCGCAGGCCACATTGATGGGGATGTTGTGCTCCAAACTCCAGACCACATCATATGTGGAGGTGGAAGGCGAAAACGGGTTTGACTTAGATCTTGATAGACTCAATAACATGCTTAGCAAGCCTACAGCAATGACGCAGCTTGGAATTCAGCGTGCAAAACTTCAATCGGTTCAGAAGGCGTTTTTCGAGGTCTGTGAGTCGGCAACTCACAGACAAACGCTTGCTAAGTTGTGCTTGAGCTCCAAAACCATAGGCCAGGGTTTCAGCGAGCTTCCTTCAAACGCAAAGATCCACAAGGTCATTACATCGTGCAAGTCTCTCATCAACAAAGAGATCATGGCGTGCGTCAAGACCAAGATCCATTTCTTGCCGCTCTTGACCCCCCATACAGATCCGTACCTTGGAAATTGCTCCTACTTGGATACATGCCACAAGCTCAAGAATTGCCGTTACTTGCATTTTTACACGCTCAATCCTTCACAGGCAGCACCTCAAGAAAATGCCAGACCTTTGCTAGCATTGGATTACACGGTGGGAGAATGCTACGATACAATATCCAAGAAACAGCTTCCGCCGCAATGGATCAACTGCGACGTCCGCTATATACCATTCAGCATCCTCGGCAAGTTTGCAGCCATTATATCCGATCCAGCCTGGGACATTCACATGTCTTTGCCTTACGGCACATGCAAAGACTCTGAGCTTCTCTCGCTCCCAATGAGAGAGCTTCAGGATGAGGGGATCTTGATGCTTTGGGTGACTGGGCGTTCGATAGAAATAGGGCGCAGAGCATTAGCGCAATGGGGATACACTATTTCCGACGAGATGATCTGGATTAAGTTGAATCAGTTACGGAGAACCATTGTCACCGGCCGTACGGGCCACTGGTTCAACCACTCGAAAGAGCATTTGATAGTGGGGGTGAAGGGCAACCCAATTTGGCTCAACAAAAAAATTGATATCGACTTTATCGTGAGTGGCACACGTGAAACTCTGCGGAAACCCGACGAGCTCTATGGTATCGTGGAGAGATTGGTGGGGAAAGATGCCCGGAAGCTCGAGATCTTCGGCCGAGACAACAATATCAGGCCGGGGTGGCTTACGATCGGGAACCAAGTCACTGGCACGTCAATCTACGAGGAGGAAGTTTTGCAGAAGTATAACAAATACCAGGCGCAAAAGAGCAGCCGGTGATGAGCGCTAGCCTGATTTGTGCTTCTCCAGCTGGACCATCTTCAACCGTTCCTTGCCGGCTTTGTTGTCCATTTCCGTCTTGATGTCAAGCTTGTACCCCAACCAAAACGCCACCTCAAACACCACGAAGAACGGCGCCAACACTACCGCCTGGAGCAAGTTGTCGACCAATGCAGGAGCTCTTTTCTCATAGAAAGCATGGCCATAGAACTGTGCCAACCAGCATACAACATGGATCGCAGCAGCAATTTGGACATATTGAGTTCTGGTGATTGCTGAGAAATGATCCGTCAAAGACCTATAGAAGTTGCGCTGGATGTGAGCATAGCCAGTCAAAAAGACGAACGACGGAAGTCCCAATTGCCAGTCCAACAACACATAATAAAGGCCATATGCCCAGGCAAAGATGGTGCCGAATGTGGCCCGAGGATGAGTCTCACTGACCACTATTCCGATGGACATGCTGATTGCGGAGAGCAAAATCATGGGGATACACACCAAGTGAATGGCCACGTTGGTATGGTTCATGTGGTATTTGCGGTAGAACACGAGATGGCTCTTGAGGTCCAAGGGTCCGGGCATGATCGGGGTGGAAAATTTGATTGGGTGGGTGATCGGGCGAATGTGCTCTGCCTGTGGAGGTTCGTTTTACGATGACCCGATGCAAGTCTGGATTGCGGAGAAGGTGTACGATGACCCGATTCAAGTCTGGATTGCGGAGAAGGTGTGCATACGCCCGGGTGTCTGCATGCAGTACGATAGGTCCCCTCACAAGCCATAATCGACCGTGGCCCTTACTGGGTTGTCCAGATTCAAGAAAGCTACAGACGTCTGCGCTGCTAAATATTTAGAATTCTCTGGTATCTACGCTTCCGGTCCAAATTGGCCTCACTGTTAAGTCCAGGGAGGCATCCTTAAGTTCAAGACAGACTCGTAACTCTCATGGCCCCAATTCCGAATATTCAGCACCAGATATTCTACTCCGGAATGACTTCAACTCCAGAATCTAACTCTCACTTCGAGGACGACTCTTAAACAAATCTTACTCTCACTTCGAGGGACTCTTAAACTCTCAAATCCAAGGATGGCTTCTTGGCCAGCCTATTTCTCTTGCTTTGCTGAGTGGTGCCGCGTTGGCGGTCAAATGCTCCTGCAGTCAGGATGTCTCTTCCAAGGTTATCGAGATCCTTCACCTTGTAGATTCTGACGATCCAGTTCTGGGAAGTGAACGCCTCCTCAACGGCGTCAAGGGTGATTTTCCGTGACGCAGGAATGTTCTGGTTCCGGACCCTGTCCACTCCGTCGCGGCCCTGAAACAAGTCTGTGAATCCGTAGTAAGACATCTTGTACATCAAGGAGTTCTGCATGGTCTCAGAGGCCTCATTATCCATCTTGTACTCGCCCCGCTCACTGAAGTAGTCTCTCTCGTGGATCTCCTCGGGCCAGATGCCCTCGGAAATACGCACCATCCATAAGAACTTGTTGATATCGTCACCGGAGAAGCCCAAGACACCGCCGAAAATCACCAACACATAGTCGACGTCGTGCTTCTTCAAGATTTCATACGACACTTCCTCCCCGGCGGCCATGGCTTTACCCACGGTGGCAATGTGCGTATTGTTCCAGGTGTTGTTGTCCACGAGCGTGGTTCTGTCGGCCATTCCGCCGATTTGGTAGCCGTAGTCCCACCAGGCCATGACCTTGGCATCCTCGGGCGTGTTCATTCTCAACCAATAGTAAGCCTCTCTGTAGTCATCAATTATGGCCTGGGATCCATCGGGGTTCCTGGATGCCAACACCACCGAAGGGGAGGAGTAGGCATTGGACGTGACCCAGGTGCAATGCAACACGAAGAGGTAGAGGTAATAGACGAAGGACGATAACACGACGGCCTTGGTCAAGACCTGGAACACAGGGAAAGAGGTCTTTTTCTCAGGCTTTTTCTCGTTTTTAGGGTTTTCCTTTTCTCCCTCGAACAACTCCACGAAGTTCATGTAGCAGTCGAGAAGCTTGGACAATGCAATGGCGCCAGAGACGCAGATCACCGGAGTGAGAGTCAACATCAAGCGCACCATGACACCAGCAAAGTAGGTGCCAAGGACACCGTAGATGATAATGAAGAGGTGCTCGTCCTTCAAGTCCCGGAAACAAAAGTACAAGCCTGCAGGAAACAACCACACCAAAAAGTTGTTGTCGAAAAAGAACGCCGGCCACGCGGTGGGCTGATGCTCAGAAACCGAGGCAATGATGGGAATGTGGATCTTGGCGTAGTTGGTGTCCCACAACGAGTAGAAACGGCCGGTCCAGGGGGCAATCCAGCCGGCGGCGGTCAACACAAAGAGGCCCGCCACACCAAGCAAGATGGTCAAAAGCACCGACACAGTGAAGAACGACTTGAACTGCGCGTCTGGCACGCACGAGCGCACGTAGGCGCCGAACGCAACCAATTGCAACAACCCAAAGACTCCCAACGCAGCCATGTGGTCGTTGGAGCGAATGGGCAAGAACCCCACAAACGGAATCTGCATGGACGCCAAGGTGCCTAACGCATACCACGTGGTGTACGCTGTGTACAAGCGTGGCGTGTAGCGGCCCATTAACACAAGCACGAACACATGCAACGGAATCAAGTTGGTGATGAACACGTAGCCGCCCCATGCAGACACCATGTAGAAGTATGACAATGCGGTCAATGCGCCATAGAACACACTGCCCACCTTCATGGACTTAATCCAGAGATAGAACGTGGCCATGAGTAATGTGATGGCTATGGCCTCGTTATCGTAGCTTCCCGCCACCGACCGCAGGATGTACCCCGGCGCAATGCCCATGAAAATGGCCGCCAAGAGCCCCGCGGTGCGGTCCTTCATCTCGCACGCAAGGAGGTAGGAAAAAATGGCTGTAATTCCGGAGAAAGCGGGGGCGAGCAACACACACACATTACGGATGTCGATTGGAAGCGCCAACCACTCGCGCAACGTGTGCCAAATCACGCCGGACGTGACCATGAGCCCGGGGTATAAGGTGCCGCCGGTGACCCTTCCCAAGGGGTACCATGTTCTGTCGTCGAACCAGTTCAAAAATTCGTAGTAGGAGTTGTTGACCAAGTACTTCGTGGCGCGGAAGTTGAACCAGGGGTCGAATTCGTGGATGATTGACTCGAACCGGATCACAGAAAAGAGCCGCGACGAGACGGCGGCTCCTGCGATCAGGATGAAGATGATCACACGGAGGAGCTGCTTTGCGGTGGCGAGCTCGACTCCGAGCACGCGCTGGACCGGGAGTTGGGACATGTTGGTGTTGAGTGACGTGGAGGAGCGGTGATGAACGCGGCCGGCGCACGGGACCGCCACGTGCGTGCGCGCACGGGTCCAGAGGAGGTCATGTGCATTGTCACGTGCCACAGAGCGCCTCGCCACGCGTGTCTCATCACGTGCCGGCCCGCCTGCTTCTTCCATTACACTTGATGTCATAGCCTCTATGGTACAGTTATGAACTTCTTCCTGATGCGGCATGCGGGCTGGCGGCCACGGTAGACATTGAATGAGCCTTTAACCTCGACTGCTGCGAGACTATTCACGTGGACCTTGGGCCAGGACTCTGACACGGCCTAGAACGACGACCAGCTCCAGTTTGCCGGCACGGAGCCCACCAACTGCTCCCCGACCTTTTTGTCGTCGCTCTGGGCATTGTTCTTTTTGGCCACAAGGATCTCCTTTCTATAATCAGTCTTTTGCCCGCTCCGTTCCGGGAGTGACTCTCGCGACACCGGCGCATGCAAAGTCACGCCAAACTCGAGTTTCATGAACTCGTTGTATTCCTGAATACAGTTGTCACACACCCTTGACAATGTGCCCCTGCCCCCCGTAGTAAACTGTGCAAGATGATTGATGTAGAGGTAGTGCGACGTGTGCTCCTTGCAGAAGATGCCCCCACACTTGCGGCAGTGATGTCTTCGCTCAAACAAGTTGAATTTCTTGTGGCACGTTTTGTTTCCACATGCGAAGACGCTTTCGTCTCGTTGCCAGTGTTTTCTGGTGGGCGCAGCTCGGAGAATGTACTCGTATTGTCTCCGGTTAAGCGTGTAGGGAGCGGACATTTTTTGAGCTGGAGACCCAACCAGCTCGGTAGAGTATCCCAGGTCAAAAGACTTGACCGACGTCAGCGACGATTCGCCGTATACATTTGCATCAAGCGAGTTGCGGTGGTCAAAGTATCCGTCTGTTTCGCTTTGACTGTACTCCATGTTTTCCTCATTTGTTTTGCGGAGGACGGCGGGGACGTACATAGGACTGCGAAACCCGTTGATTTGCTGGAGCTTTTTGTCGGGCATTTTGACGGTGTTTGGTTTCTTAACGCTGTCGGCTTTGGCACTTCCAAGCGAGCCCATGGAGTTTATAGAATTCATCTGCATGGTGTTCCTTGGCAAAGTCCGTGATTTCATCGGCGGGAGTGCTCCCATTTTCATATTGGGAGAACTAGAGGATTGACTCTGTAAACTATGCTGATGCTGGCTTTTTGGAGTGATCTCTTGGGTAGGTGGTTGATTTTGTTGTTGACCAGCTGTTGCTGGCTGATTCTTCAGGGCGTCCTGTGGGAGCTGTATGATTGTAGCCTCCAGGTCACCAGATCGTTGATTAAACGGTCTATCCCCATGCATATTGCTTTCAGAGATTTCCTCTTTCAGCTTCGCTTCATGAATTGTCTCGCTGACATTGGGCTTGGATTCCAAAGCTCCTCCCATGTGTTTGCTCTGGCGAGTTAAGCTGGAAAAAGACGAGAGGTCCACCTCTGCTGGCTGATAGGGTTTCGGCCGTTTCTCGAAAACCTTGGCCAAAGACTTGCTTTTCATCTCTTTAAGGTCCACGCGACTCTCTTGTCTCGACGCATTGAGAAATTTTGTTGTCAATTGACGAGACAGGCCCTCGTCATCATCTTCATCCGAACGGATAATTGGAGCAAGCGAGAGAGAGAGCTTTTTTAGCGCGTTCAAGGTGAGCTTTTGTTGCTGCAATGTCGTTTCTTCCTTGTAAATATCCTCGGCTTCTGCAGACTCGCTGCTTTCGCTCAGAGGGTCTCTGGGGTTCAAGGATGCGGCATCTTGCAAAAGGCTTGCAGAGTCTGCATCAAGCGCCTTTATCTCGTATGGATTTCGGTCGTCAAAGGGTAAACGCTGCCCTATTTCAATGTCTGTAGTGCGTAGATTGGTCACCGACAGCAATACTGGCGCCTGAATAAACGATTGAAAGTTTTTGGTGTGGCCCTGAGAAACCGTGCTTGGGTTTCTGTGGAGCTGGGGATGGTTTGACGCTGTGAATTGTTGTTTGAGAGATTTGAGCGATGCGGAAGAAAGCACAGATTGGAACAGCTGCGTCCGGGATTTGCTAAAGTCCTTTTTGCGAAACTGGAGATCACCGGACCCGTCCAGCTTGGCGTCCTCGTCTTGTTCAGCGAGGGAACATGCCGAGTCGGGTCGAGCAATGGGTACTGCATTTTGATCGACTCTTGCCGGGGGTTTAGAGAGATCTGGCTTGAATTCACCCAGGCCGTTCTTCAGGTCGAGTTTCTCGTTGGCGTCTTGAAACTTCTGGCCGCGGTGGAGTGGCTCAGCATTCAATGTGTTTCTGAAGCCAGGGTCTTGGGCGCTGGCACCCCCCTCGGATTCACTCGGCGTGTGCTCCACGCCGGTCAACTTGGAGGTGCCCACACGGTCCACTTTTTGGTGCACAGGGTTGGTCACATTCTGAGCGTGGCCTTTGGTAGCATGCAGAGGATGTTTTTTGTCTTTCCCATCGAGACATGGCGAGGTGGGGTTTTGGGTATCCAGTGTGGTGGCGGAGGGTGGAGGAGAGGGCTGGGGGATTTGAGAATCCGGGCTGCGATTCGTGGGCTTTATATGCTTTTCCTGCGGGGTCTCCACGGAACTCATGGCGTGTTCCAGAGGTGTATCAGGTGGAGGGGAATGAGGGCGTACTTCAGATAAAGTGCGGCCGGCACAGGGCGCGAGCACCACGGAGCTCCAGCAGAGGGCGGGATATATGCGTGTCACCCCCGGCGATCGCGCCAACAGCGCACTCATGCATCGCTTTGATGCGTCCGCGGTGCATGCATCAGCGAACCTAAGTTTCCTTGGAACAAACGTGCCTGAAATGGCGGCATATGAAACAGGAATTGCAGGTGGGGGAGAAGTTGACAACATAAAAGGAGGCATTTCCACTAGTGGCTCACTCTTTCTGAAAATTCTTTGGTAGTGCTTCCGAGAGGGTTCCGGAAATGGATAGTCTAAGCGTTCGGTTTGGAATGCGCCGGCAGAGTCAACAATTACAGGGGTGATTGTTTGGGGCTGATCTGGATGGGTTCGGCGTCTGGATCTCTTGAGCAGCTTTGTGGTTGAAGAGATGGATACGGGGGAAGTGTTCGGCTGCAAGGTATTTATGGGTTGCGAATCCAGTATGCGGGAGAGTTCCTGAAACCGACGCACTGCAGTGTGGTCTGCTTGCAGTGTGGCCGACAGGAAACCGCATGCCATGTGGTCTGCTTGCAGGGTGGCTGACAGGAAACTGGACTGTGTCAACCATACTGCAGTATGAGCGACATTCACAAGGAGCATTTGCGGAGTGGTGAACGGCCCGTGGGGAACAGCGCAGCGCACGTGCACGCGCACGTGACCCGGGCCCGGGGCTCCATGCCGCCACGTGACGCTCGTTACAATTCAGCAGCTCCCATTGGTCCCGCGCTCGCTTCCCCCGGAAAACAATTTCTCCCTACTATCCTTGTTTCTGCTTTATTTCTCCTCACTATTCAATATGCTTTCCCGTGTCGGCTTAAGACGTATGTATACGTTTCATCATGGTGCTTTTGACCACAGGATCATGGTGCTTTTGACCACTTGTCATTCAAATTCTGCAAATTCCTGATTGAGGCTACGAAATTCTGTCTACTAGCTTGCTCATGCATCAAACTGTTGCACGCTCTCCGCCAGAAACTTGTCCAGGCTGCCCTCGTGCATATAGAGTACACTTGGAATTAACCGATACTAACGTCAGCTCTCGCCAGATTTCCCCTTAGAACCAGCGCTCTCAGCGCCATCAGAGCATCTTCCACAGTTAAGGTGTCCCATGAACAAGAGCAAGAATTGCTCGTGGCACAGAGAAAGAACCGTCCAGTTTCTCCACATTTGACCATCTACCAGCCACAATTGACATGGTACTTGTCGTCATTGCACAGAATCACCGGCGTGGCCATGGCCGGTGCTTTCTACGCCTTGACCTGCGGATACGCCGCCACGTCGCTCCTCAGCATTCCTTTTGATGCCAGCATAATCGTGTCCACTTTTGCTGGGTTGCCCATTGCTGCTAAGCTCTTGGCCAAGGCCGCCATGTCATTCCCTTTTGTGTTCCACTCTTTCAATGGAATCAGACACATTGTGTGGGATTTCGGAAAGGAGTTGACGATTCCAGGTGTCTACAGAACAGGGTACATTGTGTTGGGCGCCACCGCAGTGTTGGGATCATGGTTGACTTTCTTCTAACGATAATTAAATAAATGAAAATACCGGTACAATGAGTACGTGGTAGGATGTGCAGTCAAAACTGTCACAGAGAACACTCACAGAGAACACTCACAGAGAACACTCACAGAGAACACTCACAGAGAACACTCACAGAGAACACTCACAGAGAACACTCACACAGAAAACTCTGTCACAGAAAACTCGTCACAGAGAACTCTGTCACATGTGCCGTTCTCCAAACAAAGTATCGGCGTCAAAACATAGGCACGGGGCGTCGCCGCTGCAAAACCCACAGCCCCTCTTCCGAGGCTTGAAGTCAACAGCAAACGCGTCGTCTTCCTTGGGCCGCTCGAAAATGTCGCTATCCTTGATGATGTCCACGTCGATCACCTCGTCCTCCTGATCGAGCGCGTTAAGGTTCATGGGCCGCAAAAGGCTGGGCGTGAAGGACCTGGCGGCGGGGTCGGGCGGCTCGGTCTCGGAGCGCGCGGGCTTCGGCAGCGACGGCGCGCGGGCCGCGGCGCGCGGCCTGTGTGCAGTCTCGTATTCCTTTTTGAGCTGGAGCTGGTGCTGGATTTGCAGCAGCAAGTTTGCCTCGCTGGCCTCGCTGACGTATTTCTTGGTCACGCTGTGGATGACCTTGGACTGCGTGGTCAAGTGCGCCAAGAATTTGTCCAAGTCTCGGACGTTGTGTATATGGTCGAGGTGGTCGGGCGACGTGTGCACCTGGCGTTTTGGGAGCGGCGCCTGGCTGAGCGCATCGAAAGTGATCACGCCGCTCTGTGCCAACTTCAACCCTTGGATCTGATTGGTCAACACCTCGATGTAGTTCTGCACAAGCTCCTGCTCCTTTAGCAGTGCGAGGAGCGCCTTCTGAAGGAGCGCCACTTCGTGGTGTACGGGTGCGCCCGTCTTGCCGGCGTCGCCGACAAAGGCCGCCGCGGCCAGCGCTGGCTCTGCAAACGTGGCCTTGGCGGCGGCTTTGCCCACGGTCACGTGCGCGCCACCCAGTTTGGCGCAGCCCTTTCCGGAAGGTGCTGGCGCCGAACCCGGAGCCGCCGCTTCCTTGGGGGTGGGTTTTCGGCCGGGCCGGGGCCGTGGCGGGAGGACCCACTGGCGCAGGGTGTTGATGTTTGACTGGTCGTCGCAGAGGATGGAGGAGGCGCTTTTCAAGGGGTCGTATTTGGGGTCGAACGACGATTTGTTGGGCGCCTGCGCCTTCATGGGCTTTGGTTTGATGGCCACTGCGGGCTGGATCTTTGCATACTTGATATCGTGGCGGGGTTTGTCCGACATGGCGGAGATGGCGGAGATGGCGTTGGCGGAGATGGCGTGGGCGGGTAGTTCGGTTGCGTGCCGTTTTGTCTGGGGTGCGCGCGGCGGGGCCGCGAAGATGCCGTTTTGGGGAATTTGCACTCGGCGCCGCGCACCGCCGCACACACCCGTACATCCCGCGAACCAACGCCCTAGACACCCGTACATCGAGCCTTCCCACAACAATCCATGTCCGTATCCGAAACCCGCAAAAGGCAGTTCTCGCAGCTCAACGAGCAGGCAGCTATTCTCCTGTCGAACCTCCTGGAGTTTGACCTGCTCGTGAAGGATCTATGCACGCAGTTTGACTCGATCCAGCAGTTGGGTATTATGCACGGGTCGCTTTTTATGGCCAGCCACCAGGTTTTCGGCAACAACTACAATGGGAGCAGCGGCGACCGTGAGACCCGTAACTAGGTCTCAGCAGCTGGCCGTGGGGCTGATCCTGCAGGGGCGACCCATACATCCTTTTTGGGATGTCCGGGTTTGTTTCAACCGTTGCCAGAACGATCGAAGATATTTCACATCAGCCGGCTCAATATCTAGACCTTGCACTCAAACATCGTGTTTGAATCTGCTCCATGGCCCTTGTTGGTGACAATCTGAACAAGCCCTTGTTGGTGTCCACTTGAACAAGCCCTTCTTGGTGTGAATTTTAACGAGCCCTTCTTGGTGTCAATCTTAACGAGCCCTTCTTGGTGTCAATCTTAACGAGCCCTTCTTGGTGTCAATCTTAACGAGCCCTTGTTTTGCATGCCACACTCACGTCTCTCTGCGTGGACTCCAAAACAAACTTATTGGCCTTTCTGGGAGACGCTTCTGTCGAACAACTTGTCCATGTTCTCCAAAGCAATCCCCTTGGTTTCCGGCACACAGAAGTATACGAACGGCACCGAGAGCACGGCCAACGCAAAGAGGAAGTAGATGCCGTAGTGCATGGCGTCGATCATGTCCGTGGTGAATCGGGACATGAAGAAGATCAGTACCCAAAACCGCAGCATTGATGGCCTGCACAAATGACCGGATGCTCTGGTCGAAGGTTTCACTTTCCACGTTTGGGAAGTTTCTGCAGTGTTTCAGCCATTAGAGTGTTTCAGCCATTCAGAGTGTTTCAGCTTTTGCAGTGTTTCAGTTATTTAGAGTGTTTCAGTTGTTCAGAGTGTTTCAGTTATTCAAAGTGTTTCAGCCATTCAGAGTGTTTCAGCTTTTTGCAGTGTTTCAGTTATTCAAAGTGTTTCAGCCATTCAGAGTGTTTCAGCTTTTTGCAGTGTTTCAGCTTTTTGCAGTGTTTCAGCTTTTCCAGAGATTCAGTTATTTAGCGTGTTTCAGTTATTTAGAGTGTTTCAGCTTTTTGCAGTGTTTCAAACATTTAAAGTGTTTTAGTCATTTAGAGTGTTTCAGCTTTTCCAGTCTTTCAGTCATTCAGAGTGTTTCAGCTTCTTTGCAGTTTTTCAGATTTTTGCAGTGTTCACTCATTTGCAGTGTTTCAGCCATTTAAAGTGTTTCAGTTGTTCAGAGTGTTTCAGTTATTCAAAGTGTTTCAGCCATTCAGAGTGTTTCAGCTTTTTGCAGTGTTTCAGTTATTCAAAGTGTTTCAGCCATTCAGAGTGTTTCAGCTTTTTGCAGTGTTTCAGCTTTTTGCAGTGTTTCAGTTATTCAAAGTGTTTCAGCCATTCAGAGTGTTTCAGTCAATTGCAGTGTTTCAGCCATTTGCAGTATTTCAGTTTCTTTCCAGTCTTTCAGTCATTTGCAGTGTTTCAGCCATTAGAATGTTTCAGCTTTTGCAGTGTTTCAGCTTCTTTCCAGTGTTTCAGCTTCTTTTCAGAGTTTCAGTCATTTAAAGTGTTTCTGGTTTCTGCAGTGTTTCAGCCATTTAGAGTGTTTCAGCTTTTTGCAGTTTTTCAGCCAGTTAGAGTGTTTCAGTCATTTAAAGTGTCTCAGCTTTTTGCAGTGTTAAATCATTTGCAGTGTTTCAGTTATTTAGAGTGTTCACTCATTTGCAGTGTGTCAGTCATTTTCAGTGTCAGTCATTAACAGTGTCAGTCATTAACAGTGTCAGTCATTTTCAGTGTCAATCATTTGCAGTGTTTCAGCTTTTCCAGTGTCCAGCCACTACGTGTCAGCCATTTACAGTGGATCGTACGGTGCTTACGTGGAATCCGTGGTGCCTACTGCTCTGTGCAGGAAGCCTTTTGGCTTGTCTCCACCCATTACGGCCGCTGAAGCCCGCTTCTAGAATAGGCGCTTAAGGCAGCGCTGACCAAATCCAAGCGTGGAAGCTCGACCGCTCCACATCCGTACATCCGGAGTATGCCGATTTGGACACCCACAAGTCTAACGCTGCAAATCGTCTCCAAGCGCCGGCTATGCTACGCTAAATTTATATGGGGAGGAACGGAGAAACGCCTCTGGAACAGAGGTGAGAAGAATTTGGAGAAACGCCTCTGGAGCAGAAGAATTTGGAGAAACGTGCTATTTGGAGGATCCCAGCAGCCCATCACACTTGCAATGGCGGCATTGGCGCCGTGGCGAAGGCTGAACTAGAAGTGAACTGCCAGTCCCGATTTGGCTGGGGCAAAACGTGCTATTTGGGCACATCTACCTTCGGAATGCCTGAAATCGGACTGAATGCGCCAGCCAATGAAAGCTGCCGAACGCTGGACGACCTGCATAAGAGTCTAGGGTTTAGGAGAGAAGAAACTCCCAAAGTCTTGATTAAGGCATTATTTGGGTGGTCTTGGAGCAGGTTGTCGAATCTCCAAAAACGGCATGTGCATGCTCCACAGACCACTGATTATGCAACCAGGACTGAAAGAACTTCGGGCGATGTACTTGGAACTATTCGAGGAATTGTCGCCGATGACAGGAGGCTCTGGGGAATGAGGGCCCTCAGAAGACAACACCGGAAGACAACACCGGAAGACAACACCGGAAGACAACACCGGAAGACAAAACCGGAAGACAACACCTCGAGTTTTCTAAGGTACGTGGACTCGCCTGAAGCACTTCCCCAAGGCTCTTGCGCTGCTGCCAAGTTGAGGCGTTCGTGACAAGTCTACACCAAAAGGTTCGTGGGCTTCCTTACTAGATACATTTTCGAAACTGGCAGCGGACCCGAGACTGCCCCAAAGAGGCCATCAGATGTCCTTCATGAGGACTCACTTTGCTTCTTGGCCATCCTCTCGCGGTAGATCTTCTGCTTCAACTTCTTGTCAGCAATCATGATGTCCCTCTCCTTGTCCAAATACTCCATTGTCTGGTACTTGCGGACACAGCCCTGGGACTGTTTGTTGATATGTTCACAGTTCTTCATTGCCTCCATGGGGTTTTCGTACGAGTTGGAGCATGCCACATACAACTTGATGAGCTCGTCACACTTGGCAAAGGTCTTCTTTCTCCACCGCTCAAACACAACCTGCTCCTCCTTGGGCAGGAGGATCCACGGAGGGAGGTTTGGGTTCGTGGGGAGGTTTTTGTTGTCGTAGGGCTTTTGACTCATGGGAAGATGTCGAGGTACGGGTCTGGTGAGAAGGTGAGTGGTGTGGTGCGTGGTGTACTGGTGTGGTGGTGTGTGGTGTGGTGCGTGGTGTGGTGCGTGGTGTACTGGTGTGGTGGTGTGTGGTGTGGTGCGTGGTGTACTGGTGTGGTGGTGAGTGGTGTGGTGCGTGGTGTACTGATGTGATGGGGTGTACTGATGGGGTGTACGGGTCTGGATACGGATCTGCGACCTCATGCGCGCACCGCACGGGCTCCTCCACAACATGCTTGACGAAGCCCCCGACAGCCTCATCCAGTCGGCCATCGACGGGTTCGAGACGCAGCCCGATCTCCTCAGCTTGGAGCGCATCGGCCTTATGCAGGCGCAGCTCCGCGACACGCGTGCCCAAAAGCTCCACCAACTCGAGAGAAACGTCGTTGAGCTCGAGGCCAAACTCGCCCAGGCCGGCGAGGAGCTCCGGGCGTTGAATGTGCCCAGCTCGGCGATCTTTGAATCGCTCGGTCCGTCGACCGCAGAAGCGGCGCCCGATTTCGACGACGTCTTCAAGCTCCTCAGCACCAAGTCCGTCGAGTTGGACACGGAAAAAGTGGCGCTAGCAAAACAGCTCACGGAGCTTGAGAGCTCCATCAACCAGATGAGCATGGTGAAGATCAAATTGGCGCGGCAAAAGGAGGAGTACGAGCTCCAGAAGGAGCAGGCGTTGGCGGCCAACGTGGCCAATAACTTCAACACGACGTCGATGAAAATCGCTCTTTTCAACAAGTTGGGCGTGCATCTAGAGCACAAGGATGGTAAGGATACGATGATGATATTTGACCGGGCCAACGACGCAGCCAGCTTGTTGGAGATCGACCCGAAGTACCTGGACTACTTCATCAGCAATTATATTTGGGACCGCTTGGGTGGCGAGAGGCCGTGACCGTGCAGGACACCCGGTACCAGCGGAGATGAACGCAGGCGTTTCTCCGGACTGAATCTGTACTGGCCAACGAACCCGGGAGGGGATAATGTTAGGAATGCCATGGGAGGCCCTGGTGCCGGTGCAACCAACATTAGTTTCCGCCCGCCTGAAGAATTTTTTCTGAGAATGTTAGGAATGCCGTGGGAGGCCCTGGTGCCGATGCAACCAACATTTGAGGGACCGTAGCCCTGCGAGACGGTTCACCAGGCGCAAGGCCGGCATTCTTTGTTGACCATGATCGCTTCTCTTGAGGCTGATTATTGGCTTTTGACTTTTGGCTTTGGCTTTCGGGTGTTTATTTGGCTTTGGCTTCAGACCTTTGTTGCTGACCTTTGTTGCTGACCTTTGTTGCTGACCTTTGTTGCTGACCTTTGTTGCTGACCTTTGTTGCAGACCATTCTTGACTGACCTTTGTTGCAGACCATTCTTGACTGACCATTCTTGACTGACCATTCTTGACTGACCATTCTTGACTGAACTGTTATCAGACTCCTTTTACTCGAGTGACTACCTGTTATATGAAGCATGGGAGTGCATGTTATACTCATACATCACTTCATATCACCCGTGGATTGGTACTACTATACCCATATACCATGTGTCATTACCACACCAGGACAATCACATGACTCCTACTTCATGACTCCTGAATCGATTGCTTGTCGCCGAGGCATCTCTACAGGGAGCTGCTGCGGGTTATTCCCGTGTTCTGACTCTTTTCACGGAGATGAGCCTTCGCTTTTGTTCAGGGACGGGACCGTGGCTTGTGCAAAGGATCCATGAAGGGACCATGACTTTAGAGACAGTCTGATCTTCTTTATCAATGAGGACCGTTCTTGCGTCAGTTCCCGCTACGGCATAGTATGTGCTTCTTGGTACTCATAAGTCCATATTGCTGAGGAGTACTCATTAGTCCATATTGCTGAGGTGTACTCGTTAGTTCATATTGCTGAGGAGTACTCATTGGTTCATGGTATGCATGATTTGCTGGCACTTTATCCACATCGTCGCTAAGTTGGATGGGTGCTCCGACCGTCATGATCATCAGATACGATACTTGAATTAACATCTGACCCTCGTTCTTCCCTCTCTCGCCTGCATCTTCCCCTCCTTCACACATCTCATCAATTACCCTTTTCTTTCTCTCATTCCACTCGATGCACTCTTTACCCTTGTACCTTTCGGGTCACCGCCTGTTTCATCGGTAGTGCGCTACCCAAACCTGCAATTGTGCCGGGCACGACACCTTGTTGCGGAGGTGCACTGGTGCGACTTCGGACCAGGGCTTCGAACCGCTTCCATAGGGATGTACGGGTTTAACGGCGTGCCCTGGTGCTTTACTAGACCGGCGAACGTCGGCCCGTACATCCCTTGGTTCACTCACGGAAGATTCTTATATACAAAGGATGGCCATGCCCGTGGCAGATCATGGTGCGTATCGGCGATGGCGCTTCGGATTACGCAAAGCGGTAGGCGCTTGTCTTCTGGGCATCCGAGCCTAGACCCAGACCTTCGGCTGCAGATGCCAAATGTGGAATGATACACCAATAGCAACTAGAAGTGCTTCGGGTTTTCTCTGAAAGACTTCTTGGTCCATTTAGGAACCAAGTGCACACTCTTCCGGTAGCCCTTGACCTTCTTGTCGAAGGTGGTGTACTTGTCACGGGGCTCCATTTTGGAGTGCTTGGGCAATGCAAACTTGAGGTAGTCGATTTTCTTGTAGCCCGTGGAGTTCGAATTGGGCAACTTCAACGACTGGTAGAGGACTTCGATGTTCTTGTCGACGAGCTTCATGCGGTTTCTCAACCTGTTTTTTTGCGGTGGCGAGAGCCGCGGCGCTTTCTTCCAAAGGTAGCCTCCCGAGGCAACGAGGGTGGATTTGAAGGCTCCGAACATGGTGGCTATGAGGGAAAGTGTGAGAGGGATGTATTTTTCGCGGGCGTGCGCCGCAGGTCTGACACCCGTACACCACACCCGTGCACCTGCGAGCCAGTACACCAACCGCGACCCACGACACCAGTACACCATGCGAGCCAGCAAACCACATCCGTACACCAAAGTGTGAGCGCTTGGCCGCGACCCACGTGACACCCTTGCCGCGACCCACGTGACACCCTTGCCGCGGCACGCCGTGATACCCTTGCCGCGGCCACGTTCCGCCCCCGGAACTCATCGCCTCGTGGCCTCACGTGTGCTCCCAACAATTGCGGGGATAGCCGCGCGGTTGCGCCTACCCAAACCAGCAACGCATTCGCACAGCCATTCAACCCTGATAGCCGCCTTGCCCCGCACCCGTACCTCCCCTCCCCACCCAAATGTGGCGTCCAGTCCACTGCCAGTCGTGCAGTCCACTGCCAGTCGTGCAGTCCACTGCCACAGTCGTCCAGTCGTCCACTTCTCCAATCCTGCAGTCTCCAATCTCGTGTCCGCCCAGTGTTGGCCAGAAGAAAGGGGTATAGTGTTTCACATCTCAAGGTGCGGGCGGCACGAGTTTTCACACGCCCCTTGTGGATTCACACCAGGCTCGCTCGCGCCGCCTGCAAGACTACTTGCTCTGAGTGCAGGGATGCTTGAGCTGCGGCCGAATTTCGGTATTGAGTGGCAGCCGCATTTCGCTGGCCGCATTTCGGTATTGAGTGGTGGCCGCATTTCAGTATTGAGTGGCGGCCGCATTGGGCTCGAACCCGTGGCTGTGGCTGCTGCGCAAGGCTGCGTTCGTCAATGATTGCGCTGACGTCGCGACGCACCCTCGGTTTGGTCATTTCGGTTAACGCAATATAATTTTTTCCAGCAAATTCTTGTTTTTTTCGCGCCGCGGCTCCGAATTTCAGCCTTCTCCGACCTTGTGTTGCAAATCGGCCCCGTTTCTGGTTTGTGCAAGTGGTGCCGGCGCCGGCGCTACGGTGCCATTGAATGCCTTCTATATTTACCTTCTATTTACCCATGGGCTTTGTGGCCCTAACGGCGCCGCCGCCAATCCGTGTGGCTTTGCGGCAGCCGTACCCTTTTTCGTTCAGTCGTCATCGCCACTAGTGGCGACTTGCATCTTTCCTTTTTGTTTTTTTGTTTCCTTTTTGTTTCCTTTTTTGTATGTTTTCCTTTTTTGTTTTCTTGACTCATTATGTTTTCATCCCCCTATCACTCTGTCAACCATAGCCTCTACATCACTCCTGTCAACCATAAACGGTAGTTCTGTGACGTAGACGATAGCAGCGGCAACTGCGACACTGGCAGACTGAGCGAGTAGTTGAAGGAGAAGTCAAGGAGCTCCTTGGTTTCGTGGTAGCTCACGGGGAGCACCAAGGGCGACGCACAGGGCTCCACCAAGGGCGCCGAGTGCTGGTACAACGAGGGCGTGAGCAAGGGCGACGCCATGTCCGAGTTGGGAGACTGCAAGAGATCCTGGGCGTTGTTCTCGTCTCTTTCTTTACAGGCGTTGGAGCAGTAGACCGAGTTGTGGCTGCACAACTGATCGCACGAGAGGCAGTAGCTGTTGAAGGCGTCGGAGTCCATGGCTGTAAAATGAGGAATGTGCTAGTGGAATGTGCTAGTGAAAAGTGCTTGTCAAATGTGCTAGTCAAATGTGCTAGTCAAATGTGCTGCTAGGGAATAGCTTCAAGGGGCCGAGTAATGTGGCGTGGAGACGAGCCAGAGAAATTGCCGTGCTGAGAGAAAATGCTTGTGTGGATAAAAGAGCGGGAGGCATGGAACTTATATATGAGGTATGGTGCAAGTCACGTTTTATTTTTAGAAGATCTAGATGAGCAAATGTGCCACAACCGGGGTAGCGTTGAGGCCTGCTGTGCGTCCATCACCACATCTGCACCCTCGGAACTCGCTGGCATGCGGTTACGGGCGACAACGGGGCACCGTGCGCGCCAAAAATGCCTGCATTCGGCCACACCCACCGCCATTTCCGAGGGCCTGCGACTTCCGTCGCAACCTGCTGCGACAAGGCACCCCAACGTGCCACCTGCCAACACTTGCGCGTGCGGCACGTGCCCCGCACTCTCCTATTCCAATGCAACAATTAGGTGCCCTCGGAACTGGCGGTCCCAGCGTAATTATTTCCCCCTCCACGCCGGTGCACATCACGTGCCCATGTCCTTAATGCCTCAGCTTTGTGCCGGCTCCTGGACATGCCTAATTGGTATATCCCGATTCTCGCCGCCAAAACGGCGACCTGGACCGCTTACACCCTTGCACCCAGGAATGTTCTAGATTCTGCCAGGAGCTGGGTGCAAATAGGCTAGGCCAAATTCCTGATCTGGACAGGGGTAGCGGTAGGGGTGCCGGTGTACGGGTGTGTTTAAAGTTTAACTGTGGGCGGGAGCCCAAAAGCCTGAGCACAATGCCCGCCACAATTCCGGATGACGGATTTACATGTCCTTCTGCGGGTCTGTGTGTATGTTTGATTAGAGGTGCTTCACAGGTTTGTTCCTCCCGTGCGTCATAGGACTTTCTGAATGTTTCACTGGTGTTTCATAATTGTTTCACTGGCGATGGTTATTGTACATGGCGTTCAGTGTTTCAGAAGTTTACAGTGTTTCATGACGGTTTCATGACTGTTTCACTGGTGTTTCACTGGTGTTTCACTGGTGTTTCATCACTGTTTCACTGGTGTTTCACTGGTGTTTCATCACTGTTTCACTGGTGTTTCACTGGTGTTTCATCCGGTTTCATCGTTTTAGCGCTTCACCATCACCTGTGAGCACCGGGTTCTGGCTCGCTGGTACCGCGCCTGCGTGCTCTGCACCTTCAGCCTTGGTCGCATCCTGCACTCCGGGCGGTGGTTTCATATCGTGCTGCAACGCCCTGCTTCCCGGAGGTACGGGTGTGCAGAGGCCTAGATCCTACGGCGGCCAGGTGCAGGCGGGCGCCGGGCCCGGACTCCTTATTGCATTTGCATTTCGTCGGACAGAGCATGATCCAATCTTGAAACCGTACATGTACCAGCTTACTTGGCGTTTCCCGGCCCATTGTTAACGTGGCAGGGCTGCCATTGTATTGGGGGACTGCATAGAGCGGCAGATGCATGTCTTAGATAATGGATTCCGACTTTCGGCCGCCACGTGACCCACTTCCGAGGGCACGTTGGGGTTATTGCCAATTTTCATGTTTCACTTTTTTCGCACCTTAATTTGCGCACCCTCGCCCACTTCCGAGGGTAAGCTGCATATGCTGCCCTCGTTGCCTGATCACCACCACAACGTGTTTTGGCCGTGTTCTCGGCCGACTTCGGCCTAGAGCCGCACGTGACTTCGGCGCTTTCTGCCGCAAGCCGCCTGGCCGTCCCCGGCCGCAACCATGTGCACGAGCGGCCCACGGTGGGGCCCCCCTCTATACATCCAGCAACCTGCTTGGGTTTTCAAAACACTGATGCGTGGTTGCGCATCACCACTTTTGCGTGGCAACCATGTGCGCGCGCTAAACTTGTGGCTAGTGTTTCTCCATCCGGATGTGCTTTGCGGAAAAAATCTTGCTCATCTTGAGACAAAATTCCCGCTTCCAAAACAGCCACATTCTAGGCCCACCAGCGGCCTTGTGATTTCGTGTCCCGTCCAAGGGGCGTTCTCGAAAGAAATTGTTTGGAACGTATGGCTCAATGCAAAACATTGTGGCAGTGCTGGAGCTGCATGCATTTGAGGGCATCGCTTACGAAGCGCACATATGTTTTGACGCGCGGACTGCACGCAAACGCTTCGATATCTTTCGCTTACGTTCCTTACATTTTTTAGCAAGCTCGCAACCGTCAGCAGCGCTAGGGCTCAAACGCCCTTAGCAGTTTCCAAACATCCGCTCACCACTGGAAAAACTTGCCAAGCGCTGGCGCCCAGGCGCCGAAAACCACGCGTTGAATCTGTACTTCCCTTCTCCTTCTGTCCTGGAGTCATGTGATAGTCATTCTCCTTCTCTTCCACAGTCACGTGACATGGCATTCTCCTTCGCTTCCACAGTCACATGACATGCCCATTCTCCTATCCCGGAGTCACATGACACACCCATTCTCCTTCCCCTGCTGACACGTGATCATACACCCCTTCGAACGTGGCTAGCTTTCATCTCCGACACTCGGCATGGAAAATGCTCGTGCACCCAGAGATTCTTCATTCTCCAATAGCTCACGGTGGTCGATAGCCCGTAACAGTTGACTGCAGTCTTGCGCAGTCACAAATGTGCTTTAAAGTTGCTGAAGAAGGCTGGGAGCTTAGAGCAGAGAATCTGAGCTGCAGTTTCAGAAAACACCTTGTCTGCTGAGATGTAGGACAAGTTTGAAACAGGCATCATCTAAGCACTCACACCACATGCTCTAGCGAGATCCGCAGAACCAGTGGGATGGGTCGTTACTCCGTAAGCGCCAAGCCATTGGGTCACTTAACAGTGACTAAGCAAGCTAAGCAGCTAAGCAACTGAGCCAACTGAGCGACTACCTCTCACCGAGGGTCCGTACATCCCTCCCCACTAGCGGCTAGAAGAGACAACAAAAGAAAGCCGCAAACAGCTGCAAACCCCAACCGTGTGGCCTATGCAGTCTTGAACTTGTAACGCATCAGATCCAAAACCCCAATCTCCTTCTGCACGTCCAAATGCGAGTTCCTCACATACACCATCAACACAAGATTCACAAGCGGCACGGCTGGGAACAACATCCGCAGCCACGGAGCACCCCTGACCGAAACAAGAAGCTGCAAAATCACCGCGCCAGTCAAAACCGCCACCCCCCGAAACGTGAGCACGTGCTGAGCCCCGTACACCAAGCCCCTGGAGCCGTCTCTTTTTTGCAGCCACTCGGGAAACTCAAACACGCCATTGATAAGCACCAACATATTGGCCACTATCAAAAGCGCTGTCTGGCTGCGCCGGAGGCGGGTTTTGGCAACCATGGCGACTAGCGGCATTTGGGCGAGAATCCACACAATCAAGAGGCGGAGCAGCCACCGGAGACGGCGGTTGTTGTCTGAGTTGAATTGCGAGATGATGAGTTTCTGGTCCTCGGAATCGATGGGATCGGAGCTGCACTCCGAAAGAATGGCCCGGTCGACCCGCCGTTGCCTCATGGGGGCGTGGCTGCATTTTGAGCGAGCAAGGAGGCGTGCGCACGTGGCGCGGCACGTGCCGCGCGCCCGTACACCAGGAAAGCCGTACACCAAAGTCTGCGCGCCTGTTTCAGACACATCCGTACATCCCCGCGACACCCGTACATCCCGCGACACCCCTGCCTACACGGCCACGTCCGTGTCTCGGCCGCATTTCTGAGCCAAGAACGAGGCGGTGCTTGAGCTAGCGCCCTGGCAACTTGCGATACATCTCGAGTTGTTGATCGCCGCCAAGGCCATTGCGCAAAGAGGCAGCACGGAAGCAGGGCCAGCCTAGCATGGAGAGCGCGGCCAAACCCCAGCGGGCAGACTGCAAGCGGCAGTGCCCACGCAATGACATGCGGCCGTTTCACCGGCCTCACACCCCGACGCCCAAGTCTTCTGCTTGCCAAAGCCCCGTTTACAAATACCCAAACCGGCAAAAACGGTGTGCCAACACCAGCATGTTCGTCTCACGATCGCGCCTGCGCGCGCATTGGGACCTGCTTCAAGAGACGCGGCATGCATGCAAACCCAAACACTGCGGCCCAAAGAAGCTTGTTTGGCCTCGCGCTGCGGCTATTTTCTCACGCAGGTACAACATGCCCTGCAAGGGAATGCGACAGGGAAGAATCGCACCACTTTGAAACCATAAACTCTTCTCAATGCACGACGCATGGCCACAGCCCATCTGGGCTCACAGATTATCCGCACAAAACAACGCAACATTTATGCTTCGTCATGTAAGCGGGACAGGCAGGACCACATGCACCAGTGAACCCATATTTCCACACAACCGTCGTGAAGGTGCATGCACGCAATTTCGGGGCCGGTATGCACCGTGTCAAGCGCAGACAACTCTCCTCAGATTCCAGCAACCCTCCCCAGATTCCAGCAACCCTCCTCAAATTCCAGCAACCCTGGCAGTCCGTGCCCGCGTGGGGCAGTGCCGTCGGAACGCGTGTAGAGTCACATCCCGTGATATTCACGTGGCATTCCGGCTGAGCCTCCACCCAAAGCTGCGGGCGACGGCAATTCGCGGTCAGGCTGCAGGCGCGCGCATGCGCCTGCACACAAAGCGCGATTTCTCGTTTTCGCGCGACTGCACCTAACCCTCCGCCTCCTCCTCCTTCTTAATACCTCACATTTCCACCCCTGACACCAGCTGTTTTTCCACCTTTCTTCTCAACACCCCCGTTGTTGCCCCATTCAAATCTTCGTTCATCCCCGGCCCGGGCTTCTTCATCTCCCATTCCCCCTAGCCGCCTTCGTCCGTCCCCAAGGAGTCCTCGCTCATTCTCCCTCCTTTCGGCAACTGCTCTGGATGCATCTCTAACTCCTGCCGCCAGCTTTTCCTTTATACCCCGAGCCTTACTATCCAGACTTTGTCTCGCTCGCTCCGTGCTCTTCATCCAGGTTTTTCTTGACCCGCCGTGATTAGTGCATCTCCAACTTTAGTCCTTCTTTATCCTGCATTCCTGCTACCCCTTGATCACTTGCCATGAAGATCGCCGTCTTGAAAGCCTTGGCTGTCGCTGTCTTGGCTGCTCCGGTGGCGGCGGCTCCGTTGCTGTCGAACAACTACCTTAACGATCTATTGGCATCCTATATCGCCAACAGACTGCTGCCTTCCAGTGCCAGTCCTCAGGCTGCTGAAAGCGCTGTGACTGGTGCTGCCTTCTCCGATGCAGCTAACGTGGAGTCTGCCACTGATGCTCAGATCACCCCTGCCACCTCGACCGCTTTGACCACTGCTACTTACAATGCTGTCAGTCAAAGCTCTGCAGTTCAGAACTCTGCTGTCCAGAACTCTGCTGTCCAGAACTCTGCAGTTCAAAGCTCTGCAGTTCAGAACTCTGCAGTTCAAAGCTCTGCTGTCCAGAACTCTGCTGTCCAGAACTCTGCTGTCCAGAACTCTGCAGTTCAAAGCTCTGCAGTTCAGAACTCTGCCGTCAGTCAGAACACCGCTGTCAGTCAGAACACCGCTCAGAACACCGCTGCTACTTTCGCTTCCGAGAATGCTGCTGCTTCAGTCACTCAGAACTCTGCTGCTACTTTTGCTGCCGAGAATGCTGCTCCTTCAGTCACTCAGAAAAATGTTTTTTCATCCACTCAGAAAGACGCTTTTTTATCCATTCTAAATGATGCTTTCTCATCTACTTACAACGATGCTTCTTCCACTCACAACGATGCTTCTTCCACTCAGAATGTTGCTTCTTCCACTCAGAATGATGTTTCGGCCACTCTCTACGATGCTTCTGCCACTAACGCTGCTTCCACTCAGAATGATGCTTCTGCCACCAAGAATGACGCTGCTTCTGCTACACTTTCTAATCTGGGAAGCATAGACTTTTTTGCTGCCTCCGCTACTTCTGCAACCGACGATTCTTCTTCAGCAGCCTCAACCAACAAGTCTTCTTCAGCAGCCTCAACCAACAAGTCTTCTTCAGCAGCCTCAACCAACAAGTCTTCTTCAGCAGCCTCAACCAACGAGTCTTCTTCAGCAGCCTCAACCAACAAGTCTTCTTCAGCAGCCTCAACCAACAAGTCTCCTTCAGCAGCCTCTGCAACCGACGATTCTTCTACAGCAGCCTCTGCAACCAACAAGTCTTCTTCAGCAGCCTCTGCAACCAACAAGTCTTCGTCAGCAGCCTCAACCAACAAGTCTTCGTCAGCAGCCTCTGCAACCGACGATTCTTTGTCAGCAGCCTCTGCTGCCTTCACATCTGAAGACACCCTCTCCACCCCCGTGCTTACTGCAGTAGAGTCCCTTGTTGATATATCCGGCGTCGTTTCGGATACCCCTGGAACCACAACAGCCTCCACTGGCGATGCTCCACTGGCAACGGCCTCCACCGCTAGTGATTCTCAATCTACTGACACGATTCTGTCCGATGCAGACTTCTCAACAGCCCTGCCTTCTACCGTTCTTCAAGATTTCAGTACTGAATTAGAGAGTCAGACTTCCAGTGTTTTCTCTGGTGCAACCTCGGGCCTTAGCTTCGCTACCTCCCTGCCATACCCAATCTCCGAAGAATATGTCGAATCTTCTCAAGTCTTGGTGGAGCCAACGCTAACTTCAAATTTGCTCTCTGCAACTTCTTCCGCCAATGACATTTTATCAACTTCTTCAACAGAGTCTTACTATACAGATGCACCACTGAGTTCTGACATAAGTCCTCTGTCGGTCACCTTTGAGCCTGCCTCCCAGTCGACCTCCGACTCCACGGTGAGCTCGAAAGAAAGCACAGTGAAATCAATTTCGTCTGCAGCTTCTACTCCATCTACTACCCCGTTGAGCTTTGAGTCATTAGTCGTTGCATCTTCCGTGTCATCTCCGACGGCTCTCTCAATCAAGTCTTCTGAATCCGAAGCGACGTCCAAGACAGCTTCGTTCACGGTGCTTTCTTTGAGTGAGGCAACCACATCCGCTGAAAGATCTGCTTCTCAAAGCACTTCTGCTGCTGCAGTCACGTCGCAGTCAAGCGTGACCGCTGCCATTTTGTCCGCAAAGCTGTCTTCTGCTCAACCGATTAGCGCTTCAAGTACCTCTGCAGATGATTCTTCCGTTGCAACCTATTCAGCTACAAACGACGTTGCCTCCAGTTTCTCCGCCTACGTGCCTTCCACTGCCACTACTTCATCAGGATCGAACACTGCATCTAATGCTTCTCTGAACGTGGCCTCCGCTGCATCCTCCTCTGAAGCTTTCTATACCTCCAGCGCGGGTTCCCAATCAGTACTTCTTCTGTCTGATGTCGCTTCTCTGGCCACTATCTCACAAACAAGTAAGGCATCAGAATTGGCCTTCAATTCACTGACTGGCGCATCCGAATCTACTGCCTCAAATGCTACTGCCTCAAATGCTACTGCCTCAAATGCTACTGCCTCAAGTGCTACTGCCTCAAATGCTACTGCCTCAAATGCTACTGCCTCAAATGCTACTGCCTCAAATGCTACTGCCTCAAATGCTACTGCTGCTTTGGAAAAGTCTTCGTCCGCTATTGTCTCACTGCCTACAACAGCCTCGAACGTCCAAAATCCAAGCACCACGCCTGCGCCCTCTGAAACTTCTGATACTTCAGTCATCACTGGCGTGCCTGCTAGTTCGTCATCGACCACCAAAAACTGGCTTCCTTCGCAGATTATAGTCGAGTCGCATGATTCCAGTGCTAACATCGCAACACAAACAGGAATAGCCACCAAAACGTCAGGCTTGCCAAAAGCCATCACCCCGGCAACCACCGACTCTCCGGGAATTGACTATCAAGTTGTCACCATCGGGTTCAAGGAGGCCTTGAACTACCCTTTTGTGGTCAGTAACGGCATTTCATCGGCACAAATCTTCAACTACTTGCCGCCAACGTTGACCTTTCCCTTCAGGGACAGCAAGGTTTACCAGAATGTCTTCGTCAAGAGACTCGTGCCATACACTGCCGAAGGCGTCGATTACGTCATTACGGTGGCTGAGGTGTACTTTCCTATCGATGCCGTAAACGCCTTGCAACAACTCGTGGAAGTGGGAAACTCGAAGTTGTACAATAATCCCGACGGGACTGAGAACAAGCTCGCACTGTTGATTGATAATCGGATTCCACTCACAGGTCTCAACACTGACACGACATCGCTGAGTAGCAATGCCAACACAAACGGGTCTCTCGACTCCGCCAACAATGAAGGCATTAAATCCGGAAGTGTTGCCGGTATTATCACAGGCGCATCTATCGGAACGATAGCGTACATGTGGTTGATGGTGCTTCTTTTCAAGCGTTTCCAAAAGAAGAAGAACGTGGAGCTTCCCTCGTCCGACTCAGAAAGTGATCTGAGCGTCCCCATGAACAAAAACAGGCCTCTTATCTCCAACCCGGTCAATGCTCAAAACTCTCTTGGTTGGACAAGTTAGTACTGATTAGTTTCCTAGCATTGAGCAGCAGTATTACAAGCCATGCATACCAGATCTACGTTCCTGGTAATTCGCGTTATCGAATCTTGCATAAGAATACCGCGTCAACTGTATTTCGGACAGACACAGTTCTCAGCAAAGATTAAACCACACTTTTCGATAAGAAACTGTCAGCAATATATTTCCTTAATTGTACTCGCCACCTCTGTAAATAAAGCTTTGCAATGCATACAGGTGCCTGTAGTTGAGAGTGCAAGAATGAGCTTCTAGCATGCTGTAAACGGATGACCTGCCTGGGTACTAAATTGCACGCCTCTTCAGAGGTATTGCACTCCTCTTCAGAGGTATTGCACGCCTTATCTCCGGAGGTGTATCCTATTTAACCAGTGTATGCAGGCATCGATCTGACAATCCTGAAACCTGCCCATCCCAATCTCGTTCCCAGTACGAGACGTGGTGGCAAATCGATCTTCTCGTCAAAACACTGGGTCAGCAGTGCCGACGATGCCACCGGGCGCTTTCTTTGAAAATTGGCAAAAGGAGAGGGGAGTGCGAGGTGTGCTCCTTTTATAATCTCCTCTGCGTTTGTGGCTGCAAATCTGAAACACCCGCCCCCGCATGCGGCGGCAATATAAAAGCACCAATCTGCCACATTTCCAACCCCGTAAATCGGCAAGCCTCAGACTAAACGGCTACCAAACATATCAGCCATGGCCACGCCAGCGTCGTCTCAAGACACCTAGAATTCACGGATCACGTGACCAGCTCCTTGAGTCACGCTGCAGCCAACTCTTTGACGAAGGCATACAACAGGTCAACAACGGTCACAGCATCATCGTCCAAGGTTTCTGAGAGCTCGGCCACAAGCACGGCCTTTTGCTCCAAATTGTGCCTGACGAGAAAGTCGTACACATAGTTGATCAAAACCTCTTCTTTGACTCCCAAATAATCTTCGATCAACAGTGAGATGTGATGTTTGACCGAATCAAGGCTTTGAGCAGGAAAGTCTTGCACTACCACCGGTGGAGTTTTCTCGGGAAGTTCATCTTGGGGCCGAGCACTTGAGCCATCAGAATCTTGGACGCCAGTTTTATCAGAGCCTTGGACGCCAGTTTTACCAGAGCCTTGGACGCCAGTTTTATCAGAGCCTTGGACGCCAGTTTTATCAGAGCCTTGAACGCCAGTTTTACCAGAGTCTTGGACGGGACTAGAGACAGCAGGCGAGTCCTTTTGCATCTTGGAAATGGTATTCGTTTTCCTTGCAGCATCGGATAAGACCTTTTCGGGCTGCTCCAGTGCCATTTTTGCCTTCTCCCCGGCTTCCCACGCATCTTCCTTGGCCTTCTCGATATTCCTCACACGCAAATATTCCCGTGGGTTTGTATAGTATAACGCCGGAGTGGCTAGCTCTGCAGGGACGTCTTTTGGAGCGTTTTCCAAGGCCTTAAGCTCATCCATGAAAGAAAGTTTGTTCTCGAGAAGATAATCTTCATAACCCAAACATTCTGCGAGCGTGGCCAAAAGAGCAGATTTCTCTGCTTCTGCTTTTTGAAGCCGGCCTGTTTTTTCGGCATATTCGGTCTCCAACGCTGCTGCTGCTTGCTCGGCAAGAACCGCCTCATACTTCTCATCGGAAAGAGCAGATAACGCGGTCTCTTTGGGGGTCTCGGCGGAATCGGGGTCCTCACTTTGGGCCTTTCCTTCAGCAGCCTCCGTGTCTTGTCCGGCCCGGCTACGAATACTCTCGTATATCTGCGTCAAACGACGCTTGGCCGAGCGCCGCTCCTTTTCAATTTCCTTCTTCCGGTTCTCCCTTTCGATGAGCAAAACACGTGACCGGAACCGGATGATATCTCGAACGATTGTGTCTTTCATTTCCTTCGGAACCTCCACTAGGTCCAGGTTTTCCACTTTATACGTCCGATAATACTCCATGACTGCATCCAAGTCCTTGGTGTTGGTTTTGACTGCCGACTGGTAATTGCGGCGGTTCTGCAATATGGAAGAAATCTCCTTTCTGGCGGCCGAGAACTGGCCTGCATTGTTGTCACCATCACTCAGCTTCTGCTCCTCTGCCTCCAATTGCGAGTCGAAAACAGCAAGCGAATCGAAAACTTTGGCAGTATTGTTCCGGACCCATTTGGTGATTTCCACATTCGGAAACCGCACGTAAATTCCCCGGAAATCATCCGTGACGGAGTCCAAATGCAGAAACCTCGCCTCAGCTCCGGGATGAGGACATTCGGCTAGGAACCTAGCGAAAACAGCGCACACGTGCTGTTTCTTTAGCATGGGAAAACGGGGGTAGAACGCCGTGGTGACCTGCTGCAAGCGGTTCTCAGGCTGAAAGTGAGCTAGCGGCACAAAGTTTTCGGCCTCGTCAGTGGGGTCGGGATCGTCGCCTGCTCCGGAGGAAATGGATGGCTCGGTAGTTTTCGTGGCATTTTGACTATTCGCTGATGCCTCCGAATCCAGATCAACATCCAGAATGACGGATCCATTTTCGGCTCCGATTCTGCGCCGCTTGGCTCGTCGTTCGTTGCCTTGGATAATGGCTGTGACATCGGGGGAGGGGTGAACGGGGACTTGGGTGTGACGCACGTGGACCGAAAGAGGTGAAGAGTGCCCTAGGAGTGTCAAAAGCAGCCCATGATTGCCTGCAGAAACCTTCACTGGCAGCACTAGTTCGATATCCATATAACCACTTGGTTGGCGGGGAGGATGAGATGATGCTTGTGCGTACGCTATTTTGATCTTCGCACGACTCGGCGCTATGCTACTCGATAAGGGATTACAGCACGAGACTCACTTGGATTCTATTCTCATTGAAAACATACTTGAAGCTAGCTGATGCAGACTTCTGAGGATCCCAGTCTAGGACCGCATGAGGAGACCTCCGCGACTGCAGGCCAACTCTGGGTCGGCCAAGAGTGGTTGCATACTTATTGTGTTCCTGATTATCCCGTTCTTTGGATCAAGTGAACTCCGCTGTCAGACTCGATAATGTCAGAGAACTCGCCGACGTTCAAAGCAAAGGCCGCCTCCTCAAACTGTGGCTGCATTTGACCGCGGCCAAAGAATCCGAGATCCCCGCCCTTCTCATGCGATGAGCAATCACTCTCAGTACGTGCCAAATCCGCAAAGCTGACTTGGCCGTCCAAAACTTTCTGCTGGAGGCCTTTGAGGATGGCGATGGACTCGTCGCGGGTGCGAGTGATAGCGTCGGGGCTTTTCCACGACTTAGGCCGGCGTGAGCTGACATTTTTGACTAGGACGTGTGATGCACGAACCTTGCCATCGCTGCCTATCACTGGCTTGCCGCCATTCCTTTCAAACTGCTCAACATATGTCTTGAGTTTGTCCTCGTCGCTGCCGTAGGGTGCTTCCCACGTGGACTCTTTCGTGACCTGGTTGTGGTAATAGGGCGCTTTTTTCGTCTTGCTGTACCGCAAACTCCAGCTAGGTGGTAATCCCGTCTCCATTGTGTGGTTGTTGATTGTGTGGCTGTTGTCACTTTGAGCGTGCGCTGATCTTCAAAGGGCGTGGTGCACGGATTTCCTTGCGATATACATGCATGAATGGATGATTGCGGTGCCCTAGTATGTCACGGAACAACCGCTCCAAGGTCCGTGGGCCCAACTCGGCATTAACGGAGTTTCTTCGGGTGGAAGGAATCACCGATGCATTTCGCCAAAAAAAGGAATCGGAGAATACGCCCAAGCGTAAGCGCCGTTCGCCACCAAAATCTCGGTCGAAGTCTCCGAAAGTTGAGAATCACAGCGACAATGACGACGATTACGTCGAGGAAGTTGATGACAGCGATGTCGACGGTATTGATGACGATGTTGACGATCCCGACGTTAAAGAGGACCCTGATGACGTTGACGATCCCGACACTGAAGACCCTCCGCAGTTGACGCTCTCCGATGACGATAATGACGTCAATTACGGAGCTCAGGAGTCATGCGCCGATTGTGGTAATCCTTTCACACTCACCGTGTATTCCCGTTACTCTGACCCGCTCAAGGGATACATCTGTGAAGACTGCAATGAGATCTTGAAGCGTCGTGAGAAAACGTCTCAAAAAAACCAGGCAAACGCCAGAAAACGGCGAAGGAAGATGGCCAAAGCATTGCTCGATAAAAAGGCTGTGAAGATCAGCACTCTCCAGGACATTTGCGTGGCTGAAATCACCCAAAATATTGACAAAATCAGTGATCTCGATAAAGCAGGCATCAGCCAGAACAACACCACCAAAATCCTGAAGATCTTATCAAAAAACAGATCCTTGAATGACTCCACGTTGTCGCTATTTCTTAACCCCAACTTGAAGACCTTGGAGTTTTGGGACTGCTCCAACGTGTCTTCAGACTCTCTCAACAAAATCGCCGCCTATTGTGGAAATCTTGAGGAGTTGACTCTTTTCATGTGTGGGCAGTTGCACAACGATAATCTCGTATACTTCATGGACAAGCTTCTGCGCCTCCGCAAGCTCTCTCTTAACGGCCCTTTCCTCATCAGCGACCCAATGTGGCAAAAGTTTTTCGATGGGGCGATATGTCCATTAACAGAGTTTGAAATCAGAAACACCCACCGTTTTTCGAATGGTGCATTGATCTCACTTTTGGAGCGCTTCGGCGCTCAAATGACATCGCTCAAACTCTCTCGTTTGGACGGATTGGATTCAGCTTCGGTTTACGAGTTGATACCCCAATATCTAACTCAGCTCACAGCGTTAGAATTGTCTTACCCAAAAAATCCGTCACTCATTTCCGACGATTTGATGATCCACATTTTGGCAATCACTGGCGAATCTCTCGTTTCTTTGAATGTCGATGGATGTTCAGACCTCACCGATGAATTCCTTCGAGAGGGCATTGCAAAGTTTTGCCCGAATTTACAAGAATTGTCAATGAAGAATCTTGTGAACGTCACAGATGAGGGATTTCTGGAAGCTTTCCGAGAGCTCGCAGAGATAAACACAAGTGGGCTTAAATCGGTAGATCTCACCAAATCCATAAATCTCGGTGACTCCGCCGTCGACGCTCTTTTTGCGCATTCTTCTGAGTCCTTGGTGAACCTTTCATTAAACTCTGTGAACAATCTTTCGAAGGATTTCTTTCAGCAAGTGACCGCTGGTTTGAATGCAGGGCAATTCACCAAGAAAAGCTTTCCTCTCTTGACACATCTTGACGTGAGTTTTGTGCGCAAGTTTGACGACGAAGTGGCCGAAAGCTTTGGCGGCCATTGTCCAAACTTGGCAATTCTCGAGGTCTTCGGTAACAATAAATGCTCATCGAAAGCAAACCTCAAACCTTCGATTCTCGTCATAGGGAGACAAGGCGAAGACTCATAATCATTCAAGTCATTCCAAGCACAAGCCACACAATAGTAGTAGACCGCTTTTACGCTTCAATGGGTGGAGATGAAAGCACTCTGCTGACTTTACTATTCTTCAGGATAAATGATGGCAGCATTCGCTTTGTCAACATTTCGGAAGGTCGGCAACGGAGGTACCTTCAAATCGTCATCAAGCAAGGAAATCCATTCCTTCTCCATCAAACTGTTGGTGTTTTCCGGCACGTCATCCACGAAGATGCCTGGGTGAGCGAGATGCTTTAATCTCAATGCCATCAAAGAATCTGGTCCATCTGTAGATCTGGTCCCCTGCTCCATGAAATTAACTGCTGCCAAGCGCTTTCTCGCCCAGATGTTCACCATTAAATCATCCGATTTCTTAGCGTTCAAATGCACTAGAATTTCCAGCAACAGCTCTTTATCTGGGGAAGAAAACACTTGCAGTAAGTTTGACGTGGTGATTTCGTACTGCATGTCAAGGAAGATGTCAATGGCCCGCTTCGGAAGTTCGGTATTGGTTTCAATGTAGTCCATGATAGTCTTCAAATTTTGTAAGTTCTTCATGCCAATCTCAAATTCCACGAAGAATCTCCAAAACTGCACCGATCGGGAAAACGCCCGTTGCATGTGGAACCGATTATAAAAACTTCTGACCGACGATGCCGACTTTTCCGAATTTCGGAGATATTGAACCGCCACAACTGAGATTCCGTCATCGTTTAAGTACCGTGAGAGCTGGGTCACTTGTTTTCCCTTCACCTTGACGTCTTGCTCCTTCTCGGTCTTTTCAGTAGTTTCTTTCTTGTATCTGTCCACACGTGTAAAGTAAGACAGGCATAGGGTTTCAAGGACAGCTTGCACGTCCGCATTTTGAGACCACATCAAGACCAAGTCTTTAACAGAGTGTAAATATTCTTCTTTCGCGTAAATTCTATGGCTACCAGAGTAAAGCCGGATAATCTTTAGCCAAAACTCGGTGGCGCCATCGAATCCATCCGTCTTCAAAAGATATTCTCCATATTTCTGGCGGATCTCTCTGCTATTCAAAGGAAGAAATGTGAATATAGCTTTTTCGTATAGTTGCCGGACTATTTCCTCGCCATTTGTCGTGCTTTCAGTGATGAAATCGATATATTTCGCCCATAATTCCGCTTTGGTGCAGTTTGGAACAAGTGCCCGCTCAAATACACTTTGCACGGCCAAAAACTTGCGAATTTCAGCGGAGTTTGATGCTTCTAAAAGACTTTTTTCAGTAGATTCGTTGTCCTCTTCAGAAATGTGGAGCACTGGCATATCCACCTTTTTTCCCAAAGCGTGAAAAGCTTGAATATCAAAGGCTAAATAATCTAGCCACGCTTGAAGCTGAGAATCGGTAGCAATACGATCTTGAGGCGAGAAATCTTGCACCGTAAGAGCGCTTTCAAATTGCCACTTGTCTGTCACCGCTTGTTGTGTTTGTAGGAATATGTCGTACGCATACAAGTCCACCAACTGCAGAGACTCAATCACCGAGAGCTCCGAGACATCCTTCTTTCCGAAGCGAGAGAGGTATTCGGGCATGTGGGCGGTTGGAACAACATCTTTCGCCCCAAAGTTTTTGCTGAATTCCCCAAATTGAGCGTAATATTGGGCGTATTGATATAATGGCACACGGAGAAGACGCAAGTAAAGTTTCAATAGCGGTAATGACGCGGCGGAATTAGGAGTCCTCTGTGCTACCAGCGACTCGAATGCAATGAATCTATCCCAAAACAGATCGGAATTGAAGTTGTAGCCAATGAGAGACTCGGCTCGGAGAAACTGCCCTCGAATATAATTCACAGTATACTTTGAATCTTTTTCCTCTTTTTTAGCTTTCCAATGTTCCGCTTCCATGGCCACTAACCCGGACAAGTAGTCGCCCCAAAGAACAAGACTTTGTGGATGAGCATGAACAGCTTTCCTAAGATGGTTGATGGATTCATGGGGTCCATATAGCTTATACTGAAGAATCAGGAGCTGTTTCCAGTATGCAGTCGCGTAGGGATATCGAAGAAAAAATGCCGAATAGCTACTCGAAACAGCCTTTTTGAGGCCTGCAAGTGCGTCAGGTGTGCCTTCCTTCTGCTCGGCTTGTTGCTCGAAGGTTCCAAACAAGGTATCCCATTTCCGGATATCTGAAGGATGCGCCAATGCGGCTCGCTGAGCCTGCTCCCAACTTTCGCCGCGTACTTTGGGACGGCTAGGAAGACGTGTGTCTTCTTTGCTTTCCACTTGAAGATCTGCAGGAACCCACGACATTCTTATCAGTGTCGAGCTCACACGGATGAAGTTTGATGTTTGAACTGGTGCACAGAGGTGCGCGTAGTCCTGCACGCAGACCCCAAATCATAATGCCATCAACTGATCAGCAATTCCATGAGGTGATCTGCTCAGAGGTTTTAGCTGGAGTGAGGATGGCATCAACTAGACTTTTCAAATTGCTCAGAGTTCTCCATCGCGTGATCTCCCAAACAAAAGGGCTAGGCCTAAAAGTATAATATACGCCCTAAAGAGGGGCTTCATCCTCATGATTGAATGGGTCTTTTCAGCAAGAGTCACACTTTAGAATCTCTAGCGGTCGGTTTCAATGTTGGTTTAGCTAAGGGTTTTTTAACCTCTGATGGTCGGTTTCAATGTGGTTTAGCATAACGCTTAGATGCAGTACCGCATTTTTCCACGTGACCGATATGGTACCAAGAAAACCAATTTCTTCGATCCGCCAGTCGAATTCCGAACACTATCCAAACGGCTAATCGAGAAAGTCCGTTTCTTGCTGTCACAATTTCAAGAAGTTCAAAAGCCCTTGCTTCACCTGCGTTCATTAAAGATGTATCCTGTCCCTGAGTGGCTTGAAAAATGGGAACTGCAGCAGCTGGCAACAGTCACCCCACGTTTGCAAAACACAGAGCTTTTTGCCCAATTGCAGAGTAACCCAAAGTCCGTCACAGTGGTGGATATTCGAAATGAGCAAGAAAAAGGCACCATCACGCTGGCCGTGCACATTCCAGCCACGGATATCGAGGGTCCTAACGATATACAAGAAAAGTTCATCACGCCGTTGTTGAAGGCTAATCCGGATGCTGAGCGAATCATCATCCATTGCAACCTGTCCGCTAAAAGAGCATCATATATAGGTGGCTGGGCCGAGGATCATTTGGAGAAATATGGGCCTCATAATGTGAAAGTAGAAATCTTGCATGGTGGAATAGTGGGATGGCTCGAAAATGAGGATTTTGCCTCGGAAACGTCCCGACAATAGCCTTCTAAAAACTTCTCCTTCTTAATGTAGGCAGCCAATGCAATTGTAATTTGAGCTATCGAGATCCTCAGGTGGCCCTGTTGCTTGACGAGTCAGTATAAATAGTTGTGACTCGAGAATGCATAATCTTCTTTATATCCAGCAACTGGAAACAGTTCTTGATAACACTCCCGGTGAAGGATATTAAATTGGTGATTTAGAACGATCCAGGCTTTGAAAGGCAAAGTGAAAGAATTTTTATGCGTGTGGGAGTGATCAACTCCTAAAATTCACCATTGATTCAAACACTGTCGCTCGTGCCACCCTTCTCTTCTCCACACAGTGTAGTCCAAGGATGATTTGCCTATATAATGACGAACTTGTGTTCGGCGTCACCTATAAATCGCATACCTCGAAGGCCACTCCCGTTTGCATTCCATGCACAGCCAGGTTTTGACTATGTGTACCATGTTTCAAGGCCTGATCTCGATTAAAAGCTGTGCATGTGTTTAAGGCCTGATCTCGATTAAAGGCTGTGCATGTGCTCAAGGACTTGCCGCCCTCTTTCAAAACTTTCAATTTGAAGAATGCCGCCAGGGAAATAACTTCTTTTATACCCAAAACTTATCCCTGGTGGCGAATCTGACGTACTGCTGAAACATGCAATGCACATTCCGCATAAGGGAATACAAAGCCTTCTGCTTTTGTGTTGGTTATCTAATTTGCAGCAGCTTGCCTTATATAAAGCCAAGCGCTAGAAAGGTGTATTTGGCCAGACCGATAAATCCTAGTTCCCAAGGATCGCTTAATAAAGGGGTATTTTGAAATGTCAAGCAGCTGCTTCAATGTGATTGTGCATGTATGACCCCAGAAGGGAAAGGGTGTGCTCCTTTTGGACTTTGGCGTATGACTTGCATGTTGCGCGATTTTTTGGTTGCAAACACTATAAAAATGGCGCATGCGCCAACAAAAAAGGGACTGGTATTATCTATAGGTGAAGCGGTGGCTACCAAGTTGTGGCGGATCGGATCGATTGCTGAGAGAAGTCGTTGCACGTGAGTCGAATCGGATAATTGAACGCACAAATTCGACCTGTGTATAGAATACCTCTGATGGCGTGGATGGCACGAGAAGGTGGTGCCAAATATACGGGGATAGGATCCAAGTGGAAGTGGAAACAGGTCACGGATTAAGAATTAATCTTGGTGTGCCTCGCAACTCGGTCACTCAATGTGACTTCCCCTGCTCATTTTTCCATCGTATTCATACTGCGACATTTTTGCAGCAGAGCCTTGCACCCAGTTGGCTCGCGTGGACGGATGTGCATGCGCGCATTATAAAAGGCCAGCCTCCCCACATATCTCGCGTCCCTATTCATACAATTACCAATTATGTGCCAAACTTCGCCGCCTCGTGAGGTGCTCCCTACCAACGTCAAACCATTGCGCTATGACTTAGTGCTTGAACCTGACTTCACAACGTTCAAGTTCGATGGAGACTTGGCTATCGACTTAAGGGTGCAGGCTGACTCAGCCACGATTGTGCTTAACTCCTTGGAAATTGAAATCCACTCCGCTAAAATTAACGGAAATGAAATTGAAAAGTTTGAGTTTGACACTGAAAAGCAGACTGTCACTTTTAAGTTGGCCTCGCAATTGCCAAAGGATTCCGATGCCACGTTGGCCTTAAAGTTCACAGGTGAATTGAACGACAAGATGGCCGGTTTTTACCGTTCTTCATACACAGACGCTTCCGGTGAGACTGCTTATTTGGCCACCACCCAAATGGAGCCTACGGATTGTCGCCGGGCGTTCCCTTCGTTTGACGAGCCAGCTTTGAAGGCCAAGTTCGACATCTCCTTGATCTCCGACGCCAAGTTGGTGCATTTGTCCAACATGGATGAGAAGGAAGTGGTACAGCTTCTGGACGGTAAGAAGAAGACCGTTTTCAACACTACTCCTTTAATGTCAACCTACTTGGTTGCCTTTATTGTTGGAGACTTGAAGTCCGTCGAGAACAACGACTACTCCGTGCCAATCAAGGTCTGGGCCACCCCTGGCTCCGAGCATTTGGGTCAGTATTCTGCTGATATTGCTGCTAGCACATTGAAGTTTTTTGATGGAAAATTCGATATTCCTTACCCCTTGCCAAAGTTGGATATGGTGGCCATTCACGACTTTTCTGCAGGCGCCATGGAGAACTTCGGTTGCATCACTTACAGAACGGTGGACTTGCTTTTGGACCCTAAGAACTCGGGAATTAGTACTAAGCAAAGAGTGACGGAGGTGGTCATGCATGAATTGGCCCACCAGTGGTTTGGAAACTTAGTCACCATGGACTTCTGGGACGGTTTGTGGTTAAATGAGGGTTTCGCTACCTGGATGTCATGGTATGCATGCGACTCCTTGTTTCCAGACTGGAAGGTTTGGGAATCCTACGTTGCAGACTCTTTGCAGCATGCTTTATCATTAGATTCTTTGAGATCATCCCACCCAATTGAAGTGCCTGTCAAGAGAGCAGACGAAATCAATCAGATTTTTGACGCCATTTCCTACTCCAAGGGCTCTTCGTTGCTCAAGATGATTTCCCGCTGGTTGGGCGAAGACAAGTTTATCAAGGGTGTTTCGAACTACTTAAAGAAGCACAAATGGGGAAACACGCAAACCTCCGATCTCTGGCGCTCTTTGAGTGAGGTCAGTGGAAAAGACGTGGTTAAAGTCATGGACATTTGGACCAAGAAAATTGGTTTTCCAGTCGTTCATGTTGAAGAAAACGGCACCGAATTGACGTTCACCCAGCACCGGTTTCTTGCTACTGCAGATGTCAAGGATGACGAGGACAAGACGTTATATCCCGTCTTCCTTGGTATCAGAACTAGTGCGGGCGTGGATGAGTCTGCTGTCTTAGACACTAGAACCACCAGCATCAAGCTTGACATCTCAGATGACTTTTTTAAGGTGAACGGCGATCAAGCAGGAGTATACAGAACCGCATACTCTCCAGAAAGATGGACAAAACTCGGACAAGCTGGAGTCGACGGAAAGTTGTCTGTGGAGGACCGTGTGGGACTTGTTGCGGATGCAGGATCGTTGGCCTCGTCAGGGTTTATCAGCAGTACTGATTTGCTCAACTTGGTGAAGGCATGGTCTGCTGAGTCCAACTATGTGGTTTGGGAATCTGCCTTGGGCAGCATCAACAAGATTAAGGCCGCATTGTTGTTCGAAGACGAAAAGGTTAAGGAAGCATTGAACAGATTTGTTCTCGACTTGATCAGCACCAAATTAAAGGAAGTGGGCTGGGAGTTTTCCGACTCCGATTCATTCGCAGAGCAGCAACTCAAATCACTTCTTTTTGCTTCGGCAGCAGCATCCAGTGACAAGGCCGCTCTTGAGTATGTTGATAAGAGCTTCGACGCTTTTGTCAATGGAGACAAGTCAGCCATCAACCCTAACTTGAGAGCATCTATCTTCAACACCATTGCCAGACGTGGAGGCGCCAATGAGTTTAAGAAGCTTTATGAGATCTACAAGAACCCATCGTCGACAGAAGAAAAGATCGCCGCCTTGAGAGCATTTGGAAGATTTGAGGAAGACGAGGTTCTTGACAAGGTCACAGGAATGTTGTTGAAGTCGGATATCATCAAGCCACAGGATATCTACATTCCTATGCAGGGTATGAGAGCACACCCTAAGGGAGTGGAGAAGTTGTGGCAGTGGTTTACCAGCAACTGGGACAAAATCTATAAGTTGTTGCCTCCAGGTTTGTCGATGTTGGGGTCTGTCGTGACTATTGCCTCTTCCGGTTTCACCAAAGACGAGCAGAAGGAAAAGGTCGAGGCATTTTTCGCCGACAAGAATACCAGTGGCTACGACCAGAGCTTGGCGCAGTCGTTGGATATGATCACAGCCAAGAGCAATTGGGCCAAGCGTGACACTGAGAAGATCTACAAGTGGGTCACTCAGCAATGAAGCTTAAAAATCTATAAAGTGGAGTCTCGAGTTGTTCATTGTACCTGATCTATGCCTGGCTCTACCGAGATATCTAGGTGATAAAATTTCAAGCAGACGAATTGTAGTTGTAGTCCACAGCGATGCATTCAAGCCGCAGAATTGAAAGTGTTGGAAGCAACCGGTCCGGTAGTACGTGGTTTATTCAAAGCGGCAAAATTCTAATGCAGTCAAGCGGTCAAGGCCGGGTCTATATGCAGTACTCTAGCCACACATACCGAAAGCTTCAGGCTGGCCCGAGGGACAAGCGTGTACAAGATCACGGGATCACAGTATCGAGGTTCATGAACCGCAAGATCAACACAAATTGGTTCTCCTCAAACGCAAAGATCTGCCTGAATTTCTGGATATGTTTCCACCGCTTCAAATTGATTGTCTTCTCCTTACGCAACTGGTCCCATAAATGGTACCCGCCCAAGCACCGGAGTGTATCAGCGGTGGAGAGCTTCAAGTCGTAGCGATCAGCCAATGTAGGGGAAATGCAGGCTTCGTTCTGAAGGTGAAACGCCCACACCAAGATGTGGCCGAAAAACGCCAACACCGTGTAGTCAACTTGATTCTTATGAGCGGACTTAGTAGACACCGTCAAATTTGTTTTGGTATGCGTAAGCGTCAAGTGGTCGTACTCGGGTAGCCAAAGCAACAAGTCGGGGTGCGCCTTGGTCACGGCGTTAAAGCCGTTGGCCTCGTACAAAGCCACATTCACACAGAGGTTAATGAATTGCGTCATTCTTTGGGTGTTGTGAAACAACGGCTGGGCAGTCTTGTTGGCAGTGTGCACGAAATCCAAAGCGTTTTTGCACATAGCGGACATCTTCAGGTTCACCAAGAGCTTAACCTTGACATCAGTTGTTTTCAGCTTGAAGATCTGCTGGTGGTCGAGCCCGAAAATAGTCGACACGGGCTGAATGGCAGGAAGCCGGGTGACCTTGGTGGCACGTGATGACGACCCATGCATCTTAGGGGCTTTTGGTACGTCTTGGGCTTCACTAGCGGTTTTGTCGGGGCTGGGTTCGGAAACCCGGTGGTTTTTCTGGGGGCTGGGTTCGGAAACCCGGTGGTTTTTCTGGGTGCTGGGTTCGGATCCCCGGTCGCTTTTCTGGGGGCTGGGTTCGGATCCCCGGTCGGTGTTCCCGGCGCCTTGACTCTTGTCCTGCCCAGTCTCATGCAATCCGCGAGCGACTTTGGCGTCGCGGGCGCTTTGTGGCTCGTGGTCCAGCGGCATTTCCGCCAAGTTTTCGGGTGCTTCGTTCGGCAGCTCCTTAGTCTGCTCCTTGGCCTTTTCCTTGGAGTCCCCTTTTTTGGGCTTTTCGGGCTTCTCGGGCTCGGCCACAAGGAGATTCAGTACAAACTGATGCTGCAAAAAAACCATCAACGGGGAATCAGGCTCGCTTGTCAGCTCGGGCTCATCTGCCAGCTCCGAGCTTTTTGCTGTGCCTTCTGTTTCTGTCTCCTGCAAACCTCGTGGTATTGTCTCTTTCAAGCCTCCTTTCGTTTTCGGCTTTTCTGAAACCCCATCCGAATCCATCTCCTCCGCTCCGTCCGAATCCATCTCCTCCGCTCCGTCCGAATCCATCTCCTCCGCTCCGTACGAATCCATCTCCTCCGCTCCGTCCGAATCCATCTCCTCCGCTCCGTCCGAATCCATCTCCTCCGCTCCATCCGAATCCATCTCCTCCGCTTTATCCGAATCCATCTCCTCCGCCTTGAGCTTCCGATTTTCCGCCATCTTCTGATCGGCCTGGTCTGATAATCTGTTTTTGCAGCCTTCGTGTGGTGTCAAAGTCTCTTCCATTTGTGTGGAAAACCCGTGTGGAATTTTTTGGTTTTTAAGGCGCTGCTTTGTTCGGCGAAGACAGCGACTGCGTACCCCCTTAGTATGTTTGGTCGGCGGCCCCCCGCTATTTGGGTGTGCGTTATTGTTCTGCCATTGTTCTGTTCCGCGCAGGTGGCCGTAAATAGCGTCAGTGCTTGAGACTCTGGTGGCCGTTTTGAGGTCGGGCGCGGCGGCAGGTTTTTGGTCTGTCCCGGCATTGGGTGCTGCATTGCCGCCGGGTTTCCTTTTTGCGGCTTTTTTTTTGGGCGCTTTTGCCCCTGCCACCACGGCCTCGTCGTCGCTCAGAAAGGAAATGCTCGACATGTCCGCCGTCACTTGCCGGAGCAAATCGCGGCGGCGCGGGTTTTGACTGCTTTTGTGTTCTGGCTGCTTCAGCGACGGGGTTTTCGCCTTTAAGGAGTTTGGCTGCTTCTGTGCCTTTGCCGCCGTTCCCGAGCCCATGTGATCTGGAGATTTGGCACAGTCGGGAGATTTGGCAGCTTTGGCAGCTTTGGCAGATTTGGCTTCGGCAGCTTTGGCTTCGGCAGCTTTGGCTTTGGCAGCTTTGGCAGATGTAGAATTGCTGGGTGATTTAGGCAATTCGACCATTGGCTGCTGAATACTTCTCCAAGTCGCCACCGGCGCCTGCTGGCTGCATTTTTCCCCTCTTGAGCGGCGCTTGGCCGGAGTGTCCACGAGGTACGCCAAGTCCACCTCGAAATCGGCGTCAGGCTGCTTTTGCTGCTCCAAAGCCCCGTAGTCATAGTCTAGAACTTCGAAGACGGAGACCCCGGGCATGTGGGTACTCAAGTCCAACGGTTTTTTCCCCATTTTGTGGTGCAGGGTAGCGGGAAAGTGCTCCACTATATTTGTGTGGAGTTGATGCTGCCGTGCACCCGTGCATCTGCGCGTGCAGGGTCCAATAATCTACTTTGCAATTCAGACGATTATTCTTGAATATATCGTAAATATTTTGATTTAGTGTATCTTTGTGTTCGTGTAAACACGGCACTTCAGTCTACATGCAAGGAACCGCTTAGAAAGAAGCAACAAAAGACTCAGTGGCTTCCTTCAAAGAGGCCAACTCCTCCTTGGACAATTCGCCCTTGGTCTTGATGGCTTCGAGGATCTCGCCGTTGTTAGACTTCAAGGAAGAAACGAAGGCCTCCTCGAACTCACCAATTCTAGAAATCTCGATGTCATCCAAGTAACCGTTAACACCAGCGTAAATCACAGGAACCTGCTCCTCTGCAGCCAATGGGCTGTATTGCTTTTGCTTCAACAATTGGGTCAATCTCTCACCTCTGGCCAAGGTTTGCTTGGTGGAGGCGTCCAAGTCGGAACCGAATTGGGCGAAAGCAGCGACTTCTCTGTACTGAGCCAAGAACAACTTCAAGGAACCAGCGACTTGCTTCATGGCCTTGACCTGGGCAGCAGATCCGACACGAGACACGGACAAACCGACGTTAATGGCAGGTCTGATACCCTTGTAGAACAACTCGGCCTCCAAGAAGATTTGGCCATCGGTAATGGAAATGACGTTGGTTGGAATGTAGGCAGACACATCACCACCCTGAGTCTCAATGACAGGCAAAGCAGTCAAGGAACCGGCACCGTTGGCCTCGGACATCTTGGCGGCTCTCTCCAACAAACGAGAGTGCAAGTAGAAAACATCACCTGGGTAAGCTTCTCTTCCTGGTGGTCTTCTCAACAACAAAGACAATTGACGGTAAGCAACGGCTTGCTTGGACAAGTCATCGTAGATGATCAAGGCGTGTCTGCCGTTGTCTCTGAACCACTCACCGATGGAACAAGCGGTGAAAGGAGCCAAGTATTGCAAAGGAGCAGCCTCAGAAGCGGTGGCAGCCACGATGATGGTGTATTTCATGGCGTCGTGGGACTCCAAGGTCTTGACCAATTGGGCGACGGTGGATCTCTTTTGACCAACGGCGACGTAGACACAGTACAACTTCTTGGACTCGTCGGAGCCGTTGTTCCATCTCTTTTGGTTCAAGATGGTGTCCAAAGCGACGGCGGTCTTACCGGTTTGTCTGTCACCAATGATCAACTCTCTTTGGCCTCTGCCGATAGGCACCAAAGCGTCGACGGACTTCAAACCGGTTTGCATTGGCTCGTGGACGGATCTTCTTGGCAAGATACCTGGGGCCTTGACCTCAGCCTTGGCGGTGGCGGAGTTGTTCAAAGGACCCTTACCGTCGATGGGGTTACCCAAACCGTCGACAACACGGCCCAACAATTCAGGGCCGGTTGGAACCGAGACAATCTTTCCGGTTCTCTTGACAGGCTCGGACTCCTTGACCAAAGCATCGGAGCCGAACAAGACAATACCGACTTGGCCGGCCTCCAAGTTCAAGGCCATACCCTTGACGCCGGAGGAGAACTCGACCAATTCACCGGCCTGGACGTTGTTGAGACCAAAGACACGGGCGATACCGTCACCGACGGACAAGACTCTACCGGTCTCGTTCAAGTTTGCTTCCTCGGAGACACCTCTGATTCTCTCCTCCAAGATGGACGAGACCTCAGTAGGGGCAGCCTTGGCGGAAGCGTAACGAACAGCAGTGAAAGCTGGACGGGCCTGGGGTTAGTGGCGGTTTGGGGAAAGAGCGGGGCCGGGGAGATCAGCCCGAGAGGAGGTCAATGATACATACAACACGCATTCTAGAAACGGAGGCTGCACGGGCGGCAGTACGTAAGACAGAACGAGCTGACAACATGGCGACTTAGAAGGTGTGGGAAAAGTCAGGTGGAGGAAGAAAAAGAGGACAGGGAAAATTGTTTCAGTAATATAAGGCCGTGAGAGGACGGCGCGCGAAAAATCAACCAGATTCGGCCGGAGAAAGCTCGAGAGTGCGCACGGTGATTGGCCCAGCGGGCGCGTGGTATTTACACGCCTGGCGGTTGTGTGCAGGACGTTGCGGAAAGGCAGCAGCCTCCGCGAGCCTCCACAGAGCTGGCATGAATGACATGGACCATACGGTACCATAAAGTCAATTGACCATAGATTCAATTAGTCGATTAGTCAATTGCACTACCATTACACTACCATACAGTCAATTACAGTACATACTACACTACCTACTACAGTACCATTACACTACTTATTACAGTACCACTACACTACCTATTACAGTACCATTACACTACCATTACACTACCTACTACAGTACCATTACACTACTTATTACAGTACCACTACACTACCTATTACAGTACCATTACACTACCATTACACTACCTACTACAGTACCATTACACTACCTATTACAGTACCATTACACTACCATTACACTACCATTACACTACCTACTACACTACTTATTACAGTACCTATTACACTACCTATTACAGTACCATTACACTACCTACTACAGTACCATTACACTACCTATTACAGTACCATTACACTACCATTACACTACCTACTACACTACTTATTACAGTACCTATTACACTACCTATTACAGTACCATTACACTACCTACTACAGTACCATTACACTACCTATTACAGTACCATTACACTACCTATTACACTACCATTACACTACCTATTACAGTACCATTACACTACCTATTACAGTACCATCACACTACCTATTACAGTACCATTACACTACCATTACACTACTTATTACACTTACATTACACTACCTACTACAGTACCTATTACAGTCAATTACAGGACCATACAGTCAATTACAGGACCATACAGTCAATTACAGTCAATTACAGTCAATTACAGTCAATTACAGTCAATTACGGTCAATTACAATACCATTACAGTACCATTACAGTACCTATTGGAGTATCTATTAAAGTACCATTACACAATCTACTACACTACCTATTACACTACCATTATACTACCATACAGTCAATTGGACCATACAGTCAAATAGTCAATTGCAGTACCATTACACTACCTATTAAACTACCTATTATAGTACCATTACACTAACATTACACTACCATTACAGTACTTATTGCAGTACACTACAGTACCATACAGTACCATACAGTACCATACAGTACCATACAGTACCATACAGCACCATACAGCACCATACAGCACCTATTACACTACCTATTGCAGAACTTATTGAAGTATCTATGACACTACCATACAGTACCTACTACACTACCTACTACACTACCATACAGTCAATTACAGCACCATTACACTACTCTACACTAGCCTGGGCCGTGTTATCTGCAGTCCGCCGCGGTTGCTACTGAGCGGCAGTCCCGAGGCCGTGAAAAGCCGGCAGGTCTCGTGCGGCGGTCAGCGACTTTTCACAACTGCAAATCGCAACTCACCCGCGCCGCCAACCGGACACGCTGAACAGCATTGGACGAGACTGAGGATATGATGAGCCTCTTAGCCTCTGCTCTCTGCTCTCTGCTCTCTGCTCTCTCCTCTCTGCTCTCTCCTCTCTCCTTAGCCTCGTTTATGCCATTCATACACTACTATACACTACTCACTACTCACTGCTCCACTCTACCTACTCACTCTACTCTACTATACATACTACACACCACTCTAGTCTACTCTAGTCTACTCACTGCTCTACTCTACTCACTACTCTACTCTACTCACTACTCTACTCTACTCTACTCTACTATACACTATCTACACTATACTGTACACTACTATATACTACTCTACACTACTATACTCACCATACTCTACACTACACTACTCTACACTGCTCTAGTCTACTGTACTATACACTACTCTACTACACACTACTCTACTACACACTATACTACTATACGCTATATTACTATACACTTTTCTACTCACTATACTCTACACTACACTACTCTACTATACACTACTCTACCCTACTGTACTATACACTACACTACTACACACTACACACTACTACACACTACACACTACTACTATAAACTACTCTACTCTACTGTACTATACTAGACACTACTCTACTCACTATACTCTACTATACTATATACTACTCACTCTACTCTACTATACTATATACTACTCACTCTACTCTACTCACTATACTATAACTACTCTACACTACTCAGTACTCTACACTACTCTACCCTATACTCACTATACTGTACTCACCATTTTTCACTACTCTACTCACTATACTCTACACTATATACTTTACACTATATACTCTACTTTACTATACCTTAATCTACACTCTACACTACTCACTATACTATACTCACTATACTAAACTCACTATACTCTACTCTACACTATATACTACTCACTACTCTACTCCACTCACTCTACTCTACTCTACACTATATACTGCTCACTATACTATACTTACTATACCCACTATATTATTCACTACTCACTATACTCTCATCACTATACTCTACTCTACTCTACTCTATACTATACTACACTACTCTACTCTACTCTACTCTACTCTATACTATACTACACTACTCTACTCTACTCTACTCCACTCTATACTATACTACACTACTCTACTCTACTCTACTCTACTCTACTCTACTCTACTCTACTCTACTCTACTCTATACTATACTGCACTACTCGACTCTACTCTACTCTACTCTATACTATACTACACTACTCTACTCTACTCTACTCCACTCTATACTATACTACACTACTCTACTCTACTCTACTCGCTGCACTGCCCCATCCTCTCCCAAGCGTCTGGTTTCGTGGAACGGCCAGACGAATCAGACGATTCCATTACTACGGAAAAGCGTACTTATTGTCTTGCCTTACGAATCCGATTAAACTGTCCCGGTCAAATCTACCAACATGGGCCGACCTGACTTTCTATGACCAGGAAGTTGTACCATTGACCATTCTCTACTCCACATTCTACACCACCAGTAATACTCCACTCTATCCCAGAAATCTCCACTTTATCCATTACCATTACCATTACCATTACCATTACCCACTATACTGCTCTATCAACTGTCTGCACACGGCCGTGGGTTCCGATGCAGCGAACGATAAGCTCATGTGGTGCCGCCGTTGCTGGTACGCCCACTCCACCTGCCGTCATCCAAGCCCACGGCCATGTGCCACCACGTCAACTGCCATTCTTGTACTGACCACTATCCCTGACCACTACCCCAGACTACTACCAAGACCACTACCCCAGACTACTACCCCATTCTAGTGTCGGCTGCTGGACCCACCGATAAACCAGAATCCACAACCATCAGCTCTATCGCAGGCCCTGTGTACTGACGGCGAGCGAGCACTGGAGCGTCCTCCGGTGAGCACCACGCGCGTGCGCCAGTCCGGAGTATCAGCGCGCCAGTCCGGAGTATCAGCGCCGATCCCGCACCTCTACAATGCATGAATGGGAAGTTGCGAGCACAAATTGGCGCGAATGGAAAGCTATGTAGTTGATTCCAAGCATCAACATGCGAGCGCGAACCAAGTGCTGAGTAATGAAGTGGTTCTGTGAGGATACTGTATTATACTGTAATACTGTAGGTATAGTGTAAGATAGTTACACTATAATTACACTATAGTACAGTGTAGTGTAAGTATAGTCTAATAGTGTAACTATGGTGTTTATAGCGTATTTTTTGTAGTATAGTGTATTATGCTTTATCATACAAATGTACTGTATCATAATGTAACCATAGTTTAATTATACTGTATTAACTGTAATTAGTGTATTATGCTGAAGTATAGTGTAATACTGTAATTAGTGTATTATGCTGAAGTATAGTGTAATACTGTAATTAGTGTATTATGCTGAAGTATAGTGTAATACTGTAAGTATAGTGTATCATAGTGTATCATAGTGTATCATAGTGTATCATAGTGTATCATAGTGTATCATAGTGTATCATAGTGTATACTGTACGTATACTGTATCATACTGTAAATATACCGTATTACACTGTAAGTATAGCCAATTTTTGTAGTACTGGGGTATAGTGTATTTTCCTGTTATTAACTCTAGGTAGCCCTGATGACAATAGTCAAGAAGTATGTATGGTACTAGAGGCAATATATGAGCCAATATTTTTGGATGTTCTCATGGATTCCGTCCAAAAACTTGTCATACGGCATTAACAAAATTTGCTACATTTAAAGGATGTTCTTGATGAATTCAAGAAGAAAGCTTTTGATGAAATACCTCATGAATAATTAATGTTTCATTATCAAATACCAAAGATTTTAGAACTATTTCGTACATTTTCAAAGCCGGATATATGTTAAATTTACTCGTTGATATAATACATCCTCCACAAGGTTCTATTAGTCCTTATTAGCTATTTACATGAGTTGGATGTATATAGCAATTTAAAGATGAATTTGAACTCATTTATTCATTGATAGTAAATACGTAGTTTACAACATAATTACATAGGCTCGTAGAATTCATCATTTGAAGAAAATTGCAGTTGAATAAGAAGTTATAATAATTCAAATATGAATTCAGTCGTGAATACATTATAATAGGTATGCTGATGACTGAATTTGCTGTTAATGGTAGTTATAAAGACACAAAAAATACTGTATTATGGTGTACTATAGTGTATTATAGTGTACTATAGTGTATTATACTGTATTATACTGTATTATACTGTATTCTGTAAGTATAGTGTATGATACTGTAACTATAGTGTAATACTGTAAGTAGTAATTATACTGTAAGTAGTAATTATACTGTAAGTATAGTGTAATTATACTGTATTATAACGTGACTATACTGTAATTATACGGTAAGTATAGTGTATTATACTGTATTATACTGTAACTATACTGTAACTATAGTGTATTATACTGTATTATACTGTATTATACTGTATTATACTGTGAGTATACTGTAATACTGTATCATACTGTAATACTGTATCATACTGTAATACTGTATCATACTGTAATACTGTATCATACTGTAATACTGTATTCTGTAAGTATAGCGTATGATACTGTAACTTTACTGTAATTATACTGTATTATAATGTGAATATACTGTATTATAGCGTAATACTGTATCATACTGTAACCATATGTAACCATACTGTGTTATAATGTAACTATACTGTATTATACTATAGTGTACTATACTGCATCATACTGTATCATAGTGTAAGTAAACTGTACTTATACTTACAATATAGTGTAACTATACTGTATACTGTAGTACTGGTGGACAGACTCATACACTATAATCCTAGTACACCTGCTGGCTTTGATTTACCTGCGGCTTTGATTCACCTGCATCGCTTAGAGCTCTTTCACTTCTCAATTTCTGGAGCTGTTTATACATTCTCGGAATCTCGCACATTCCTGGTAAATGTGCCGGTCTACAGGCCCGAGACGGCCTCGCAGACGCCCAGTGCCAGGCAAATGTCCTTCCATAAATCAGCTTTCAGCCTGAAATGTAGACGCTGCGTATAGGTAGCCGCCATTCAACCCCCACCTCTCCGGGATCGGAGTTGCCCCGGAGCCCTGCTGGTACTTTCTGGTGTTCTGGTGTACGGTCTTTGGTGTACGGTCTTTGGTGTACGGGTCTACTAGTACTCTCTGGTGTTCTGGTGTACGGTCTTTGATGCGCTCTGGTACTGTGCGGTGAAAAAGCTTCGCACCGCCAACTCCACGCCAACGATGATCAGACTTCCCTCCGTGGCACATGCAGCACGCCGCTACTCCACGGGTGCCGGTGAAGATGCGTTCTTATCCCTGTTGATGCAGAGAATCGACTCCTTGAACAGCGCCCGGCAAGAAAGCAAAGCCGCAAAATCACAGCCCCAAACAAAGCAGAAATCAAACGCAAACCCGCTCCTGAAGCAGCCGCAAAATGCCGCTAATTCCGTCAAGATCGTTGTCAAGGATCATCCCTTGAGCAAGAACTCGTTCAAGAAGAGCGCCGAAAGATCCCGCCCAAACTCCGCCCCTTCTGGAGACTGGGCCCCCCGAAGACCGCGCGGCGCCGACTCCCGCGCCGACTCCCGCGCCGACGCTAGCGTTGCGAGATCCGGTGCCCGAAGCGGTGCCAGAAACGGCGCTCGGAATGGCCCCTCAAACGGCCCCTCAAACGGCCGCCCCGCGCGCCCCGCGTATAGAAACGGGCCCCGGTCCGCCGCATCCAAAAACGCTGCTGGCTCCAGGCCGCAGAGTATCGTGCCCAAGAAACTCGTGGAGACACCCTACAAGCCCACGCTCAACGGCGACATGTTTTTCCACGGAAAAATCGCGCTGGTCGGGCTCCACACCGGCTCCCGAGTGGCCGCAGTGGCCAAGGAAACGCTTCTCAAGTCGAAATACCCATACTCGCTCCCCAAGTCCATCATCGACTCCATCGACGAGAACTTCGCTGGCAACGACTTTCTTTTGCAGAAAGACTACAATTTAGACGTGGACCACCAGGTGCTTGGCGAACGCATCCGGCGTGTGGTTAAGGGTGAACCCGAGCACATGGCCGTGGCTGAGACCACCGACGATGCCATGAACCAGACCCATCGCGAGTTGATGAGAAGTGGCGACTTGCTCATCTCCCAGAAGCAATTGATCTACAACGTCGCCTCGGGTGCTGCCGACGCCAAGGACTTGTTCAAGGATGCTGCCTGGAGCAAGACTCTGCCAAATTAGCGATCAACGGCAGAATAGTCACTGGGCTGTCTGGGCAGATGTCACTGAAAAAATAGCAGTCACTGGAAAAATAGCAGTCACTGGGCTGTCTGGGCAGATGTCACTGAAAAAATAGCAGTCACTGGGCTGTCTGTGCAGATGTCACTGGAAAAATAGCAGTCTACCGGCCACCGGCTTGGAGCCCGTAGTGGCTTATGAGATGCACGCCAGTGTTACGGGACTGCTCCCATGATGATCGGTTCTACATGCTCATTTGGGCGCCTGTATATAGACTCCGCCTGATCTAGTAATTCATTATATTAAGTGCGATACGTGCAGCTATCTCGGCCAGCTGGGCCCAGTATCCGGCCTTGATGCACATCGTCGGAGACTGTAAAGATCACAGCCCATGCGTTGGCCGCTGTAGATTATGGGCCTTCCAACAAGAGTATTTGACTAAGGACCTGCCACTAGATCTTGTTGAAGAGCGACCGGGCGCTGGTATGCCCTTTTGTGTACACCAAGTTGCCACGGGTCTCCTTGTACGAGAAGATGAAGGGCAACGTGGTTGATGCCGTCAAGTACGCTAACGTGAAAAGCGACGTTTTTGTAGTTAGAGCCGTGTACATGTTGTGATGGTGAGTTCGTAGAGATACGGTTGCAAGCGGTGGTGCCGATAGGGTGCAATAAGCGATTGGGAGTGAGCGGAAAAGTGCAGATGCAATGCAATGAGCCGGTGGTTTTAGTCGGCTTTTTGGTGGTTGATGGAGCAATAGGTGATGGAGCAATAAGTGGCCGGCAAAGAGACGGTGGGAGGCGGTGGTTATATAGCCGCAGACGGGATGCAGCAAAAGTGGGGCCACCTGCGGGCCTGCATGCAAGCACTTGCCACAGTTCTGTTTCTGAAAAGTGGGCAGAGCGAGCGCGCGACCAAGAAAACCCCAGAATGTCCTGGATGCCGCCGTGTGTGCAGGAATAACCACCAACCCCAGGTCCCAAGCCCCTGCATTATATGCAGCGCCCAGCACCGGCCCGCCGTGGTGCACGGAGGCACAGCCGGCGCCTCTGCCTCTGCCTTCGGCCTGGCCTGCTTGGCCAGCAAAAGGGGCGGCTCTGGCTTTTCGGAGTGCTCGGCCCAAGTCTATGACTGCACTTTGGCATACGACGGCGGGTTCATCCTCCGGTTGATGGCCCTGGTCAACCACACCGGAAACGTACTCACGGCCAAAGTCGCCGCCGTCTGCCACAAAAATCCAACCGTGCAAATGTACTCAAGATCAAAGTAGTCCGTCAAAAACGGAACCGAACTCACGTACACCATGAACGTCACCACCATTGTCCCAAACATGACCTTGTTCCACGTGCGGATGGTCATGGCCACCATAACCAATTCGTTCATTATCAAGCATGTGAACGAGAGCGTCACCATGGGCAAGAACTTGGCAGTCGCGAGTCCCTGAAACCGCTGTGCCAACAACTGAATCACGCTGCCCTGGAAAAGCGAAATGATCACCCACATGAGGAAAGTCCTGTACGAGAGCGACTTGCCGAGCGTGAGCTCCTTGTAGAGCTCCGGATACAACTTGGTCAACTTCTCGTCAATGTCCCGGTCAAGAGTCAATGAGAATACCGGCGCCATGGTGTACACCGTACTGTACCCGACCATGAGCCAGCCCTGGTACAACGCCAAGGGCTCGAATTTGGAGCACATCAGGTAGATGGCCTGTGCCACGGAGATGATGAGGCCTCGGTGGATGATGAACTGCAGGAGCTTGGCCGACCGCTTGTACAGGTTGCGCCCGTGCCAGAGCAAGAGTTTCAGAAGATAGTGGAACTGGTCCACGCTGAAGTCGGCAGACAAAGATGCCTGTTTGCCCTCTTTCCCCACGATTCCCACCCCGACATCCGCACACTGGATCATGCTGACGTCATTGCCGCCGTCTCCGATGCAGCACACGCGTTTGCCGGTGTACTCCTTGATCAACGTGGCAATGTCGGCCTTCTGCTGGGGAGTGCACCTGCATGCAATCACAGCCGGGAGCCCAATCGCCACGTCGAAGAACTCTTTGGGAAAGTACTGTAGGTACACGGCGATGGACTCTCCGTCGATGATCAAAACCGAGTTGGAGTTGGGTGACACCTGGTCGAGCGCAGAAAGCGCCGTGTCCGGTCCCGACACCCGCGTGATTTGGGGGACCGCCTGGCCCCGGGAGATGAGCTTGGCACTGATGGCCACACACTTGGCTGTCTCCACCTTATCCCCAGTCAACATCCAAATTTTCACGCCGGCATTCCGCAAGAGCTCGATGGAGTTCTTGACGTAGTCCTGCAACTTATCCTCCACGCCTGTCAACCCCAAGAGCTCCACGTCTTTCTCGAGATGCATGCCGATACTCTCTTGGATGCGGCGCTCCCGATCATGCATGGAGAGAGAGGCTTTTTCGTGTGCCGTGGCAAAGTCCTGAAGCTCTTGCAGGCTCAACTTCTTGCGGCCAATCACCAAAGTCCGGAGCCCCTCGCGTGCCATGTTGACCGTCTCCTCCTCAAGCCAATCGGAGTAGCTGACGATTTTGGTCATCACGGTGTCTGCACCTTTTTCCACGAACCAAATCTCGCTGTTTGCAACATTCCGGACCACCAACCCCATGCGCTTCGTGTCGGAATTGAACGGAAAGTTGTGGAGGATTTGGAACACCAACTCCTGCGCCGTGCTTTTTTGCAAAATCGTGATGGAGGTGCGGTCCCTCTTGAGCAAGCGCAAACCTATCTTCTCGCAAAACTTCACAATGGCGATCTCATCCGGCGAAGCCGCCTGGTACAGGAGGGAGCCATCGTCCTCGACGGTGGGTGTCACGTTGTGGCAAAGGGCCAAGACAAGCGCAAAGTCGGCGACTCGAGAGCCCAAGTCCCGTCTCTTCAGGCCGGAGTCCAGCGCGTTGTAGGGGCAGTTCTGTACGGCATCGGCCACGATATCTAGCGTATCACCGGCGTAGCACACGGAGCCGAGGTGCAATTTCTTCATCTCCATATCGTTCTGCGTCAAGGTGCCGGTTTTGTCGCTCAAAAGGTACTCGATTCGGCCCAAGTCCTCGGGAATCGTCAGCGTCCGCACAATGGTATTGGGGATGTGCGGGTCCTTCTGGATCTGGGACGCATACACCGATTTGGCAAGGTCCAAGTTCACCCGGAGAGACACGGGGATGATGGTGGAAAAGAGGATGAGAAAGCGCATCACGTCAATGTACCAGGTCCGCTTCAAGGGCCACTGCTGGGCCAACACGAGGCCCGCCGAAAGGAGAAACACACTCACACAGAGGATTTTCGAGAGGCTGTTGATCTCCATCTCCAAAAGACCGATCTTCACGCCGCTCATGGACGTGTTGAGCAGCAGCCGCGTCTCGGAGCCGGTGTATACCACCATGCCCAAGGCAGTGCCGGAGGCAAGAACCGTGCTGCCCCATAGAGTCTGGTCAACAGTCACGGGCACGGACTTGTGGGAATTTCCTCCCGATTGATGCAAGAGGAGCTTGCCCTCGAACTTGTGGATGCTCTTGGTGGGTGCGCCGACAATCAACGAGACGTTGTTGACGAGCGTGGCCACGTCCCGGATGTTCTGGGTGGTCGCACACGCCACGCGGAGTTTCCAATCGGTTTCACCGTCCAACTGGTCGGTTTTGATGAACGCTTCGCCGGAGGCGTCGGACGAGTGGAGGAGCACCATGTCTGCAGGAACACGGACGTCCTTGTGGAGGCGGACCAAGTCGCCCGGCCGGAGGCTTTTCAGCGGCACAAGGTCCACGTCGGGGCCGAGCGGGCGCGGCCGGTTGAGCACCTCGTAGAGCTCGTTATTCTGCGCAATGTCCCGCTTGCGCCGTGCAATGTCGTCGCCCGCCTCCTTCATCATGGTCACCAACAAAACAAACGCCAAGGGCACGATGTACGACGACAAGTAGCCGATGCGGAGCTGGGGCACCGCCTGCAGGAGCGCCACCACCAAGAAGTACAAGTTGAAGAAGAATTTGAACTGCTCGTAGAGCACCACCGGGAGAAACGTCACCGGGTTGTACTTGGCGTTGGACACCGCGTTGGACACGTGGCCTTTTTGGCGCTGGTTGCGGGGCGAGACGAGCCGCTGGTTTTCGGGAAGCTCGGCCCCGCCGTGCCGGTCTCGCGAGTTCTGGATGATCTCCGACCGGATCATGTGGAAGGAGTCCACTTGCCGCCGGAGAAACCCGTGCACCACGCCTAATACGCCCCGCCGCCGGGGTTCCGGGGCGTACTCGGGTCTTTGCGCCAGGAGAAGCGGGTTATCCTGCTCCTCGCCGTCGCTGTGGAAGGTGACGTCATGCGAGTGGAGGTCTGCTAGTTGGATGGCGCCGCTCAGGCTGTGTCTGCTGGAGGCTGAACCCAGCGGGCGCCTGCTGCCGGGCCAGGCAAACTGGTTGCTGGCGGAATTTAGCGCGCGGTCGAGCGACGTTTCGAAGTCGTCGTATGCGTCGTGCCGCAGGGGGGGTTTCCAGCTCATTGGGACGGAGGTGTTCTTGTGCCGGTGTACGGGTGTGCTGGCGGATGAGTTGTCGCTCCAACCACTCACACCCGTACACCCGTACACCACATTAATAACACCCGTACACCAGTGTTACAGACCCGTACATCTGTATTACAGACCCGTACACCAACAATTCACACCCGTACATCTGTATTGCAGACCCGTACACCGCTTTCTCACACGGCACACCAGCCGCACCACCCAACCGCCGCCCGCTCAACACCCACCCCCCCTCGTTCCGGGCCGCTCCCCTCCCTCCTCACTCCGGGCCGCTCTCCATCCGAGCCGCTCCCCTCCCCGGACCACACACCACACCCGCACCACACCCGTACATCGCTCCCATGGCCGACGCTCAGCTCACGTCGCTCCTCCTGCGCCAAGCGCAACGGACAAGCACCTTCCTCGGCAAGCTCTGGCAGTTCTGCCGCATAGTGCTTTTCGGCTGCCCCAACGAGTTCGAACTGTACCTCATCCACGCCGAGCCCAACGACTCGTCGTTTGTGGCCAAGTACTCCCAAGTGTGTACCCTCGACACCTCGCACGTGCCGTCGGTGTCCGTGCCGTCGGTGTCCCTTCGCAGCCTCCATGCGCCCCATCCTTTGGTCAACTTCGCCAAAGTCGAGCCGTTGACGCAGGGGCTCGCCTCGCAGCTTGACGAGCTGCCGGCGTTGCTTTTTCTCCACGGCTTGGGTGGCCAAATGTCCCAGTTCGAGTCTCTCATGGGCTTATTGCTGCAGTGCTCCGAGATCTACGCACTAGACTTGCCGGGTTTCGGCGACTCTCGGCCGCGCGCCGGCGGCAGATCGAGCCTTGATCCCGATAGCCTGCGGCGGATCTCGGAGTCCGTTGCCGCCATGAGCCCGCAGGACTTCCTGACGGCCTGCATCGTGGACATCATTGTGCAGTACATCGCCCAGAACATCCCCCCTCACAAGAAAATCATCCTCATCGGCCACTCCATGGGGACCCACCTCCTGATCAAGGTCACGTGCCGCCTCCCGCCGCGGCGCGTCGAGGGCCTCGTGCTCTTGGCGCCGCCGGCGCTCGTGGATGACGTGCACGTGCCGCGCCGCACGTGGCTGCCACCACGCATGCTCGCCGTCTTCTCGTGGCTTCCCTTTCTCTTCGACTGGTTCCGCGTGTGGGACCGCCTCGAGGGCGTCTCTAGCAAGTCCGTGCTCCGGCAGCTCCCCGCGCAGAGCAGCCTCGACATGCGCTTGCGCCAGTTGCGCTGGAACTTAGACATCGACCTGCATGTGGTGTTGCTGTATGCACGCCGCTTCTCCCCATGCAGGTCGTCCGAGCTCCTCTCCGCCGTCGCCCGCTTCAACGACAACCCGCATGACCTGCGCACCTACGAGAAGACGCTCTTGATCGGCGGCCTCGAGGACACCGTCACCCCCGTGCTGGCACTCTCGGATATGCAGGACCTCCTCCATGAAGCCCTGCAGAAAACAGTCGCGCACGTGACCGCAGTCAAGGGCGCCGGCCACTCCCTTCTCCTCGCCAAGCCCGAGTTCATCAGCGGCATCATCCTCAACCACTTGGAGCTGAAGTTCCCCGAGCGGCTCCACCTCTCCCCCGCGTGGGTGCTCAAGTTGAAGGCGCTCATTTCCGGCGACAAGTGGGGCCTCAAAAACGAGCTCAAGTGGCTGCAAACTCAGAGTGTTTCCAAAAACATTATCCGTCGCTCCGACGGCTCCCGCGCCCCCTTGCTAGGCATGAAGACCCTCCGAGAGGGCGACCCCGTGCACTCGCCTGCGCGACTCGAGGGCCAGTTCTACGGCGCGGACGGCTGCTCTGTGGCAGGCACGTTGGTTGCCATTGTGGACATTTCTGCGGACATCCCGCCGTACTCGCCCAAGTCGTTTGAAAAGATCCAGTACTACAAATGTGCCACGGTGTCCAAAGTCGTTCCGGATACGGTGGCGGTGCGGCGGTTCATCCAGCTCATTGACGATATTTTCTCCGCCACGGCGCAGGACGGTGCCTTGGTCGCTGTGCACTGTCACTACGGGTTCAACCGGACTGGGTACTTGATCTGTTGCTACTTGATCGAGAGGCTCGGGTGGTCTGTGCAGGACGCCATTGACGGCTTCCGGGCTGCCAAGCCGCCGGGCATAAAACACCCGCACTTTGTCGATGCCCTCTATGTGAAGTATGAGACGTGACCTGGCCCCTCTCGATGAACCCACCATCTCTGGACGGATGCGTGTTGGCTTCTGAGACCGTCCATCTCCGGACTGCATATGCTAGCCTCCGCGCACGTGGCTACCGGCAGCACACATGCGCGCACAATGCAACTCCTCCCCACGCAAAAGGAAATAACGCCCTGGTCAAACCGGCACATCCTCGACACCCTAGGCCGAGATGAAATTCGGTGAATCGCTTAGTGAGGGCCTTGTGCAGGAATGGAAGGAGCAGTATGTCGACTACAAGCACGGCAAGGAGAAAATCAAACGCGTCAGCAAGCTCATGAGCCAGCTTGAAGCTGGCAAAACGCCCAGCGATACGACCCCGTTGCTAGAGCCGCTAGAAGAGGGTCAGCCCTATGTGCCCGAGCTCCATGGCACCTGCCGTAGTGCTGCAACTCCCGCCAATACCGATATCGACCAAGACAACCGCTCGTCTATTCGGCGCCGCACGTCTGTCTTTGGCTTCGCCACTCGGTCCGTGGCTAAGGACTTGAAGGCCCAGAAACAGGACTTCCGTGACTGGATCGATGATGAAGTCACCCGTGTGGAGGCTTTTTACCGCGAAAAAGAGAAGGACGTCTACTACCGCTTTCTCGTTCTCGAGGACCAGTTTCACCAGTTGAGGGAGCAGAAATTGGCAAACCTCCAAAAGAGCCGCCAGATGGACCCGCCGCGTGCAGGACAGACTCATGGCGAGCCGTTGGGCTCCAAACTACACCGCTGGAACTTCTACTTCGACCGAATGGTGCTGCTGCTCTCTAGGTATGATTTTCCGTCGCTTCCGAGCATGAAATTCATGAAGTCGGTGAAGAAGATTGAGAAAACGGAGTACGACCCAAACTTCCGTGAAAACCAGATCCGCAACAATGCTTACATCGATAGCGAGGACGAGTCCATCGTCAGTTTGGACTTGATTGCCAACCCCTCCGCCAATCTGCGAAGCACTCTCGATAAGCGCATGGATAGGGGCGCTGTGGGCAAGAGAGACTATGTACAGACCAAACATAAGCATAGCGTTCCCTACTTCTATGCCAAGAAGCGGCTCAAGGAGGCTTTAATCGAGCATTACCGTCTGATTGCATTGATCAAGTCGTACCGCGCCATGAACCGCACGGCGCTTCGAAAAATCGTCAAGAAGTTTGACAAGGCCACGCAGTCTAACATGTTGAAGCTGTTTCTCTCCAAGATCGACGAGGGCCTGTACTTCCAGACGCTGCAAATATTGGAGCAAATACTGAATCGCGTGGAAGACCTCTACCTTATGTTTTTCAGCAGCGAAAACGCCGAGAAGAAGCAAGGCCTCGAGCGCCTCAAAGCCGTGACCTACACGTTGAACAACAGCGATATCCGCGCAAAACTGTACCATGAGTCGGTGTTCTCGCTGGGGATCTTGATTGGCGTGTCCGTGCCGTTTTTTGCCATGGGCCTTTACCGGGCCCTCCATATCTCGCCCACCAACGTGGTACAGTACGCCGAGCGCCGCTTCCTTTTGCAGGTATGGGCGGGCTTCCTCTTGGTGCTCCTTGCGTTGTTCTTCGTGAGTCTCAATTTCTTGGTATACACGCGACAGAAGATCAACTATAAGTTCATCTTTGAGTTCAACTTGGCCTCTGCTCTAGACTACCGGCAAACTTTTCTTTTGCCGCTGGCGGGGTTGGCGCTCATGCTGGTGTGTGGATGGCTCTCGTTCATGGACTTCTGGCCGCAGCACGTGGCTGCACGCACGTGGCCGCTCATCTACCTTGCCCTAATGCTTGTGATTTATCTCTGGCCCGGCGGGCAGCTTTATGCCAGCAGCCGGGAGTGGATGCAGATTGCGCTCTGGCGGATTGTTTGTCTGGGGTTCTACCCAGTCGAGTTCCGTGACTTCTACATCGGCGACATCCTTTGCTCATTGACCTACTCGCTCGGCAACTTGGCCTTCTTCTTGTGTCTCTATGCTGATAAGTGGAAGCACCTCTTGGGGGGATCCTCGGGCCTCCATCGCATCCCACCCTCCAGCGCAATGTGTGGCTCCAGCCACCTGCATGCTATGGGCTTCTTAACGGCTCTCCCGTCGGTTTGGCGTTTCCTCCAGTGTGTGCGACGGTTCATGGACTCCGGCGATGCCTTTCCGCATTTGGCTAACATGCTCAAGTACTTGGTAGGTGCCCTATACTACTGCTTCTTGTCGCTCTGGCGCATTTACCGCACGGACCGATACCGGGCGGTTTTCATTACGTTGGCGTCCGTCAACTCGGTGTTCTGTGCTCTTTGGGACATTATAATGGACTGGTCGTTGGGCCAGAGCAGTGCACGCCACTTGTTGCTCCGGGACAACTTGTTCTTGGGTAATCCTGCATGGTACTACACCGCCATCGTGGTGGATGTGGTGCTCCGGTTTCAGTGGATTTTCTACGCCTTCTTTTCGTCCCAGATCCAGCAGTCGGCAGTGACGAGCTTTGCAATTGCCTTGGCCGAGCTCATCCGCAGATTCATGTGGATGTTCTTCCGCATGGAGAACGAGCATTGCACGAACGTTTACTTATTCCGGGCTTCCCGAGAGAACACGTTGCCCTACCCGACAAGCCAGCGTGTGGAGCACGCCATTTCCCGCTTGGTGGACTTGAAGTACCGCTCTGAAGACCTGGACGACGACATCAAGGGTCTGGTGCACGGATCTTCTGCAGGCAGCACCCACGCCTCCGCCGCTGTGGACGAGGAGCAGGACCTATCTAGTACAGCACAGACGGCCCCGGCCTCTGGACGGCGCAAGTCGACCTTCCAGGCGATCTCTGAGGCGTTGAACAGGGCCCATATCCGGGACTTCCAGCGGAAAAAAGTCAACATACAGGAAGACTCCGACGACGACGACGACGACGACGACAGAGAGCAGCCTCGGGCCGGCAATGCTAGCGGGACCGATTAGGTGACGTTGTCTAAGAGTGATCATCTGTGAAGATCCGCTATAAAGATCTACTATAAGACCTAGTGTAATATATCAATTAACCAGCAAGTTATATGCACTGTTTCTGCATCAGTACATCCCTTCACTCTGCAACCGATTGCCATTCTTTGTCTGGCGGGGAGGTTCACTTCGTTCCGGGTGGAGTGGGCTGATATAATTGACTAGTCTGCAGGAATGGCTCTGGCCGTGCTGTTGGGCACGTGGGGTCGCGGCACGTGAGTTTTTCACAGAATTAAGATTAATTTGTCCCCCGATACACATCCACAACACTAATCACCAAAGCACCATTTCAATCTCGGAGTCTGTTTGCAAATAAATCGCTTGGTTGGTCAGTATTTGTTAATAATCCCCTCAATCGAATGAAACCTTGAACATTGAGCTATTGAACCATTTCTCTATTCAGTCCCATCAGGTTATGACCCATGACACACCGGGTTTTAGAGCTTATTCTAACGCTCATATCCATCCTCAATATAGTCTGCGGATGCCTCTTGTATTGGAAAGATAATACGCAAGGCATCACCGTGGAAACAGGTACACGAAGAAAGGCCATCATGACCTGCACAAGCATGAGCATCATTTCGGGGATCTTGGTCATCTTGCTCTTTGGTGTTGAGTATTCGGAGAATCGGCGTTAAACTCACTGGCAAATCTCAAGCTCTGTCAGAACGGCTCTCCCTTTGATTCGGCTCGGGAAGCTGTCTGCTTCGCTCTGCTCTAGACTTCTCCGGTCGAGCCGTCTTTCTTAGTCACCCTAAATCGAATTGACTGTTGATATCGCATGTAGATACCTCATCGGCCGATTCCTTCATTCCAGCCTTTATTTCTGGGTTTGGTGTTCGCTATTGGCACGTACTCCGTTTGTTCATGTCATTTCATTCGGGATTTTTGACAGAGCCGGCTCTTTTTAGCTCGTCTTGATACAACTCTGTTTGCAGCCCCGCTTTGAAACACTGCTCCTTAACCTCCAGTCCCCTTCCTCACACCACATTTCTATCTTTTCTTCGCATCTTGTTTCATACCCCTAATTCATCCCGTCGTCTCTATACCTAATTGTAGATATCCGGGTCCAAACTGGGGATGTCCGCCTCCAATTCTAGGCTTGAGTTGTCCTGGTGGAAATCCTTGATGATTGAATCCACATCGTCGATGTTCAACTGCCTCACATCGCCCAACTTCTTAATCTTGTTCGTGATTTCCTTGCACTGCTCATCGGACATATGCAAATTCAACTGGTCGACACGCGACTTGATAGCATTCCAGCCAGTCAACCGATTGGCAAAATGAATGTATCTGGTCAAGCCGAAGTCGGCGGGGGAAAGAATCTCATACGTGGATGGGTTGGCCAAGATCGCCTTGGCGTGGATTCCTGCTTTGTGTGTGAAAGCACAGAAACCCGTGATGGGGTTGTTAAATGGGATGTTGACCTGAACGGCCTCTGCCACCAAGTTCTCCAAGTCACGCAACTTGTGCAACTTGTACTTGGACAAGACGTATTCCCTGTCTGCGGCAATCATACGGGCCATCAACCCACCCAATGGGGTAATGCCGTTCCGCTCCCCGATTCCCAAAACGGACACATCAATCAACTTGGCCCCGCCCTCTAACGCAGTGTATGCGTTGGCAATGGCACACCCTGTATCGTTGTGGAAGTGGCACTCGATATCACACGACACAACGGATTTCAATGTCCGCACCAATTCGTACACCTGCCTAGGATTGGCTCCGCCAACCGTGTCTGCAATTCCCACACGATTGACACCGATTTTATCCACAGTTTTGTAAATGTTGAGCAAGTCGACCAAATCAGACCGGAACGAGTCTTCGGACGAGAATCTGATCTCGATGCCGTGTTTTTTGACATACTCAATCACCTCCACTGCCGAATTGGTGATGTATGCCATGTCTTTCCCGTGCAGATATTCTCGCAAGAACTGCAGGGTGCCAATGACAACATCGACGCCATCGACGCCGGTTTCCACGGCGACTCTTGCATCATCCATATGGCACCGGATGTGGGTCAAAATCTTGGCTTTCAAGCCCAACTTGCAAATGGCCTCACAATCTCTCCGGGACTGCTCGGAAGCCACCGGAGAGGTCAATTCGATGAAATCAACGCCGAAATCATCCAAGGCACGAGCAATTTGAATCTTGGTTTCCGTAGAGAAAAAGGCATTAGCAAACTGCTCACCTTCTCTCAAAGTAGATTCAATGATCTGGAAATTGGAGACGTTGGAGAGGAAATCAGCGGGATTTGGGCCATATGGGTTCAGGTTGAAAAGCTCCTGCAGCTTGTGGGGGCCCTCGCTGACCTTGGTAAATCCCTTAGGTGACATGTGAATATGATGCAGGTGTTTATGTGTATTGAGTAGCTTCTAGCAGTGGATACCCCAGTCTTTAGGTTGCAATGATGGGATGACGTCTGCGTGTGAAACCTATCCCGGCAAGTGCTCGTCGCGAGATGCACCGTTGTTGTGGTGTACGGATGTGTAGTCTGTATGCAGGCTTTCTATGATTCTCTAAGTAACTCGACTCAAATTTCCCCAAGGGACTTCCGAGAGACAGACAGTCAAAAAAGTTTTTCTGGTATCAAGCAGCAATTTCTTACCGAACATGAACTGTCCTCAAGAAAATTCGATCAGAAGAGTGTAGTGGTTTCTCAATCGAGTCCCATCGAGTGGAGACGAAATATTAGTAAGAGCGGGAGTCGAGGCCACAAATATTTGTAGCGGAAAGAATTGGGGGGGCGCTGTATTTATATTCCGTCTCTGTTTGTGGCTGCAAATCTGAAACTGCCGCACCCGCATGCATGAGGGATATAAAAGGCCCTCATTTCCCTTATTCCCAGGACTGTTAATTGTGACCAGAGTCAACACAATTGTGACCAGAGTCAACACAATTGTGGGCCAGTGCCACCAACACCAGTTACTCTGACTCAACTCAATGGAACATTTATTCTTTTTGGAGCTGTTCAATTGGCGTTTAAATATAGGTGTTTCACGGGGCTCGACCTCGAGTGACACAAAAGGTTGGCTGTCTGATATGACGATTCATGGCAGTAGAATGGATGCTCAATGATTTGATACACTGGTGATTTTTGCAATCAAGAGGGAGAGAACGTCATCTCTGACTCATCCTTTTCTAACAACAGTAAGGCGTCTTGAAATTTGGTCGACCAATATTTGAGATTATATATCCCATCTCCTAAGTTTGGAGTGGGATATATTGATAGATTCACAGCGGTTCTTGAAGATTAGACCTGACTGAATCAGAGTTAGTCTTGCGACGAAAAACGGTTGACTTTTTATTTCCTGTTGCTCGGCCCAGTGGTGTGTCGACCAAAAGCCATTTTCCATTTCGCTTCTTGGATAACCTTGGGATTTCTTTTCTTAGCTTCTGGATGTCTTTTGTTTAAACATTTCAGCTCTCCAGAATAATCAAAGTTTTTCCAAGAACAAGATCAGAGGCTTTTATTCTTGATATTTCTGCGTCAATGTCCTGAAGGGCCAAAATACAAAAGCGCCACAACAATTCGAAAAGTACCCGAAATCGAGCGAAACTTGAGATATATACCCGAAAGCCAGAGATCTCTTTGTCCATGCTGTACTAATCACAGATTCCGGGCTGTTCTTCAACTAGCCGGTTTCAGTATATGCAGGACAACACACTGACGATGACTTTTCAATAGGAATCTGAAGGATCCGAAGTGGGCACGTGGAACATTTGCTTGATGGGGCTTAGTGGATTTTTGGACCGGCCATTTATAATAAAAAAGGTTTGTTAAATCAAGTCCGATGGAGGCTCGAGTGGGATGAGCTCAGGAATAAGCCGCTCATAATCCCGCTCGTCGACGTGCAGTATACGCCATAGATCTTCGGAAAGCAAATTGCATTGGCTTAACTTGGAAATTGCTTCCTCAAGTTCTTGATCTCCTTGCACCAAGTAGCGGTTCACGCGAAGCACCGGTGAAAATCTCTCGTCATACGCCATGAGATCAAGATACCGGTGAAGTTGTGCTTGATACGGTGGAATATCCTCATTTACGACAGAATACTCATCCTTGGGTGGTGGGGAATTGATCACTCTTTGCCGGTCTCTTTCTGCGGCTCGAACATACCGGAGGGCCTTTTGTTGGGCCAAGAAAATCTCGGTGTCAGACAACAGATTTTTGTTTTGTGGAAGTCTTTGGTCGAAATGTTCATGCATTTGGTAAGTGTCGTGACTTTCGGGAAATTCGTGTACTTTTACCCCGACATGTTGGATTTCGTTAGGCTCATTGTTACACTTGCCATGATGCTGGCCATGATGCTGCCTATACTGCAAATTCTCACGGAGATTTTCATGGAATTCGTGATTGTGAATTTCATGCAGACTTTTGAGTTGTTGTGATTGAGTTCTTTGGTTTTTCTGATGCTGGTGACTTTGTTTCTTGACATTCATTCTCCTCTTAACTGCCTTCTCCTGCCTTCTTTGATTTTGATCAGAGAGCTCCCCCGGCTCATTTATGACTTTCCTGTGTGCTTCTTTTTCAGCTATCTGAAAAATCAGTTCCTCCCTCATGAATTCTCGCCCAATGTCGAGTGAATCATCCTCACCCCTTAGTGGAACTCCTTTATGCTTACGGAAGGCTCTTTCTTCACCCGAAATTGGAGAACTTTCAATTGCGGAGCTTTCCTTTGTGGAATTTATATTCCCTGCGATGCACCCGGAAGGTTCAGCACTGATTACTCCGAGCTTATTCGTCACTGCAATGAATCTGGGCTCTTGGCGCTTGACGCCGCTCCCCAAGAGTTTGATATTCTGAGAGATTGTCTTTCTTTCTTTCGCAATGTCAGTTATGTTCACACTTGAGTTTGCGATACCCCCCAATGTCTGTCCTCCAGTTGAAGTCAGCTCAGCCGGATTACGATCAATTTTCAATACAATTGGAAATTCTGTTTTGGTGGATGCTGAAAATTTAGCGCATTGTGTCGGTTTCTTGCATTCAGAGTCTCTCTCGGTTGCGAGAAGTTTTTTACATTTGGAAACTTCTTTATCATGAACAACATTGGGTGTGCTATCTCTCCGATGCCCCGACTTTTTGAGCCTTTGAGCCTCTTTGTGACGATTTTCCGTTCGCCAATGGTCTTTCCGGACTCTTATCTGGCTGGGCCGCCGCTGGACTCTTGAATTAAAGCACATGACTGCAAGGTCTTGCTCATATGGCTCCGTGTCATTTAAGTCTGATTCGACACTCTGCTTCCGCACATTTCGTGCACTGCTTTCTGAAGTTTTGGCTCGTCTGCTGCTTGGTGTCTTGCATATATGAGACAGACTTTCCTGAAGGTTCACCTTGGCGCCTCGGGCGCCCTCCGCCAGAGTGCAGATACATTTTGAAGATTTTTCCGTCGTGAATTCCATTCTTGGCAGGTAATCAAGCTGGCAACACAAGCTGACATTGGCGTTGATTTGATTAAACAGTGCAGTTTCAGCCAGAGTTTTGGCCAAATGAGTTGACGAGGAGAGTGTCAAGTTTTGTGTCGAATTCTCCTGCGAAGATATCCTTGAGCTTTGGTGGGATACGTTATTCCAATCCACTAAGAACAGGCAATCGTCTAAAGTGGAGATCATACCAGGGGATACTTCTACAGGACCACAAGACGGTCTGCGACGGTCATTGAAAGCGCCCTGACTGTTTTGCAATGACAGCTCCGAGCAGGTTCTGCAGAGGGGTCCGGCTTCAGGCAACCTAGAAGCGGCCCATGGCTTGTGCTGTGGCGAGGCGATACCGGTATAGGGGGCAAAAGTGACCATATCGGGAAAAAAACTAGACCCTTTGCAGTGGCCGATTGGTCGAAGGTAAAGCAAGCGGTGGCTGAAAATGGAGCAACCAGGAGGCGTGGCAGAGCAGACGGAACGTTTCAAGTTAAAAGAGGCAGTTGAGTTAGACGCCCGGAATGAATCCGAAGCATCAGCGAAGCAAGGAAGATGACGCTAACGCCTCTCTTGGTCGCGATTTGCAGCTTTACCGGAATAGGTAATTTGCGGCAAGGGCACGTGATGAGGACATACCCAAGCGAGCCAGTTTGAATGGCACGACGGCAAAGAGGAGTCTACATGAGGAAGCCTGGGGTTCTGTTATGCGTGTATTTAGCGATGCATCTGCTCATCTATCGAATCGAAACCAATCAATGGTGGTGGTGGCCTGGCTCGCCCAAAAACTTGGCTGCAAAGACAGAGCCACATTGCCAGCATCTTCCGTTCTCCTTCTCGTCAACCTTCATCCAGTATGGTTTATGCTCCTGACCGTTTCTGCCCCTGCATCCGACGTAACGGTATCCGATATAGGTGGGCACCAAGTAAGGGTCCTTCATGGTTCCTTCACCTTCGAAGATGGGGTTCTCCATGTCGAAAACATCCACACCTTCCATCTTACCCATGAGCTCGAATCTCTCCAAACCAGTGGCCTGGTCGATATCAGATGGAATGGTGCCGGGGGTGGCACCAGGACCAATCAAAGAGGAGTCTGGGCCGGTGACCTCGGACAAGTTGCTGGCGGTCTTGGAGTCCAACTTTGTGCCTGCAAGAGCCATTCTGGAAACGCTTAAGAATCTGGTGGGTTGGACGGTACGTGCAGTACGCAAAAATGTACGAGAAAGCCTGTGGTTAGTATAACATGAAGCAGAGGCGGTGGAGCCAGGCAACGGTGGTATCAGCGGGGATGCAAGATAAGTCTAAGATAAAGGCCGCTGAGTGATCTAAAGGTGCTGAGTCATCTGGGGTGCAGCCATGAACATCATACTAAAGGGAGAAACAGGAGCCAGCGGAGCAAGCAACGAGTCAGATGAGAGGCAGATGCCAGTCGATTTCGCCGATTCTGAGCTCATGTGAACAATCCAGGGTCATGAACAATTCTCCAGAGTCGTCTGAACTCACACAATATCAGATCATCTGAGTCAGAAATATCCAAGACGTCTGAGTCACAAATATGAGTCGTCTGAACTCGTGGACTCCTTGAACTCATTTGATACAAGCCCCAAACTCATCTGAACTCGTCGCTCATCCCAATAGCAGCATTGTCGGACTAGATGGTGGCGCTTTGCTCTGACTGCAGGACCGGGTCTGGATGGGCTTTCAGCAGCCTGAGCACCTTAGCTTCATAGAGAGCCGCCTGAAACACTCGAAATCACATACATTTTGAGAAAGACTTCACGATGGTGTTGTGCTTTTGCTGGTGCGGATAGGGAAGAAAAATCAGCCAACATGGAAATTGGGAGTGGTGATTGGCCCGCGCGCGCGCACGTGAGCGCGCACGTGACATGGGCATGGCGTGCAGTTTGAGAGACGGCCGCTTGCAGGCTCCCGGAAGTTCTGGGAGCGCCCGGAAGTTCTGGAAGCGCCCGAAGCCCGGGTCTGGCTGAACAGGACGTGCGCAGGGGTGGCACACCCGTGCACCAACCCGAGGGACTGCACGCGTCGCCCGGAGCGGAAGCTACGAAGAGACGCCACGATGGAGATGCAGGAGAACGCCACGATGGATATTCAGGAGGAAGAGCAGGAGGAAGAGCAGGAGGATGCAGGAGGAAGAGCAGGAGGATGCAGGAGGAAGAGCAGGAGGATGCAGGAGGAAGATCAGAACTGTGCAGGAGGAAAGGAAAGGGCCTGCAAAGGGAACGGTGCAGAAGAGACGTTTGTCCTGCACACAGGCGGGGTCTGACGGCCCCGCCACACGTTGCATCTGCAAAGACCGGTGGTGGCGTGGACAGCTCCGAGGTACCCGCGTGGACAGCTCCGAGGGTCCGTGGACATGGAGCCTACGATAGCGGGAGGAGGTGTGTGCAGTACAGAAAGATGTATCTGCAGTACCTGGACACAAGAGGTGACAGGAGCGGCCGGAGACAGTGAAACATGAAATTCAGCATTTCCGGCGGCTACAGCAAGCCCACCCCGAGGCTGGAAAACCACAGCTTCCACGGGATCCAGAGCGGGGAGCCCAGGCCCCGGAGGCGAGTCAGCGCCGGAGTTCGCAGGGCTCGAGCCCTAGGTTGTCGCACGCACCGCGCCAAGTGCAGGCGCGCGCGCGAGTGTCACTCCGCTAAAAAAAACAAATTTTTTCCACTCCTCAGACCTTCTCCTTATACAACAAGGTATGTTCCAAATCCCACACATGGTGGAAACTCAGGGTGGCGGTGGAAACTCAGGGTGACGGTGGAAACTCAGAGGCAGCACATTGATAAAGCTGAGCAGTCACAAATCAAATCGCGGCGAACCCCCAAAACACGAGCGCCTTCCTCCCAGTCTTGATGAAGCTGCATGATCAAACCCGTCCCAAAGCAAGCCGGACCAGCTCGCAGAATGCTCAGCAATACTAACAATAGCAACATGCCAAAGAAGAGATCTTCCAACGGTAGAAACAAGAAGGGTAGAGGACACGTCAAGCCAGTCAGATGTTTGAACTGTGCCAGATGTGTGCCTAAGGACAAGGCCATCAAGAGAGTCACCATCAGAAACATGGTGGAGGCTGCTGCCGTGAGAGACTTGTCTGAGGCTTCCGTGTACCAGGAATACGCCTTGCCAAAGTTGTACAACAAGTTGCACTACTGTGTCTCGTGTGCCATCCACGCCAAGATTGTCAGAGTCAGATCTAGAGTCGACAGAAGAGTGAGAACTCCTCCTCAAAGAAAGAGATTCACTCAGGACAAGAAGGTTTCTCCTGTGGAGGCTGCCAAGAAGGCCGCATAAATCGCCTGTAATAAATAACAGAATGTATAGACGTTGTACAGACTCGCTTGTTGGTGAGATGTACGGGTGGGGCAGACCCGTCCAGAGCCTCTCTAGTTCCGCCGACCGTTTGCCTTGTCACGTGGCTGGTGAGGTGCACCACTGCTGTTTTCACGCCCGAAACGGGACGGAGGCAGGGAATGTGGGGAACAGTCACCTTAGACCCGTACATCTAGACCCGTACATCCGCACTGTGTAGGCCAGGAACATGGCCTGTCGAACACGCTCTGCGGTGTAGTCAGAATACAGATGCATTGGAGGTGACACGGACAACAGATGCAGATGACTGCACAACAGATGACTAGACAATTGCAGATGACTGCACAATTGCATGTTTGGCAGGTGTGAAGTCACACCTCTGGCCTCAGCAGAGTACATAGTGCAGCCGCCCACGCCATGGCCAAGGCTGATGATAGTAATGGTGGCTACCCGAAATAGCAGTGATCGTAAAGACTCTGGTTTGCAGCGTTGCGGCGTTGCAGAAGACGTGGAAGGCCTTGCAGCAGTATGCAGGAGACCGGGGTTCTATTAGGGCACCGAGCCACGAACCACGAACCACGAAGCGCCGAAGGGCTGTGACGGGGCAGACCAAGAGTCCTCTGAAAGCTCCACAATGGCTAATTTCGCTCCATTTGCGGATAGGGTGGTGTCATCAAGTACACCAAGTTTATCAGCCAGTCAGCAAAGACCAGCCTGGGCCAATCAGCAAAGACATGTCGATCCCCTTCCTCATTTCCAGATCGTCTCTGATGCGCTCCGGCGGCTTCACGAAAGGCCACTTGATGAGTAGCATGACATCTGGTGAGATAATTGGAGACAATTGGAAGACAATTGGAGACAATTGGAGACAATTGGAAGACAATTGGAAGACAATTGGAGACAATTGGAGACAATTGGAGACAGTTGGAAGACCGGTTTGGTCAATGAACTTTTCAGAGGTTGAGTCGAAAGAGCCTATGACCCCATTAGCCCCGAACTCAACCTTCTCCAGCATGTATCACGGCTTTGGCTTGAGGTCTTTTGTTGCAGCCCATCTTGCTTGGTGACGACCACGGTGTACGCCATACTTGGAGACCTTGTACTCCATAATGTGCCAAGTGTGTAAGTTGGTTGATGACGCCTCGGTATTCATGCAGGCACATAGCTCGGCGACGCTCAAGGCAGGCAACACGGATCACACACACAGGGCTTCAGCGGCCGGCGGCAAGCTTCCTAGCCTTCATGGCGGTAGCTTCATGCAGGAACACACTTGTCTCTCAGTCCAGCGACAAGTGGATGTCAAAACGAGGGTGGCTTCGAGTCCAATTTGGCTAGTGCTGCAATTTTCCTTCCACGGGTATTTTGGTCGAATTCCGTTTCCAGAAATCTTTCTTTGAGCAGATTGTGAGAAAAGGACTGAAGAGAATTTAGCCCCTTCTTATATACTTGCGGCAAAGCTGCGCCGCCGCGTTTCAGGTTTTGCAGCCACTGCGAGTACAAACAGGGCCACGTCTATAAAAAGGCAAGACTCGCGCTGCACTAGCGAAGATATTTTTTGAAGTTTTATCGCTACATTCTTCTTTCTATTTACTCCTGCAGCTCAGGAGTCCTTGTTTTTTGCACGAAAGGAACGTAAGCTCAAAGCTGGCTTTGACTATCTGGTCGACCCACCCCCTCCATGCAGACGTGGAGCTCTTCTTTTCAGAAAGTGCCCGGGGTACAGAACCAGAATGACAGAACCAGAATGACGTAAAGAGCGTTAGTGGCCAATTGCTTTCGATTGGAAAAGAAGGAACATAGCCGTAAGGAGCGCTTGTCTTTACTCAAACAACCAGACGCCAGTATTAGGCACAAGAGAGAATCTCAGGAGCAAGTGAATAATTGAAGATCTCTGCAATTGGAGACGAACTTGGGCAATTAGCCAACGTAAAAGGATGAGCTTAGAGGATCGAAGCTGCTATATCTGAAAGATACCAAGGCTTGAAGAACTCGGTCTCAAGATATGAATAGCGTCTTGGCTAGCTTTCAACGCCAGACCTCAGATCAATCACCATAGCCATGGAGACAAGAATCTTCCCAGGAAATTGGCTCCAAATTTTAGCAAAACAGAGACCAGTGGTCCAATGAGGAAGCAGTTTTCTGGCAAGATTCCTCAGAAATTCAAGCTCAACTCCGGATATCTGATCTTTGTGATATTGCTTTTATGGTGCATCAATGGAGAAATGCAAACCATCTCGTGCCAAGTGTGCTTCGCAACAAGGGCCTTGTCAGCAGCAAAATACTTCACAACAAACTCAGCAAAATGTGCCCAGCAACTTAGCGGTGGAACTAAAGAGAAAACTCGAGCTTCAGCGCCGGAAGAATGCTTGATCGCGAGAGGAAGTTAGTGCAGGCTCTCATCTGAATCCATAGGAACATGTTAGAAATTCCTAAACAAGTTTGATCAGAGCTTGTTGGCGTTATGAAAAAGTGATACCGTGATTATAGTGAACGTGATTATAGTGAACGTGATTATAGTGAACGTGATTATAGTGAACGTGATTATAGTGAACGTTATTATAGTGAATGTGATTATAGTGAACGTGATTATGGTGATTCATTATTATACTGAACGTGATTATAGTGAACGTGATTATAGTGAACGTGATTATGGTGATTCATTATTATAGTGATACTTTGATTATAGTGAACGTGATTATAGTGATTCATCATTATAGTGATTCCCGTGATTTGGTGATTCTTACGAAAGCTATTAATAAGTGACAATATTCGTTGGAGACTGGAAACAATATGCATCACAACGAATGTATAACATACGAGGCGATAAGTCTTATCTCGGTATATCTCAGTACTTGAAGATAAACTCCTCGTATAAAAATGCAAATTATCAGGCTGAAATTATTGGTACAGGAATAATTGGTCACCTGGCATTTTTGGAGCAGCTCCAATGCTGCAATATACCATTTCCAATGGCCAAGAGAGCACTCGGCACCAAAGGCTGCGCTCGAAGCACCAACTGTTCATGCGTTTCGTCGATGGTCGTCCAGCGAGTCCACGATGAAAATGCGTCGTGTTTAACAGTGAACGCAGAACTGAGCTGGCCAATCACCTTCAAGTCTTGCTTTTTGATTCATGACTCCATGAGTTCGTGCAAATGCGCCGTTTCTGTGTTTGCCGCTTGTTTCCCGGTGCCGTGGCGATGCTTAGCACACGGCGCCGAAGTCATTCAGTTTATCTTGTGATTGGACGGAAATCGCTTCTGACGAGACTCTGCTCTGTCACTGGTACTTCTGACGAGACTCTGCTCTGTCACTGGTACTTCTGACGAGACTCTGCTCTGTCACTGGTACTTCTGACTCATGAGACAGGCTGGGAAGCAGGCAAATCTGCATCGATAGATCTTAAGGTATCCACGGGTTCCCGTTCATTTGCACTCATCAACGGGATTCCCTAGATTCAAGTTGTCCTAGAACAGAGGTCTACAAAGTATATTCTGAACACGCTGATAAAGCAAGTATTCAGTGTTGATCTACATATCCTCTGGTGTTTGCTGGCCATTTACCGGCATTCGCTTACGGGAGATTATGCACATTGTGAGCCATCAAGTTCGTTTTCAGTGTGATTAGAATGTGTTGGTCTCGGCCGCCTTGATCTCTGCCAGCTACTTGGCCATGTCTTGAGTGTGCGGGCTCCGAGTTTGCTCCCACACGATCACCTCTGATAGTCTAGAATCTGTTGAAAGAGCTTAAGCGAGCAGGTGCAAAGCCATGCAGGTGTGCTAGGAGTATAGTGTATGAGTCTGTCATCAGTACTACACTATAGTTCAGTATACACTATAATACACTATAATACACTATAATCACTATAATCACTATAATACACTATAATACACTATAATACACTATAATCACTATAATACACTATAATACACTATAATACACTATAATACACTATAATACACTATAATACACTATAATACACTATAATACACTACACTTATTTCCATATATGGTTCCATAACTAATTGAAGTAGCATTTGGATACCACGATCTTTATAGTGGTATACCTAATGGTCTCCATTATCTTAAGATACTCTAAGAATTACAATTTAATACTACACTTACAGTATAATACGCTATGATAACACCATAGTCACACTATAGTACACTCTACTTACGGAATACATATAATACAGTTTACTTACGCTATATTGAAAGTATACTTAGTATAATACACTATAATTCTAGTATAATTACACTAAGTAATTTACACTATAATTACACTATAACCACGGTAAAATACGCTATATCACACCATAGTTACAGTATTACAGTATACAGTATTACAGTATAGTTACAGTGTACTTACAGTGTAATACGGTATAGTTACACTATGATGTAGTATAATTACAGTTACAGTATAACACTATAGTTACAGTATTACACTATAGTTACAGTATTACACTATAGTTACAGTATTACACTATACTTATAGTATCACACTATAATCTAAGTTAATTACAGTTGTATAACACTATAATTCAGTATAATACAGTATGGTTACACTATGATACAGTTTACTTACACTATAGTTACATTATGATACGGTACATTTACACTATAATAATCCTATACTTACAGTATATTTGTATGATACAGTATGATACACTATAATACGCTATTATACACTATAATACGCTATTATACACTATAATACAGTATACTTACCATAGTTACAGTATAGTTATACTATAATTACAGTATAGACGCTATAATCTTAATATAGTTACACTGCACTTACAGTATAATTACAGTATTACACTATACTACAGTATAAACGCTAATCACACTAATTACAGTATTACACTATGATACAGTGCAATACACTATGATACACATAATACAGATACACATAATACAGATACACATAATACAGAT
>NKYX01000037.1:0-60905 GCA_002370475.1 Metschnikowia drakensbergensis | reverse complement strand
TAGTAGTGTAGTAGTGTAGTAGTGTAGTAGTGTAGTAGTGTAGTAGTGTAGTAGTGTAGTAGTGTAGTAGTGTAGTAGTGTAGTAGTGTCCACCATATCTGCCCTATTGGGGAGTAGTGCAGACTACCCCGGCAGGTGCAGCCATTGCTACCACTTCCTTTGGATCGTAGAACCAAAGCTTGTTTTCGTATACTTCCGCATATTTGAAAGAACTCTATTGTTTTGATACGAAGAGTCCGCAAGATATCTACGCAAATAAGTGTATGAAAAGTCGTTAAACTAATTTCTTCAAGATGATGGAGGGTGAAAATGAATGGCCGTTCTTTTTCTGGTATACACAATATTCAGACCGCAACCTCCTATGTGAAGTTGATGTACAAGAGAATATATAAGTAGACAAATTAAGAGCAAAAAAGCGAGAAACAATATACTCATCTCAATGATCAAAAATCCCGGAATTACGACTCTTATCAGATTATCGAGCCGCCAGGCTCATATTTATCCTTTTTGGCTCTCATGTATAAAGCTTTATCTATTCCAGTACCAGGCCAAAGCTCCATTCACAGAGGCTAAGTAATCAAGCACCTTGGATCACTGAATAAACCGAAAGAGTTTCATGAGGATACATATGCTGAATTAGGCCTGCTTTGAGTGTCGAATCAGCTTTGCCGTCTTTCAACTAGAGATTTAGCCAATAATGGCGAATAAGGTGCTCCTCTGGCACCATGGCAGATAGCAGGAAGATAGGCCTGGTAATTTCAAAAAGGTCGTGATGCAGACGAAAACAGACTTTACAAATAAGACTATGGCGTTGAACAGCGTGGTATTTTAAAATTCCGAAACATATTCCCATATGGTCCAAGAAAATGATAACCAGATGAAAAGAAATGATAACCAGATGAAAAGAAATGATAACCAGATGAAAAGAATGTCCAAAAATGTTTTTACAACCACAGAATCATTTTCAGTTTTCCATACTGCTTTGCTTCTAAAGGGTCGTCTTGCGCCTGCACACCGACCCCAAAACTCATACCACGAGATTGATTTGTTTCAAAAGATTAAATTTTTTGAAAAATATAACAAACGCTACGATGAAATAATTGTCATTTAGGTAGTAGTTCAATTTGAATTCCTCTTTCAATGCCCCCTTACAATAGCTTAGATGTTGGCTTTCAGGGTTTGGCCATAATAATATCTGAGATATAACTGATCTACTCATTTATATATTTTATATTCTATTTTAAATTTTTTACAAAATGCACTATGTCCATAAACAAATACGCATTCTTCAAACATAAACATCTGTCTAAGATGAATTTTGGAGAAGCTTTCAAGCAAGAGGTAGATATCTAAATGAAATATATCGATTTCCAGGGCTGAACTTTTCATCTGAATACTTTGACACTGAATAAAGATTCTTATTAAATTACTCAATAAACTATACTTTATCAACTTAATGGCTGGTTATTAAAAACAGCTATAGTTAGTATATCATATATATTTTAAAAGGTGTTCCAAGGTGGTATTCTTGTCCTGGGCATACTGGATAAATACAACGCCATGACAAGAGCGCTGTACTGACTTTGGAATAGCCAATGCAAGCAGGGACGGCCTGAATTAACATTCAGGTGCTTGTAAAAGAATGATTTCATATGGTATTGAAAAAGACATGTATAGGGTCGAGGTGTGAGAGGTAACGAGGTCAAAGAGCTAGTGAAGCAGAATATCATGAACTTATTTAAATTGCTTTCTTTTCAAGTGTTATTGGAATCATTTGATATTTTGCTTTATTCCACTGATCTCCATCTATATACTGAAGTAGTCTCAATCATATGAGGACCCCCGGGTACGATTGTTTTATCTCTTCAAAGCGATTTGGCTCTGCTAATTATCTAGATACTCTGGTAATAAATAATAGTTTATTCAGATCAGTGCACCGGATGCCAAAATGGGAATAGTCAAATGGAACTTCTGGTGGCATTACTTCAGTACTAATTATATTATATGTTGTTGTAAGGAGGAGAATGCACCTAAATGATGGAATATGAACTCTCATAGCCCTTTGCCAATGCTTCTTGGGGCCCAAGTTGCGGTAATGCTGTGCTGCGGACACTCGTGCGCCAGGCAAATAGTCGACGGCATCGATGATTGGAGCCATATCCACCAGTCGATTTGCCAGTCTGCAGGAGTAATAGAATGCAGTTGATAATAATTGTGAATGGATAACTGGAACTAAGTACCTGGTTTTAATTAAACGTGCATTCCTTTTGCAATACCATGAAATACTGATTTCATTATTAATTTTATATATTCAATATCTAGAATGAAGGACGGTTGTCAATTAATTTGACTTAATTTATTATTAACTATATTAAAAAATACCATGTCTTGCTATCATCTCTATATTCCCTTATATTAAATATATATATAAGCATTTACATAGAAGATTATATTTGTAATATATAAAGTATTAAATTTTGAAATATAATTGTTTAAACTATAGCTAAAAAATAGTATTAATTTCTTACCTCATATATATGTTTGAATTGAGCTTTTCAAACCATATGAGAGGGAATTTTAACTAAATTCTATAATGATAAGATACCTAAATGTTGTTCACTCTAATTATAGGATTAAGTTTACCAATTGAATTATACGAATCAAGATTGACGCTTTGAAAATCTTCCTCATTTTTCTATAAATTTTAATACTTTATCCTTATTAGGATATAAAGCTAATACCTTTATGGTCACTATAAAATATTGTTTGTCTACCTGGTTTAAATTCAAATTTATTTCTTTCAGAAAAGAATATACTGAGAATCGAAAACCCGTACATCCAAATAACCATCTGCCTGGGGCTTCACCTCTTCTGCAGCCAGCAAAAGTCCTACATCGCCAGCGAAAAATCAAGCGAAACTTGAAGACATTAACCCCAGAATAGACCCTTGGTCGCCCCCGGTTTACGCACCTGCTGCGCAGTCAGCCCTCGGAAGTCACGCAGGCGCCTCGGAAAAACCCGTACACCCGGCTACCCCAGGACAAAAAGGCCCAACGCAAACGGGCTTTTTATGCAGCCAGTCGCTTGAAATTTGGCTGGCCGAATGCTTGAATTCCGGAGGTTTAGCTAGTAGCTTTTAAAACGCTAAAGTCGTCCGTGGCGGCTGTGCTGTGGGCACTCCGGGACCGAGGCAAATGCATAGTCCGAGGGCACCGGGGATGCAGCAAACCCGTACACCATGATTCCGGGGTTTCAACCTGGCGAACAAGCTAGCAATGAAATCACCGGCCTCGCTGCTACTGACGCTCATAAAGCCTCCTCAACATCCTACCATGTTACTATGGAGGCTAAGGGCGACCAAGAAGGAGTTTGAAGGCGATCTGGAGAATTGAGTTGGAAAATATGGAAATAGCCCGGCAGCCCAGCATTTGGGATATCTGGACTGATATAGAGAAGTGTATTTCACTCCCAGCATATTTTCCGAACCGTATCACTCAGAAAAATTACATTAAGATCATATTTGTCAATACAGTTATGGTGTTTCTTATTGTACTATTATAATACCTAATGGTATGATTGTAAAGTTATTAAAATTGGACCTATTGCTCGATTCAAATTGCTCTCTGCAGACACACACAGGGCTCAGGGCAGCTCTCAAAGAGAATCGTACTTCGGGCTCGAAAACTTGGAGTAACTCCACACTCCGCCAACTTAGGCCTCCAGCTGTCACGTGCTCTGAATCAAAATCGACAGTTTTCTGATTATTTTGGCCCGTGCTCAGAGCATTGAATTAGAGGGTAGAGCCTAAATGGAGGAAGTGGATCTGGTGACCTTGTGTTATATACAGGAACACAGTAACGTACCATCTTACCAAATCCACCATAAACACATCTGTAAATCGCCTAGATGACTCATCATCTATTCAGATGTTAGCTTCTTCAACGGGGTAGGACACGTGGATACGATGCGCCATGAACGGCCTCTTCTCAGCCAACCAGCCATACAGGACTTGACTTCAATAGTCCATTGGTAAGATCAATGCACTCTATCATCGAGTCTTCTTCGACACGACAAACCGAGTCGTTGGCAGCTTGTTCTCGCCCCTAAAATCTATGTACAATGTTGATTCCCCTTATAAGAATCGGGGGACCTCGATCTCCTCGTATGCCTCGATGGTATCGCCCTCCTTGAACTTGTCCCAGTTCGAAAACGATAACCCACACTCAAGCCCCTTGGTGGCCTGGCTGATGTCCTGCTTCACATGCTTCAACGTCGATAAGTGGCCCTTGTGCACAACCTCCCCACCTCTCACCACCCGCACATTGGACCCTCTCTTGAGCACTCCGCTCGACACTTTGCACCCTGCAACCCTCACGATTGTCTTGTTTTTTCCTGTGATCTCAAACACATTTCGGAGCTCCACCTCCGCTAAAACCTTGATGTCGATGTGCGGCTTCAACTTCGACGTAAGCTCCGCGGTCACGCTCTCTATAAGACGGTAGATGACGTTCTCCTCGCTGATGCGAACTCCCAACTTGTCGGCCTTGTTTCGTATAGGCTTCGGTACCTTCAAATTGAAGCAGAGTATGCTGGCATTAAGGGCCTGTGCCATGTCCAAATCCAGCTCCGTGGGCATTCCTGCGTCGTGGGAGATGATCATGGCACGCACCTCGTCGTTACCAAGTCCGTCCACACTCTCCTTGATGGCCTCTGCCGACCCAAAGACATCCGACTTCACAATGTACTTGACACTGGTCACACCCGCTTCCTCCGCCTGCTCCACAGAGGAGGTGTCCAAACCGGCCATCTTGAGCTCATTGATTTTCTCCTGCCTCTCAAGCTCCCGGACCTCCTGTTTGCGCTTTTCGTTGATGCTCTCAATATCCTTAAACGCTTGAATCTGCTTTTCCCGGCTCTCCCTGTTCTGTATCACTTTCTTGCACACCTGCTCCAGCGGACCTTCTAACAATTGATCACCTGCATGAGGAAGCTCCTTCCAGCCCCAAACTTGCACCGGCATAGATGGACCTGCTTGCTTAATCAGCTTGCCGTGCTCATCTCTCATTCCCCGGACCTTGCAGTACGTCGTTCCCGCAACCAAAAAGCTTCCCACTTTCATGGTTCCGCGGCGCACTAACACCGTGCTCACGTTTCCAAGGCCCTTCACGACTTGGGACTCAATCACCCAGCCCTCCGCTGCCACCGCAGCTTCGGCCTGGAAATCGCTCATCTCACTGAGCGTAATAACCGCCTCTTCGAGCTTGTCCATGTTGAGGCCTGTTTTGCCGCTCACCTGCACGGTCTGAGTTTCTCCTCCATAGTCCTCAATATCCACTTCATAACGCGCCAAATCCGCCAACACCCTATCTATTTTCACGCCTGGCTTGTCACACTTGTTGATGGCCACGATTATTGGGACGCCGGATTTTTTGGCATGTTTGATGGCCTCGATGGTCTGCGGCATCACAGAATCGTCCGCTGCCACCACCAAAATGATGATATCGGTGACTATAGCGCCCCTCTCACGCATGCTCAAGAAAGCAGCGTGTCCAGGCGTGTCCAAAAAGGTGATTTTCTTTTTTGTGATTGGGGTCACCACGGAGAACGCCCCGATGTGTTGAGTGATACCACCGAATTCGCCCTTCACGACAGCAGATTTCCGGAGATAGTCCAAGAGAGTAGTTTTGCCGTGGTCCACGTGGCCCATAATGGTAACCACCGGCGGCCGTGGCCGGAGATGTGCCTCCACTAGTGGCGCAGGGAAAAGATCCAAGCCCGTGTCGTCGCTCATTGTCACATCAAACCCAAATTCGTCCGCTATAAGCGAGGCATTTTCTTTATCCAAGATGTATTGGTGAGACATACCCTCGAACCCCAACTCTTCTAACTTGGTCAAAAGCGTGGCCAAGGGCACATTGATTATGGATGCGAGGTTGGACACGGTGACGAACGTGGGGATTGAGATCTTGATGTTCTCCTTGACTTTGCCACCGTGTCTCTTTTCGTTTCTCAGATTTGGGCCCCTTCTTTCACTACCGTTCTGTGCAGCGTGGTCTCTTCTGCCCACCTGCTGCTGTTTGTGGCGTTCGTTCAATCTCTTTCTGATCTTCGAGTACTCCTCGTGCTGCTGTTCTTTTGACTTTGCGTCCACATGCACGGCAGGCGTCGGTATTTTCGATTCATTCTGGGTAGTGCTTTTTTTCTGGTGCCAGGGCTTCTGCGGCTTGGGCGGCTTGTTGGCTCCTTTTTGGTATAAATCGGCGAACCGGTTGGGCTTGTTACCTGCAGACAGCGGCCCAGCTTTGGGAAGATCCTTGAACACCGAATAGTGACGAACTCCCGCTCCTCTGAAGAGCTTGCACAGTAGTCCGACTTTCCACGTGTGCTGCATTCCGTGGGCTAAGTGGGTGTGGAAGGTATACACTTTGGTACTGCGCATCATGAGGCTCTGCGGACTGCACATAGCGCTACAATTCATTTACACTTCCCCCAGCTTGTCAGCTAGCCGTGGTTCCTTAATCTTATATGAGATTTATCATGCATAATTTTGAGAGCTCTGTGGGTTTGATAGTCGAGCGGAGGCGGCGGCCACGAGACAAAGTAGCGGTATAGAACCATGATTTCACTGATGGCCTGCACCGCTGTCCAAACGCCAAAACGCCCTCTAGTAGTAACTTCCCTTCATTTAGTATCTGAGTCGCTCTCAGTTAGCCCCAGCTCATTACACCCAGAACTCGATTCTGAAAGTTTCGTCAGACTCATGAACTCACACAGCTGTAGTCTCCATTGGAAGACACATAGCCCATGTGCTTGCTTTCGTTGAGAAGCTCGATTAAGCGATCGATATCGGCGAAATTCTCGTCGTTGCATGCAAAGTTCCGGTGCCTGTTCGAGAGAATGTGGTCCTCAAAATGGTCGTACTTGACTCTGCAGTTTTCGCAATACCCTGGCTTCAACTCGTGGTCTTTGCTCACCTCCACCGACTTGTGTAATTGCCGCTTCATGAAGATCCTGCGCTTGAGGTTATTGACGTTTTTCGATGGCACTTGCGAGACTGCGGGACCTAGGCCGTTTCCATTTTGGAGGGCTACACTATTCAACGTGGAGTCCATTGAATATTGCAATGCATTGGAAGCCCCGTTATAGCCAGAGGCGGCCACGTCGTAGAATTTGGACGTGGATGCACTGGCATGCATGGGTTGCATGACAGAGGAGTTTCGATTCAACCCTATGGGAGGCTTGAAGTCGTACAACTCCTGTAGATCCTGCAAGTCCTGCGCATCGTCACCGCTGTGCTCAACTATGGTATCGTTTGCAGTATCGGTATCTCTTTCTTCGGCCTCGCTCTGTTCATCCTTCTCCTTATTCATGCTGTCGGTGCTGGTGCTTGTTCCGTAAAACTGGCCAGAAGCCATCTTACTGGGGGATACCATGTAGGACACCTTTTTGAGCAAATCCCGGAAGTTTTTGCTGGCCTCGAACTTCTGCAATCGGCGTAGTTTCTTGCGCTCCAGATTTTCCGAAGTGTCTTGGATAAATGGACACTTGCCGTCGAGCGTCAAGTAGAATGAAGGGTACGACTCACTTGACCATTCCCTCACGATGATGGGCCGCACGGCTTGAGTTAGGTCATAAGCGTAGATGTAGTTTTTCTCGAGATAGTACAAGTCATCTCTTCTGGCATTGGGGTCTCTGTCCGTGGAGCCGAATATCTTCTCCTCACGCAAGAGGTTGGACAAGTTTCCTGCACGCTCGTGGGAGACGGTCTCGGAGACGCCCAAGTTCTTGAGAAAGCGGAACACCTTATCGTAGTCCCACACCTTGATTTTTAGAGCCACGGCGTCGTGGAATATGTCGTTTGCGGCGTAAATTTTGGAGCTAGAGAAGGGTCTCCTGCTGACGATGATACTGACGTCTCGGTCGTAGAAGGGCACTATGTCACAGCCCACGTACTTCAAGGCTCGCTGGGCCCGTTTCTGTTCTAGAAGCTGCGCCTGGTTTGTAGAGTCGCAACCTTGCGTGTCAAAATAGACCACGGATTCACGCATGATTTTCCTCCACGACGCCTGCCACGTTTTCAACTCCTCGCCGACCAATCGGGCTGCTTTGGCTGCGGAGTTTGATGCTGTAGTAGGAGCAGCCGCTGCGGAGTTTGCCGGGCACATTGAGCCGGCGATGGAGCCTTCGGCGGAGTCTTTCTTGTCCGGGGCCCTGGCCTTGAACTTTTTAAGCACGGGCACATTGCCGCTTGTTTCTGCCAAGGGCACACGCTTGGTGCCCAAACCGCGGGTTTCCATGGTATGCTGACGTTGCTGCTGAGAGGGTTCTGCGGATCTTGCAGAGGGAGTTCGCTTGTCGAGGCGTGGAGCGGGCAGGTACGGCCTTGGGATGATTTGTGGTGAGTAGTGCAGAGGCTGCAGATCGCGTTGCGTGAAGCGCGACTGGCCTGCACCAGGGCAAGAGCGCGTCACGTGACGCGTCACGTGACGCAATGGAATCCCGCCGGCACCGGGTCCTGTGCTTGTCTTCCTTCCTGCACGCTGATGGTGTGGGAGCCAATGTGGAGTCATTCGTCTAAAGCAGATAGCTTGTGGCGATGATTCACAGAAGTGTAGTTAGAGATATTGATAAGTTCAGGCGTGTGTTGCAGCTTGCTGCTCTGTGCAAGCGCATAGGAGCGCTCGCATTTAGACTTGTTCTTGGCTTATTACAACCTGATTTTTTGTGCCATGATCCATGGATGGTTCTGGCCGTATTTGATGCGTAGTTAAGTATTTCTGCAGATACCGAGCCTTCAGAGCCAGTTTTTGGCCGGGTGTTCAAGCGTATGTGGGGTTCAACAGGTACCAACCAACGTGAGCCCCGTCGTTTGCAGACGCTGATAAGTCCCAAAATGGCTCGTTCAGGGATGTGATTTTCAGAGCTAAGAGACTGGCTGGACACTGAAAGGATCTCTGTGAAGGTCTGGCTAAGAACATGACAGCAACGGATTCCTGAGGGCGGTCATCCAATAGCCAAGTCTATGCTAAGATTATGTTTTCACGACAGTGCTGAAGGAGTATATCCACAGTATATATCGGAGGAGCTTCTCGGGATGGCACGTGCAGGAAAGAGGTGGATTTGAAGCAGAATGGGGTGAGAGCCGGGCATTTTGCGGTGGGCTAATTAGGTGACACTACCGTTTCAGAAAGATTCCGGCATGCCAAGTGGGCGAAGCACGAACATTGAAGCGTGGTGACTAGAAAAGAGACGCAAGGTTTAGCAGTGAGACGGGAAAGATAGCCAGAAGGAGAAGAGGCCAGAAATCAAAGGTATGAGATACAGTACTTGCAAATGGCAAGCGCCGGGTACATATTGCATGAGACGCAACAGTGATTTGACACTTGCTGTATATAAATGTTTAGGATTCATGAGATTTGGCTATATTTATTCCATGAATGTCACGTGTTTTCTGAAACAAGCCTGGTTGAACTCGACTATAGACGTCTAGGTTAGCGAATAATTAGAGATGTCTAGGTTAGCGAATAATTAGAGATGTCTAGGCTGGCGAATAATTAGAGATCTCTAGGCTAAAAATTCAGAGATATCAAGCAATCGAACTCCAATTCCCCTTTCAGCCACTATTGTCAGACTTCAAAGTGATGGCCCAGATGTCCCTTCTTTGCTTTGATATCACGAAAAGCGACGGTGAAATGATCAAAGAATCTCCGACAAACAGGAGACGCCAGTGCCTTTTCTCTATTTCGTGTGCCCCAGGTGCACGCATTCCTGCGCCCAAGACTGCTACACAGGGTACCTTTGCAACCACCTGTTGTGAATGAATTGAGCCATGACACCTCGAATACCGTTTCCCTTGGGGTACTTTAGGGAATCAAAATAGCACAAATAACCCCATTTGGAAAGTACGCATGGACCATTTGCGGCGCTCGTGGCTACCAGTCTTGATCATTCCACTTATACCAAATACCGAATGCCGGCTACAGGTCATTGAAGCTAGAGTCCTGGAATCTCCAAGTACAAAACAGCCTGAAAAGGTGTCTGTCTGATGTACACATATAACGTCCAGTATCTCCCTTCATTCTTTCTGTATGGGGAGAAGCAGACTTCAAGAACTATAGAATTCACTGTGGCCAATTTTCAAAAAGTCAATTGAGCTTGAATTATGCATCTCTTGGAAGACGAACAGATCGGTCTTTTGGGTAATCAGAAAGAGCCAGAAACATTGACTCAGAACCCCGAGATCCAATTGGGGAATTCTGCAAATTGATTGAGACTCAGATTTAAAGCTTTGTTATAATCAGGCATTTGATTGAGTTCTACACAGATCGGGCAAAGGCAGAAAGTCAGCGTTCCTATCTTGACCGACGAGACATTTCTAACCAAGCCTCCTATAAAATGCATCCTTCGGATGGTGGGACTCCAGAGTTCACATGAAAAAGTCAAGTTTCGCCAGGGAACTCGTTCGTACCTTGATTTTAAGTGCATTAAAGAGCGACCTATTCCAATAGGCAATGAGTTGAGGGGAAGCTGATCTATATGAGGTGTTATGAAGTCCTAAAGGAAAAAAATAGAGGAATGAAAGGAGAAGGTGATGAATAGAAAAGGTGATGAATAGAGAAGCAAACCGGACGAAAGTCAGAGGCTCACATACCGCAGCTACGCGGGCAATGTTCCACGGGCCTGAGACCTGATAAACGCGGCATCTTGTCTATTGCCCAGTTCCAGCATGGTTCATTTATGCAGTCCAAGCGTATCTTTCAGTGTCTTCTGCCGTCCCAGTGCGGCTCTTCACTCATAGATTTATGTATTGCATGCTCGTTTTGTAGTGATATCTGTCTTTAAATCTCGGCCCGTTTTTTGTGGCCATGAGATTTCGCCGCCCTACATTCGTTCCTCCACTATACAAACATTTTAGCATATCGTCAATGTCAACGCTTAGCGAAGCCAACATCTTGGTTTCATGGTAGATTATTTTTTTGATTTCATGATAGATTATTTTTTTGGTTTCATGATAGATTTTATAAATTTTGCTTTCATGAGAGACTATTATAATTTCTTGATTCATGATAGTTACTGTACTAGTTTCATGGTGTTTATTATAATTTCTTTTTCATGATAGTTTCATTATAGCTGATGGTTTCATAATTTCTTGGCAGACATATATTTAACGGCATTTATAGCCTGGATCTCTACTACCTCGTCAAACAATAGTCTTGTCTGAGCCGTGAATGGTGGCTGGAACGTACCTGATTCGCAGTATCGCTCTGAATAAAGACCCTTACCCCAGCCATGCTAGCGGGTTTGGGTTATGCTACAAGAGGTGGATTATGCTCCAAGAGCAATGGCAAATGTACACATTTTGTTAACTTCCGGCCCAATAACTCTGGTCTACGCCCGCTGTCTAGTTCACCTTAAATCTTACTATGTATGCAGGCGCCGAATTTGCTCTAGTGAGCTTAGTAGGAGCCGCTCTGGTGAGCTCGAAATGCGGCTGAGCCATTCCGAGCTTTCGTGGTTTCGAAGCCTCGCTCTCAAGTGGTCCCTAAATATGCTTACATTTGAGTATCTTCAAATACGTCTAAATTCCATTTTTAATTGCGTTTCACTCTCAATTTCTTTTTGTGATTCACCTGCACTTTTGACAGTCACCAGCAGTATTACCTACACTTGTGAATACCGCTTTTCAAAATCATAAACATTCACAATATTCAAGCTATAGATCCTAAATGACCCAGGGATAGAGCAGAAAAACAGCCGCTTCTTATTATATTCTTGATATACGGCACTATGAGTCCCAAACGTGATACTTGCCAAGGTCCTGCACACTGCAGCCATGATTCGCCCAAAACGCCGTTGCCGTACTTTGCAGTGTGGCAGTGAAAAGAAGGAAAGAAAAGATTGCAGTTGTGTCTGGCTCGCTTTCTTTCCTGGCTTGTGCTGGTCTGTAGGGCACAACCGAGGGCGCCCTCGGATTGCCCGGAACCCATTCTCATGTCAGCAGCCAAAAACACACCACTCAACTTCAACACCTGAAATTTGCACACACGGGTGTCCGCATTCCTTGCACCACAAAAAGCCCATTTTTGACCAGCATAGACCTGAAATTGCTGCTCCTGGACTCGCCGGGTGCACGGGTGTGTTTGATTTCCGGGGTGCGGCCCGCGTCAACTAGGCCACCTGTGTGCGCACAATAACCTCCATATTATTTGGGTACTGCACACAGCGCGCGCTTATCCTCGCTGCCAATTTCAGTAAACCCAGAGCATGCTTCAACAGAAGGAGATTTCAAGGCTATTGCGCCACGCCGTCGATGGCGACGTCCTGCAGGGAGCCATCCATGCGGCATCCCTCCTCTCCGCTAACGGGTTGCCGCTTATAACCGTGGCTCCGCCCCTGCCCTCTCTTTCCCAGGACAACCTACGAATGTACTCGCTTTTGGCAGTGAGTTTACACAAACAGCAGACCAAGACGGGCGACCCCAATCTCGACAACTGGGACCTCTTGGCCTTGGAGGCAGACCTCAAGGTGCTCTTGAAGAGCTTCTCCACTCAGAGTGGCGAGCTCATGTTCCTTTCGCTCTTCTGCTCCGCAGACTTTCTGGATGCCTCTGCAAAGGCGAGATTGGATCTGGTGACTGACGCACTAGCTGCTGGCTTGGCTGGCTACAAAGCGTCTAGATGAGTGCTTTTCATAGAGTGTAGCAATGAAATTCGTGGTATTAGAAGCTGGATCGTAAGTAGGAACTAAAGGTCAGGATGCGAGGCCGGTCACCCATGCTAAAACCGGAGATTGGGTTCATGCGCGGAGGTAGTGGACCGTTGTGAACGATGATGTTTTGAACACGTGTTAGCTCGGGAGTCACTTAACCATCTCCACCTCGCTATCTTCGTCATCCTCCGCGTCCTCGTCCTCGTCGATGTCATCCATCAAGCTTTCCTCGTCGAAGCTCTCCTCATCACTGTCATACCAAAACTCCTCGTCATAGTTTTCCGGCTCCTGGTCCTTGTTGGCAGACTTGTTGTTGCCAAACGCAAGCTCTTCGCTATCTGGAATCACAAAGCCCTCGGGTATGTCCTTTTTAGAGCGCTCTACGCCCTCTAATACCTTTTCCTTGTACGACTCGTAGTTCTTCCTGAGCAAGAAGGAGGCATCCATATTAGCCGGCGAGCCGAGGTTGGGGTCCTCCAAAAGCGACACGATGGAAATGAGAACCGACTCGGCTGTTTGCGCCGGGGTCCATGTTTCTGCGTCAGGCAACCCGGAGATCGGATCGCCTCCTTCGTAGAGAATAGAGATGCATAGCCTGCCGTCTTTGTAGACATTAGGGTGGAAGATGGGCGGCGTGAAGCAAAAGCCTGGGGGCGAGAAAGGGTAGTCGGCAGGGAACCGCATTCTTCCCTTGAAGTAGCCGCCGTGGTAGAGCGAATCTTTGTTCAACACCATGATTCCAACTTTCCAGTAAAAAATGTTGTCGTTGTCGAGCTCGATGTGAAATGACGGGATGCCCTTTTTCGGGTCTGTGAGGTCCTTGAACTGCCGCTGAAGAATGGCTGCTGCCGACTTGGAACTCATGCTAAATTAAATAAGAAGAAAGCTGAGCGTGGCTGTAAGCTGGAAAGATATGATTCCGAGATGATTCCGACACGATTTGGTAACGTTTTAGTCAGTGGATGGAGTGGTTCTGAAACGGTGCTGGAACACGGTTCGGTGACAGCAGTGCAACAGTAACTTGAATGTACCTTCAGATGCTTGGATACAACTCTCGGGGTGGTCCAAGTGTAAGGGAGGGGTAAAGGGGTGTTTTAAAAAAACGGTGTGGTATGAGGGGGCGAAAGTGTTGATTTGTGCGGTGGGCCGTAAAATGGCTTTCTTTTTACCTCTTGCGCATTTCATATTGTACTGGCTTCTTTTTTCTGCTGCCGCGGCATCCCATGCGCACCCGTGCATCTCGTTTTAGACAGGGGAGAGGATGCCGAGAACACTGGGGGTACGGGTCTTGGGGCCTGTGGCTTGCATACGACGCGTTCGGGGCCGGTGCACCGATGCAGTGTGGCGCGGAATTACGGGTGTGGACCACCGCACGGGGGCGGTTCTGGAGCGCGATTTAGGCGTTGGGCCGGCCTCGGAGGTATGCAGGAACAGTTTGCAACCATCCTTGGTGCACGGCTTCCGATGCGACGCAATGAGCCGGCGCCCAGCTGGAGATATAGTTTGAGGGTCTTGGTGGTACTGAACCGTTTTGGAGCCAAGTGTCATGTGAGTTTTGGGTGCTTTTCAGGCGGGTTTCAGGTGGGTTTCAGCGGTGTTTCAGGTGGGTTTCAGCGGTGTTTCAGGCGGGTTTCAGCGGTGTTTAGGCGGCAGAGAGAATCGGTCTTATTGTCCCAGCGGTCCGTTTCTTTCAGCGGTCCGTTTCTTTCAGCGGTCCAGTTCTTTCAGCGGTCCAGTTCTTTCAGCGGCTTTTTGTTGCAGTGACTTACAAGCTGATCATGTGACTGCAATTCTTCCAGGACCACTAACTACAGTCCGCTCAACCGGTTCATAAATCTGCACGCCACCGGAGATGAGCGAACATGAAACAAAGGGCTCACATATACTTTGAATTCTAGGGCATAAAAAGGCGCGACACGGAACGGAGTGAACGAAACTGCTGAAACATGTGTGAAACGATCATGAAACACCAGAGCTTATCATCCAGGCGCACCCGCTAGCTAATCACAGCGCGCAGATTGGTAGCGCGCGCACGTGACGAGAAACCTGCACAGGGCTCTCCCCGCTAGCCCCATAGATAGCAACACCCGCCGGAATCACCACCACAGATCACCACATGGATTTCGAAGAACAATTGGAAAAAGCGGAAAAATCTCCGTACCCCTCCTTGGTAGGTGCCTCGGTGAAGTCGGCCGACGACTCGCCACACAACAATTACATCCACCCGGAAAAGTACACGGGGGTTCTGAAGCAGAAGAACAAGAAGAAGTCCATCCTCAACTCCTCCATTGGCGCCTCCTTGGATGACTTGATCAGCGAAGGTGCTCTTTTGGGCTCGGAAGAGGATTTCGACAAGTTCTTGGACGACAAGGGAAATGTGCTTTCAGATGCAAAGTATTCGGCTACAGAAGATCAACAGAGCGGAGAAAGCGGCGAAAAGGGAGAGAAGGACGTTCAAGGGGCTCACGAGTCACGTGGGAGCCTGGACGCTACGTCTGCCGTGGCCAGGAGCGTGGAAGACGATTCGGGTACTGGAGATCTGGAGACGGAGAACACCCCTCCTTTGCCAGCTGTACAGGCCGCCGTAGAGAAGAGGGAAAACTACTCCAACCCGAATCTTTCCGAGTATCAGATCGGCCACCAGATTGCCGATCACTCGCAATTATTGGACTCCGTCAAGTCGTACGACTTATCCCGGTTGCCCTCTACCGAAGACACCGAGCTGCGGTCAAAAACGAGCGATTTCCACGGCGTATCGGAGAGGGCCTCCCGTGCAGCACAGCCCAACTATGCTCGTCGTAACTCGGCGTTTGCAAACAACAAGGGCGACAGGGGGCAGAATGTGCAGGTTCTTGAACGGGATTCGTTGCACTCGCCATACTTTCAGACCAACGACGAGCGCTCTTCCTCCAGGTCGCGGGCTCGGGAATCCATTAGGGAGAGAAGTGCCCATAGGTCTCGCTCGAGGTCGAGGTCTGCCATGTCTGCGGCTCATTTGGCACGTGGTGATACCTACAAAAACACACATGGTGATTCTCCCATGAAATACGAGCTTCCTGCAGACATGCTCGTGGATGAAGAGCAAGAGGAGGAAGCGGAGGCTGAAGAGAGGCGGTCGAGGCAGTCAAGGCCCACTATGGGCGATTCCCTCGCTGCTGTTGAGGCGGGGGCCGCCCCTACGTTTGCGAGTGTGGATGCTGACTCCGTGACAAAGGAGCCTTCCTTGGTGACTCTGGGAGACTATACGAATTTCAATGCAGAAAGCCTGGACAGCTTGGCATATGGATCGGATGTGGCCTCGGTGCGGTCTGAATCGTCCAGAAACTATTTGAGGTCGATATCCCGGTCCAGGTCGAGAAAACCCGCTTCGAATGTGCATCACGATATCAACGAGAAGAACGACTCCAACACTGATGAGTTGACTAGAGAAGGGGCCTTGGTTTCAGATGACCCATATCTGCAGGTGGGCAACTTGGAAACCATGATGAAGCAGGTACTTTTAGCTTCCAGTGAGAGATCACGCGACCCACGGCTTCCATCTGTTAATGGACAGTCGCTGAAGGAGTCCAAGAATACCCCAAAAAAGGCTATTTCTATTTCCGAGGGAGTTGGCGCAGAGCCTAATGTGACCAAAGAGCCTCTTGAAAAGGATGAAGCGTCTGAGGAGCCCATAGAGCCCCTTGAAAAGGATGAAGCGTCTAAGGAGCCCAAAGAAGAGGCCTCCAAAAAGGATGAGTCATCCGAAGAGTCTGCCAAAATGCCCAGTGTGCCAAAGCCAACCGAAATCCCTGCAGAAGCCAGCAACAACCTAATTACAGAGCCTGCGGTCGATGCAGTGGCCGAAGAAAAGGAGCTTGATGCTCCCATTTCTGGAAGTCATGGAACTAAAAAAAAAGCCGATGAAGACTCGGTGGGAGAACCTAGCGTGAATGATGTTTCGGCGGAACAAAAGGTAGCAGAGACTGAAAAGCAGATTAACGCAGAAGAAGCGCCCAAGTTATCCGCTTCTGACATCAAGGTGGACAAGGCAAGTGCAGAGAAAGCCGCTCAGAGAGATACTGTGATCGACACGCCTAAAATGGAGGAGCATTCTGAGCCTTCGATAGAGTCGTCTGCTGAAGTTTTGGAAAAGGATGCGCAATCGCAAGTGAGGACAAGGGAAGCGCCAGCTGTCACCGTTAGTGACATAAAAACGGGGTCGACGGAAGAAAAGACAGAGGAAGAGGAAGAAAAAGCAGCTTTCGATGAAAGAAATGATGAAGTTTCGAAAAATTCCAGCACAGTGACCGCAGGAACCGAAGCGTTCCCAAACAAGGCCGACGCTCAAGTGGAAGAGAAGTTGGACGAGGCTCTGGAAAAACCAGAGGATGCCACAGAAGCGCCGGTCACCGAAGCGTCGAAGACTAAGGACAAGAGCAAAGACGTGCCCGAGGCGCCAGAACCTGAATCCTTAAAGACAACGAACAAAAGTGAGGACGCAGGGGTTAAGGGCGAGAAAGGAACCGAATCAGTTTCGTCAACGATTCTGTCCTTTGCAGGCGCCGTGCTTGGAGCCGCGAAGGAGATCTTACCCGGTCAAGATAACGTGAAGAATGAGGCCGCAGCAGAGAATACAGAAGAGGATGAAGACTTGGAAATTTCACCTGAAGAGTTGCGCAAGCACTTGAAGAGCCTTCCTGTGTACATCTTCACGTCACTCGCCGGAGGCATGCAAATCGTCAACCGCACCAATCGGTTGACGACGATTTTACAGGCCAACAAGGTGAAATTTGAATACCGGGACTTGGGAACCGATGAAGCAGCCAAGAAGTTGTGGCGTAGATACGCGCAGGGCCAGACGCTTCCGGGAGTTGTGCGGGGCGACGACTTTATTGGCAACTGGGAGTACATCGAAGAGGTCAACGAGGACTACCGCTTGAACGAAGTCTTGTACGAGACTTTGTGAACAGTGAAAAAACCAGAGACAGCGAGCTCAAGGATTGTACGTTTGATTGTATTCGTTGCATTGTATATGCTGACCTGCATATAGAACACGGACTAAGGGCGCGGTGTGCCGCCCGCGTGGAAAGTTCACGCGCTCTAGTGGCGCAGCGAACTGCATACAGTCACACCGCTCACGACATTTTTCCACTGAAAAACCACGCTGGATTCTGCCACTCCAGCACCTGTTCCCCGTGAATCGCTACCATACACGGAAGACTAAATCGCAGTTCACACCGCACCCTCCAAACTCCTCCGCATCACGATAAGGAGAGTTCCGTCCGTCTCACTAGCCACTGATCTCCCCACAGGGCCCGTTTGACCCCAGTTTTTGACCGCCAGTTTCCTAGCCTTGTCCCCCGTTCAGCCCAATATGGCTACACCAGCTGAAATCATCGCCGCCCGTGTCAACGGCACGTACGTGCCCGAGCCCGAGCAGCCAGCAGCCAGACGCACCCCTGCGTCTGAAACCCAGTCCGCTAAGTCGTTAGCCGACAAGTCTGCGTTTCCCGTTTTAGGCGGCGCCGCCAGCTCGCTGGCCGGCCTGTCTGTAAGCACCTCCTGGGGCCCGCTGTCGAACGGGCGGGCCCTGGGTGCAGGAACACCCACGTTGGCGCCCCGCCCCGCCGAGGCCCCGAAGGCTTCCAAGTTCAAGACCTCCACCCTTCAGGAGGCATTTTCCTTGGACGCCGAGGACCAATTGAATGTGACGCGCCCCGAGTTTGTGAAGATTTTGACCAGCATTAAGACCGCCACCAGCGCCAACATCGAGTGCACGATTTCCCAGCACACGAAAAAGCGCACGTTTTTGATTTCGGGCACGCCCGAGCAGGTGAAGCTTGCCAAGCGGTTGGTGATCCGTAAATTGACCAAACCGATTGCCATTTCATTCCAGATCCCGGCCAAGGTCCGGGCCAAGGTGATTGGCGCGCAAGGCCGCACTTTGAAGCCAATTCTCGCGCAAACGGAGACTAAGATCGACATCGGCTCCGTGGACAGCAGCGAAAGCCCCACCCCGGGCGACGCCGACTTCGACGCCGACGACGTGTTTGCGCAGTCAGTGACCGTCACCGTGGAAGGCGATGCCGAAGGGTGCAAGCAGGCCAAGCAGCTTATCTTGGCGATTGTCAAGGAAGAGACCAAGCACTTGCAAATCAAGGTGGCGGTGGCCGAGCAAATGCGTGCCTTTGCAGCCGCCGCATTGCACGATGTGGTGAGCAAGTACGCCGCGGACGAAAGCGGGTCTCTTGAGTTCATCGTCCCGTCCGCGGAGTCGGGCCGTGCCGTGATCATTCTGGGTGACCGCACGCAAGCGTTGGTTGCCCGTGAAGATGTGCGTGCTGCGTTGGATGCCTTTGAGCAGAGCCTTTCCTCCGTGTATATGCAGATCCCTGCCTCGCAGCACCAGCTCTTGCCTGTGGAAGACATCTTGGCCCAGCACCGGGTGTTGGTCCGCCCCGAGGATGGCCGAGTGCAGCTCACCGGACAGAAGGCCGACCTCGCCGCGGCTCAGAAGGCTGCGCAGGCGGCCATTGCCGACTATGCCGTCGAGGTCTTGGATATGGGCAAGGCCCACAAGGGCAACCTCGGTCACGTGCGCGCGGTGGCCGCGATGTTCACCAAGTACGGTGTCTTCTCGGCCATTGCCGCGGAGCACGGCGTCAAGATCAACGCGCCCGAGTTGACTGTGGCGCACGACCCGCCCGCACTTCCCGTGGAGATCATTGTGAAGACCGCCGACAGCGACAGCGCCAAAAAGACACGGCGTGCGATTGTGTCCGCCGTGAACGGCGTCACGCCCGACCAGGCGCGCGAGATCGCCGATCTTGACGTGTTTTTCTCGGACAAGATCGCCGCTGCGTTGGGCTCCGTGCAGGGAGCCAAGCACGTGATCCTCGACGGCAAGCTCATAGTCTTTGACTACGCCGGCGATACCGCCGCCGACATGGACGACTTTGGCGACGCCGAGTCCACGATGTTGGCGGACTGCATACAGGCGCTTGCACCGGTGTACGAGTTGCAGAAGAACTTCACCAGCGTTGTGTTGGACGTGGCGGCCGCCAGCCAGAAGTACATCGAGGGCCCCAACGGGTCCACGTTGCGGACGATCTTGGCGCTGGTGCCGAAGGACTCGGTGGTGGTGCGCTTGCACAGCGACGGCAAGGCAACCGCCGCCGACCAGGTGTTCGTGCAGGGGCTCAAAGCCGAAGTGGCGAAGGTGCGGCAGGAGCTTGCGGAAATTGTGGCCGAGGCAAGCGAGTACAGTGCTTCGGGCGGGTACAGCACCACGGTGGAGGTGCCCACGTTTGTGTTGTCGCGCGTGATCGGCAAGGGCGGGTCCGGGTTGAACGGCATCCGGGAGGCGTACGGCGTGGAGTTGGACGTTGCACGTGACCGTGATGCACGTGACGAGGACCGGGCAGCGCGCACCGCCATCACAGTCAGCGGCATCCGGCGCAACGCCGACGGCGCGAAGGAGGCCATTGCCGCGCTCGCCGCCAAGCTCGCAGACGAGACGTTGGTGCGCATGCGCATCGAAAACCAGTACCACCGGCGCATCATCGGCCCGCACTTCACCTACATCAACCGCTTGCAGGACCGGTACAACGTGAAGATCCGGTTCCCCTCGGAGCTGCAGGCCAGCCACAGCGACGCGCCGCAGAACGAACACGAGGTGACGATCCGCGGGGCCTCCAAGGCCGTGGCGCGCGCCGAGCACGAGTTGAAGCAGTTGCACCAGTACGAAAAGGAAAACGGGCTCAAGCAGCTTGTGCAGGTGCCCACCAAGGCCATCTCAAGGGTGCTTGGCAAGGACAGCAAGAACATCAAGGACATTGCCGCCGCCACCGGCATCGACTACCAGTTCACCGGCGACCGCAAGCAGGACGAGGAGAGCGGCGTGGTGGAGATCGAGTTGACCGGGTCCCGTGCCGCGCTCAAGGAGGCCGAGCAGAAGATCCGCGCCACGGTGGCCGAGGTGGAAAACTCCATCACCACCACGCTCTCGGTGAACCCCAAGTACATCCGCGACTTGGTCGGACCCGGCGGCTCGGTGATGCGCGCCATGATCTCCAAGGCCGGCGGCGACGGCTTGTCGCGCAGGCAATACAGCCGCTTGATCACCACGCCCGACGAGGGCCTGGGCCTGGGCGAAGTTGTGTTTGAGGGAGACCGCGAGATTGTGCAGAAGTTGGTGGCGCAGGTGGAGGCGCTCGTGGCTGAGAAGGACGCGCTGGTGGACGCCAAGTACGACGTGGCCAAGGAGAAGCACCGCTTGCTCATCGGGCCCGGCGGCTCCACGCGCGCCGCCCTCCAGGACGAGTTCAACGTGCGTATCAACGTACCCAGCCAGGACAGCTCGGCCACGGAGATCTCGTTGCAGGGGTTGCCGGACCAGATCGAGAAGTTGAAAGCCAAGATCGCCGAGCTCACACGTGACGAGTGGAACGAGGAGTTGCACATTCCGGCCGAGCTCTTCTCCACGGTGACCGCGCGCGGCGCGCTTTTCAAGAGCTTGAGAGATGAACTCGGTGTGGAGGTGCGCCACGGTCAGCGCCTCAAGGACGCGCAGAAGTTGAACAAGCGCGCGTTGCCGTCTGCTCCGGAGGACTTGGAGACGGAGGACGCGTTCGGCTTTGCCACGCGGCCGGTGGAGAGGCAGCCCGACGCCGAGCGGAAGTCCATTCCGTGCCGGTTGGTGGGCGGCGCCGAGGCCACTGCGAAGGCGGCCGAGCTTCTCCGCGAGCAATTGGCGTTGGCCGAAGCCGCCACGGTGGAGGGCTGGGCGTACGTGCGGGACCAGCGCGCCATGCCCCGAATTGTGGGTTCGTTTGGGTCCAAGGTGCTGCAGATGAGGAAGGACACCGGCGCCTTCATCACCGTGCCACGTGCCTCGGAGCCGAACGCCAACGTCATCTACTTGGTCGGCACGCCCGAGAGCTTGGCCAGCGCCGAGACGCACTTGAAGGCCGCCGCCAAGGCATAGACCCGTACCCCAGCACGTAGCGTAACGCACGCGGTGCGATGAGGTGGGGGTCACGTGCGATGGTATATACAAAAAGCAATTTTCACTGCGGCATTCTCGAACGCCCGCCACTGCATGGAAGCCGCCCCAGGCGTGGGCTGTCCAGGGCCCGTGGGACGCCCTTGCGGCCCAGGGCCGGCCGCGGGCGGGCTGGCGCCAAGCACGCGCCGCCAAGGCCCAGAGCGGGACTGTGGACGTGCGGTCACGTGCGGTCACGTGCGTGGTGCTCTAGTTGTTCCGGAAACGCCTTTGCACGCGCACGCAACGCCGCACGTCCAGAGCACAATGCCGTTCGCAGCAAAGAGATGGCGCGCATTAGAGATGGGCCGGCCTGCATACAGGCGCCTCGTGCATGCAACCGGCGCCGCCACCTCGCTGCCCCTGCAGCCAAGCGGGCTCGGAGAGAACCACGGCGCGCGCCTTCTGCCACAGTTTCTTTTTGTGCGCATCTCCAGGCGCTGGCAGCGGCCCATTATATATAGGCCTGCAGCATTCCCTCCCAACTTTTGACAGCAACAATGTCTTATTTGGAGGAGAAGAAGTCGGACTCGGCGTCGTCCCATAACACGGAGGATTTCGAAACCAATGCCGTGGTCAACATCGACCAGAACAAGAAGGACATCGGCGTGGTGTCGGCCATTTTCTTGGTGACCAACCGCATCATCGGAGCCGGAGTGTTTTCCACCGCCAGCACCATCTTGACGCTCTCGGGGTCCGTGGGCACGTCGTTGATCCTCTGGGTCGTTGGCAGCATCATCGCATTCACCGGGCTCCTAACCTACATGGAGCTTGGGTCCGCCATTCCCAAGAACGGAGGCGAGAAGAACTACCTCGAGTACATCTACACGCGGCCCAAGTTCTTCGTCACCGCCATGTACGCGTCGTACATTTTTTTCCTCGGCTGGGCCGCCGGAAACAGTATCGTCACCGGCGAGTTTCTCCTCACCGCCGCCGGTGTCGACGCCACGCAGTGGAACACGCGTGCTATCGGCGTGGGTGTGATCACCTTCGCCTTCTTGGTCAACGGCCTCCACGTCAAGTCAGGCTTGATGTTGGCCAACGTGTTGGGGATTTTCAAGGTGGCCATCATCTTGTTCATCTCCGTGACCGGATGGGTGGCGCTTGGCGGCGGCATCAAGACCAACAACTTCAAGAGCCCGGGGAACTTCACCGACAGCTTCCACGGCACGTCGCCCACGGGGTTCGGCGTGGTCAATGCCTTGTACAATATCATCTGGTCGTACGTCGGCTACAGCAATGCCAACTATGCGTTGGGCGAGTGCAAGAACCCCGTGCGCGTGTTGAAGGTGGCTGCGCCGCTGGCGTTGTGCTTTATCACCGTGCTTTACCTTTTGGTGAACGTGGCTTACTTTGCCGTGGTGCCGGCCGAAGACATCCGTACATCCGGCAGAACCGTGGTCGGTTTGTTCTTCCGCTACGCCTTTGGCCCACGTGCCGAGAAGGCGTCTTCGGTGTTCGTGGCCTTGTCCACTTTGGGTAACGTGATGTCTGTGATTTTCTCGCAGGGTAGAATTATCCAGCAGTTGGGCCGGGAGGGCAGCTTGCCGTTCTCCCGGTTTTTCGCCACCTCCAAGCCGTTCAACTCGCCGTTTGTGGGCTTGTTCCAGCATTGGGTCATCTGTGTGATCACCATCTTGGCGCCTCCCCCAGGTGACGCCTACAACTTCATTTTGAACTTGATCTCCTACCCCTTGAATGTGGTCAACACCTTTGTGGGGATTGGCTTGTTGTACTTAAAGTGGTCGGCGTACAAGGGCAAACGCACATGGACTCCTCCCATCTCCACGCCGTTCCCGGTGGTGGCGTTTTTTACGCTTCTGTCGTTGTACTTGATCGTGGCTCCATACATTCCTCCTTCGGCCGGGCAAACTGTCTACGAGTCCTTGCCCTACTGGATTCACCCGGTGGTGACCTGGGGAATTTTCTTCGTTGGTGCCGTTTACTGGGTGCTCTGGTCCAAGGTGTTGCCTCGCATTGGCGGCTACACTTTGGTGGTCAAGGAGGTGATGGGAGCTGACGGGTTCTGGAAGAACAAGTTCTTCAAGGTGCCACACGGCGCGGACCCGGAAACGTTTATGGAGGAGGCGCTTAATGACGATGCCATCTCGCGCGTAGACTAGTGTATATACAATAATAAGCTTATAGACAAGACACACTTGAGCCAGTATAGGGATGTAGGACAGCGAAATGTCGCAGGGCGGACACTATTTGAAATGTCGCAGGGCAGACACTGGCGAAAATGTCGCAGAGGAGACACTATTTGAAATGTCGCAGAGGAGACACTAGGAAGATGTCGCAGACACTATTTGAAATGTCGCAGAGGAGACACTAGGAAGATGTCGCAGACACTATGAAGATGTCGCAGACACTAGCAAGATGTCGCAGACACGGAAGATGTCGCAGACCCTGGTACCAGGATAGGAAAGATGTCGCGAGACGATCACCCCTGAAGCGAGCATGCACACTACGTTTCAGCCGCGTTTCATGTCGCTCGCTGCGACGCATCTCGTTATATACAGGCGCCGTTTCTCATGCGTCTCTGCTATCTTGGATAAATCAGCTTAGCTTTCCGAGTCTAACCTGTTGGCGATGCCAGCTGGATGCAGGAATCATTGGTTTTTTCAATATGGCAAATTTATCCCTATAGCCTGAAAAATTGCGGCGCAAGTTGTTCGTTGCCCCTGGTGTACTGGTCTGCAACGCGCATGACTTTTAGATCGAGTGGCTATATGCACGCGTGCATAATCAGAGCTTCTCCCTACTATATAAGCCAGGGTGTGCCTCTCCCCTCACCGCTCAACAGTCAAAATTTAGAGGCTACAAAGCTAAGGAGCGACACCCCTAAATGTCAGCAAAAAGTCAATAAAGGGTTAACAAGCAATTAACAATGACAGCAATTTCGACTACCATAAAAACAGCGACCGTTTCAACAAACGGCTATTTCTGGCTTTTGTGTATCCTGCCCTTTTGGCTTAGCGGAAGTATTATTTGACTTTCTTTGACTACCTATTTTTAAAAGTTTAGAAAAAGTTTTCCGTAATAAGATCCCAGGCGTGCAAAATTATGAACGCTTTTGAGATGTTGATGAAGTGATCAATCTTGGCCGAACTGTATGGGTAACGAAAAATCTTTGCTTCATGCTATCCAAATTCAGAGAGCCAGTAAGACTTTCGAGACGTTCTGTGCGTTAGGCAACGAGGACTTTACCCTACAAATGCGGAAAAACCGCAGACAGGTGCAGAGTATCTCTTTCTCTCGTTCGTAGTCGGGGACTTGTGAAGGCAGGGGTGGGGCTTGAGGCATCAGTGAATAAAATGGCTGGGATAGTCTGTATAATGCGATTGAGAGAGCTGGCAAGGATTATCTATGTGGTCATAGGAAGTTTCAGAAAGATAGCCCATGTGAGGTGACTCAGTGAAATGAGCTAAGTTAGTCTTATGCCGCAAACGGCGATGACCGATCAGTCATAGAAATGAATAAGTATTCCATTATTCATGCGGAAACCAACAAGGAAGAACCGATTTGAGGGACCGTTTGGAACAGGGCCGCAATCAGTGCTACATGGATTCTCGGATCAGCCGGTGCATGTAGAACAAAGCGGTTTGAAGAAGCGATTTAGCGGCGAGAAAATGGATCGAAGCGCTACGGCGGCCACGAGATTGGAGACATAAAGAAACCCGTGAGAACGTTCACGTTCAATGCTTGAGGAAGTGCTTCAGGTACTAGAAATTGCCAGAACATACGAAGAGGGACTTCCACCATGGCAGTGATATATATCTGCTGTGGTGAAGCTTTTCCGAATGGTTCATGTGGCAAAGGCTCCATTTGCGGGGAGTTGACCGAAGTCTTGAGTACAAAGTGACTTACAGGGAAGACAAAGAAGAACTGCCGCTTGTGATTGGTTCCTTGTCATTTGTCGCTTGTCATTTGTCGCTTGTGATTGGTCGCTTGTCATTTGTCGCTTGTCATTTGTCGCTTGTCATTTGTCGCTTGTCATTTATACCTTGTCATTTGTCGCTTGTCATTTGTCGCTTGTCATTGGTCGCTTGCCAACATTGAAGCTTTACACGAACCCAAACACTACGCATCAATTGATTTAGGCACGAACTGAATGCCATTCCATAACATGGCCAGGAATTGAAACACAATTGCTTCTGTCAAGTCTCCGAAACACGCAACCTTCAGGGCCAAGGTGTTCATTTGAAACGCGTTGAAGAGTTGCCTTGAGCGCAGCAGAAGTCGCGATGATAAAACGAATTATGTTGAAGCTTTACTTGCAGCAACCACACCAGTTATCGCTTTCGCGAGGTTTGGTGACAGACGGCGAAGCTAGTGGTTTATGGGAAAGACGGCAAGATCATGAAAGAATAAGCAAAGACGAAACGGAGTACCGAAACATTAGACCGAGCACCAAGTTTAGACCGAACACCAATTCTTTGCAGACCCGTGCACCACATCTTTTCACACCCGTGCACCGGGCACTGGCGCGAAAAATCATCTCCAGTCGCTGATCACCCACAACTGCAATGCCCGTCAAAGCTATTCCCAAACACTCGCTCGCAAGGAACGGCGTGGGCGCCTTCATCAAGCCTTGCCACCGCATCTCCATCGGCTTCTGCAACTGGGGCGGCTCCTCCCAAGGCGTCAGAGATCTCCTCAGCCATAAAGCACCAATTTTCCATAAATTTACCGCCAACAACAAGGACACGGTGTTCGAAATCCAGCGCAGAAACGGCCACCCCGAGTTTACGTTCCACTACAACAACGGAAGCCAAGAAATCGTCGACGTCAGGAATATGAGTGCAGGAGAAGCCATCAAGAAGCTTGCCGAGCACATCAAGCGGTCCGGAAACTCCCCCTTCAAGTTCAACCACAAGGTGATGTCCAACAACGAGTCCGTTAGAGGAATCTGGTCGCCTTTCTTCACCGCCAAGAAGGACAGACACAGGATATAGTTTTATGGAGAGACGTCTGCCGGTGTACCGCTGACAGTATAGGCAGCTCACTCCCGAACTCAGTGGCACTACTTCGCCCGAATTGGCAGCCCACCCCTGAACTCAGTGGCACTACTTCGTCCGAATTGGTAGCTCACCTCTGAACTCAGTGGCACTACTTCGTCAGAATTGGCAGCTCACCCCTGAACTCACTGGCACTACTTCGTCAGAATTGGCAGCTTTCGCCCTGATGGTGATGGTGATAAATGGTGGTGATAAATGGTGGTGATAAATGGTGGTGATAATTTGGCGAAATAGGGCTGGATGAGCGTGTGAGTTGAGTATTTCGGTCGTCCACTATAGTGTGGTTTTGGAAAGGAAGCCAGGCCCAGCAAAACTCGGGTGTTGCAGCCGCTGCTGCAAATCGCCTTCTGCTGTAAATCCAGTGTGGCTTGTTTGAGTGGCTGCCACGCATCCGCTTTGAGGGCCATTTGCACCGCCAATATGAAGGCAAGATTTTGCTTGGAGGCCTGATGCCGCCCGGTGCCGTTTTGAGATGGCCACGACAACCTCGAATGCTATACGGCGGCAAATACAGGGTACCAATTGTATATAGAGAACGCCAAGCCTGCAGATAGGCCACGTAGGTGCCTGCCTCTTTTCGAGCCTGTTCCTTGCAGATACTGCAGTACTCTACATCAATGGCAGAGATGTACATGGCCGGATGAATGTTGGGTGTACGGGTGCGCCGCTCGCCTACCCTCGAAAAAGACGATAAACCCGTGCACCAGGCTACCCCAGGTCAGCACGCAGAGCCAGTTAGCGCCAGAATGGAGAGTGTTAAAGATGCCGATGAGTGCTGGAATTCCGGAGCCAACGCTACAGTATATTTAGTCTCAGAAGGCTTTGGAGTGGACGGAAATTCAACTGGGTGCCGGATGCAGGACGCAGGTCACGTGACCAGGCTTCACCTCGTGTTTCCATGGATGAATTTGCGGGTCAACCAAGTGTTGTTCCGGGCCGCATATAACGTGCCGGCCGTCGAAGGAGACAAGTGGTGCCGAAGTGGTGCCGAAGTGGTGCCGAAGTGGTGTACTGATGTGAAACCAATGTGGTGTACTGATGTGATGTACTGATGTGGTAATTGGTGCCGATGTGACTGGAAAGGAAAGCGGTCGCATGCGAGCGAACACACGGCCGTGCGTCGGCTTCTCCTGCGAAATTCGGCTCGCGCTCGGCTTCTCCTGCGAAATTCGGCTCGCCCTCGCACCCGCCTGCGCTCTGAAGCAAAGCGTCTGTCTCTGTTGCCGTTTCCAGAAGCCCCTCTGCCATGACTGTTTGTTGCCACAACAGCCGAAAATTTTTACAGCCACAACCATCTTCTTACTCCGATAGCCCCCATGAACTATAAGAACTATCAGCAAGTCTTGGATTTCGCCCCCGACAAGAAACCATCCGCTGGCCACGGACCCGTGGCGCCTGCCAAAGCCACGCCCAAGCGCAGAACGAAAACAGGCTGCTTGACCTGTAGAAGCAGGAAGAAGAAGTGTGATGAAGAAACCCACGGCGGAAAATGCCAAGCTTGTATCCGCAACTTCCTAGATTGCTCCTGGCCCGGAAAGGACGCCGTGAAGACGCCGCCTGTGAAGACACACGGAGCCAGTCAAACAAGGCAGGCGGTTTCAGGCCCAGCCACGCCGAAATTGGAGGGGAAGCAGCTTCTACAGAAAAGCGCTCCCGAGACTGCTTTCAAGGAGGCCCCCTGTGGCGCCAGCGCCTACCCCTCTCCCGTTGCATCGCCCAAGTTCGAGGCCTTTGAGAACAGCAAGGATTTCAAGGGCTCGAGTCTCAAGGAGAACATTCACGCGATCACGCTTCCGCCCATTAGGATAAAGGTGCAGAAACCTGAAATCCGGCGTGCGGGCCGGCCAGCCAAGTTCATCGTCACGTCCTTTGATAGCGACCGCGCATTACTTCAGATCAAGAGCTGATAATTTGGATGAAATGAGCTGAAATGCTGAAATGAGCTGAAATGAGCTGAAATGAGCTGAAATGAGCTGAAATGAGCTGAAATGAGCTGAAATGAGCTGAAATGAGCTGAAATGCTGAAATGCTGAAATGAGCCGATAACTTGGATGAAACGAGCTGAAATGCTGAAATGAGCTGAAATGAGCTGAATTGAGCTGATGAATATCAGTCCCTCGTTTGCTCGCTTCGCCAAGTCTGGCAGATCGAATTCAGAGCTCATGCGGCCAACAGATGGATGGATGCATCATGCTTACTGATGAATTGAACTGGCGCGTCTAGGAACTGATGACCGGGCGCTCCTATGGTTCCGGAGCAACAATTTGCCTCACGGCACTGGGTGCTAGCTGGTCTAGCGGATATGGATATTAGTAAGGTACTAATACAAACGAACATTGTAGCATCTTCATGTGCCAGGCACGTGACAAGCCTCGAGCACCTGGCGCCATAGTATCTCCACGGCGTGTATATGGTCATGAGGACACCCGCCCGTGCATGTTTACGTCACGTGCACTGAGGCTCACTTGCGATCGTGAGGCCATGTCAGGTGAGCGGATCCTGATCGCGATATTCCTGCAGGTACCCCTTTCCAGCACCCGCCTTACTGCAGCTCTAGATCTCTGAAACGCCTCTGAAACACCCCTGAAACGCCCCTGAAACACACCCCGGCGTTATAGCCGGAATCCAAAACAAAAGTGCCTACTCCGACTTCCACGTGCGCCGTGCTTGCTGCTGGCCAACTGTGGCTCGCCCTAATCGCTCTGCACACAGATGCGCCAGAAGGGTGTATGCACTCCCGCATTGTTTCGCAGCAGTTTCAAATTGTGGCTCCAATTTGCAATCAGCCCGCCCCAGTAGCCGAGCCATATAAATATGCAGCCACACCCGGCAGCAATTCTCACCATTATTCTTTTTTGCTTCGTCTACATCAAATCTACCTCTGTCCACATCCGGTATCTGGACTCAAAACTGACCGCATTTGAACCACTGTTGAGCATTTGAACCACCGTTGAGCCAATCGTTACAATGGCTGACATTAAATCTCCCCACTCCGGTGACTTCGACACCCACTTCAACAAAGAAACCGACCAGGTTATCGAAAACGGCATTCTCACCGTCAGCGAATTGAACAGACGCCAGGCCGAATTCCCCGAGTTCTTGCCCACGTGGAACCCCAACGAAAAGTACCAGCCCTTGAAGTTTTTCAAGCACGAGGACCCCGGGTTGAGGGCTGACCCCGGGTTGCCCAACTTGTTCCCAAAGGATGGAGAGTACACGCAAAAAAGAGTAACCCCTAAAATGGGCACGGAGGTCAGAGGCGTGCAGTTGTCCCAATTGGACTCCAAGGGTAAAGACGAATTGGCGCTCTTTGTGGCTCAGCGAGGCGTGGTTATCTTCAGAGACCAGGATTTTGCCGAGCACGGCCCCCAGTTTGCCGTGGACTACGGCTCGCATTTTGGCCGACTCCACATCCACCCCACGTCCGGTGCGCCATTGAACCACCCGGAGTTGCACATCACATATAGAAGAGCAGACCCAAATGAGTTTGAGCGGGTGTTTTCGCAAAGAACCAACGCTATCTCATGGCACTCGGACGTGTCTTACGAGCTCCAGCCTCCAGGAACCACATTTTTTTCCGTTTTGGAGGGTCCAGACGCAGGAGGAGACACCATCTTTGCTGACACCGAAGAGGCATACAACAGATTATCGCCGGAGTTTCAAAAGCGTTTGAGCAACTTGAATGTGTTGCACTCGTCGGACGAGCAGGCTGCGAACTCGAGAGGCCAGGGGGGCATTGAAAGAAGAAAGCCGGTCTCCAACATTCATCCCTTGATCAGAACACACCCAGTCACGGGTAGGAAAAACATATTCTTGAACAAGCCTTTCGCCAGAAGAATCGTGGAGTTCAAGCAGGAGGAGTCTGATTACTTGTTGAACTTCTTGTACAACCACATCGAGCAGTCGCATGACTTGCAATTACGTGCCTCGTGGGAGCCAAAGACCGTGGTGATCTGGGACAACAGAAGAGTGGTGCACTCTGCAGTAATTGACTGGGACTCTCCTGTGTCGAGGCACGCCTTCAGAATCACGCCGCAGGCTGAGAGACCGGTGGAGAACTTGGAGGACGCAGAGAATGACCAGGCCGATGTCGGAGACGTATTGGAGGGCTTTAAAAATTTATAGGGTAGCATAGGATAATCAACGATTAAATAAGCCTGTGAATAGAAATCATGACGGCACATGAGAGCAACGTCCACTAGCCGCCGCCACTGAACGGCCGCCACTTGCCGCCGCCACTGAACGGTGAATCGGCTGCCTGAATTGGCTGCCTGAAACGTCTACCTGAAACGTCTACCTGAAACGTCTACCTGAAACGTCTGCCTGAAACGTCTACCTGAAACGTCTACCTGAAACGTCTGCCTGAAACGTCTGCATGAAACGGCACCACTGAATCGCCTACTTCCATACTTCTGGTGTACGGGTGTGGCTCCCGCAGGCCCCTGCATGCGCACGTGACCGCTGATAACCTGTGGCTGCGAAACGCCATACAGCCACATCCCCAGCACTATAAGTAGGACCCCTGCCGCCCGCAACTTCATCCACACAGACCAGGCGTTCAGTCCGAATTCAGCAACTTTCACTGCCCACAATCTCTTCAAATGACCAACCCCAACGAGGTGCTTTTAGCTGCGCTTAACGAGAAGTTCGACGCCGTCCAACTGGCCCAGAACGATATCCATTTCCACCAGGATGTGGACGAAGTCGACACCGACGGCGTTTATGTTGTCAGCAAGGAGGCAAAGGCGCATTTAAAACACCCCGAGTACGCCCCATCGTGGGACCCCACTCAGAAGTACGACGCCTTACAGGCGTTTGAGTACGTGGACCCCGGCGCACGGGCGGACCCCAGTTTGGCCCGGCTTCTCACCAAAGAAGCAGAAGTGAAGCCAATCACGCCCAAGTTTGGCACGGAGGTGCGTGGCGTGCAGCTCTCGCAGTTGGACGACAAGGGCAAGGACGAGTTGGCGCTCTATGTGGCACAGCGAGGCGTGGTGGTTTTCCGGGACCAGGACTGGGCCGAGCGGGGGCCCAAGTACATCACAGACTACGGCCGTCATTTTGGCCGCTTGCACATTCATCCCACCCTGGGCGCTCCGAAGGGCTATCCGGAGTTGCACATCACTTTCCGCAGGCCTGATGCACGGGAGATTGAACGAACTTTTTCGAACACCACCAACATGGTGCGCTGGCACTCTGATACCTCGTATGAGCTCCAGCCTCCGGGCACAACCTTCTTTGCAGTTTTGGAGGGCCCCGAGTCCGGGGGCGACACGATCTTTGCTGATACCGTCGAAGCCTACAAAAGGCTCTCGCCCGAATTTCGAAAACGGATTGAAGGCTTGCATGTGTTACACTCCTCGTTAGCGCAGGCCTCCAACTCCGTGGCTCATGGCGGGATTCAGCGAAGAAAGCCCACTGAGCATATCCACCCGTTGGTACGCGTGCACCCTGCCACTGGCGAAAAGGCCTTGTATGTGAACCGAGGCTTTGCCCGCCGCATCGTGGAGTTGAAGAATGAGGAGTCCGATGCCTTGCTCAACTTCCTCTACAAACACATTGAGAGTGCACATGATTTGCAGTTGCGGGCCAGCTGGGAGCCAAAGACCGTGGTGATCTGGGACAACAGAAGAAGCGTGCACTCCGCCATTGTGGACTGGGATACTCCTGTGGTGAGACATGCAGTCCGGGTGAGTCCTCAAGCAGAGAGACCCGTGGGCGACGCCGGAAATGATAGAAGCCAATAATAGAAGCCAATGATAGGAGCCAAATGAGAAGCCAAATGATACAAGCCAAATGATATAAGACATACAGAAATAGCTATCAAAGTGATGTTTAAGTAAAGAACAAGTTAGAGGCGGTATAAGACAGATGGACATTTAAACATAATTTAAAGTCAATCGCTATGTGGTGTGGTGCCATTTATGCATTATCCAACAAGTAGTTTGTGGCGGCATCCACGTCCCAGTTCTCTTTTTCCAAAGCATTGACCACTGCCGGCTTTTCAAATCCCATAGCCACGAGTTCCTGCACGGCTAAATCATGGGAGTTTGTTGCAAAACCCGCTCCTGCCTTTGGCTCCTCCACGGCAGCATTGCCGAATCCGGCAAAAAGCTGCTCCCATTCATCCGTTTCTGCTTGTTCGGATTTGGCCGTGGTAAAATCTGGAGCTGAACTGAAATCCGGGGCTGAGCTGTGATCGTATTCGTGAACATTGGCGCCCGTGAAGTGGTCGTCCATGGACACGTTTTGCTCCTCAAAGTCTTCTTCTCTGTCCTCGTGGGCGAGTTTCAAATCATCAAACTCATCACCGAAGAAATCGTCCTTTTCTCCATTGTCGGCAACAGTGGGCTTGAGATCGTCGAAATCGGAGTTTTTGTCCGTCTGCACAAAGTTTTCCACGGCATCATCGAACTTCTCAGTAGCACCTTCGGCTTCGGAATCAGAAGAGCTCTCGTCAATGTCGAGTTCTTGGGGCGACGGGAACTCCTCCACGTTGTTGGTGACATCATGCGGCTTTCCAAACTCGTAACCTTTGTCCGCCAGTGGAGCTTTGGCCTCTTCGGCGTTGACTATCTCAAACAGTCCCACACCTGATGATTCCCTTTCGCCTTCGCTAGAACCGTCATAGTTCAGTCTCTGGGTTGCCTTGGGCACTGAAGCCTCCTTGGCCGAAGTTTCACGGTCACTCACCTCTTCCACGTTATCGTCTCTGACCGACAAGGATGGATTATTCTGAACACTGGACGTCAAGGAGTGTGTACGTTGCACACCCACCAAGCCACCTGGGATGCCTGCCATGCCGCCCACAAGCCCGTTCTGCGCTGATTGGAATCGGTAGTCGGAGTTAGCGGGGGAGGTCACGGGCGTGGCCCCGGAATCGCTGGTTTCTGTCTGTCGAAACAACTCGGTTGCCGATGAGGTGGATTCCCGGTTGGTACTTTCACTGCCGGGAGCGTCTCTGGCCTCCAGGTTGAATCCAGTAGAGAGATCCGGGAATCGGTTGTGCAATTCCTGAATATCGTCGTTATAATCTGGGAGCCCGTGCTTCTCCCTACCATCCACATCGTGTTGGAAAGCGTCGCGTGCAGGATCGTGTCCCTCAGCAGCGTCATCCACGCCAGTCATATCCGAGGAAAACTCATTGGCTACGGCATCCACGGCCACGTTGGTGGTGGAGCCTTCACCTGCACTCGAGGAATCCCCTGCTTTGGAGATGTCATTGGCGCCTTTGGAGGATTCTGTGAAGCCGTCACCAAGAGACACACTATTAGTCTCCTCAACACCACGTTCCATATTTTCATGTGTTTCAGGTTCACGAATACCTTTGCTCAAGGTGGCTGCACCTGCACCAAGAGCAAGACCGCTTGCAGCACCTGCCACGAGCTTGCTGAGGCTGGTTTGCTTTTCACTGAGTTCTCTGTGTTTCTTTTCGAGCTCGAGGTTTTTTTCATGCAACTCCTTCTGTTGGGCCTCATGTAACTCCAACTGTCTTGCAGATTCTGCATGCTCCTCAAGCAACTTGGCATGTTGCTCTTCGAAATCGGAAACTTTACCCTTCAACTCGTCCAACTTCACAAGCGAAACTTGCACTTGTGACTTGCGCACGTTCACGTCGTTGGAGAGACGTTGCGCCTCAGCAGTCTTGGCAGCGACTTCCTTCTCCAACTCGGTGTTCTCGGCATTCAAATTGCCTAGTTTTTCTCTCAAAGCCGAGTTGATCTTCTGATGCTCCTCTACCTGCAATTGTTTCTCGTGCAACTCGTTGGTGATGTTGTTGAATTTCGCCTCGGCAATCGAAGCTTCGGATCTCAATGCCTCTGTTTCTTCCTTCGCATTGGCCAAAGTCAAAACAACCTGCTCCACTTGCTTCACTTCATTGGCATATGAGGTTCTTAACAGTTTGAGTTTCAGATTGATTTCTTCCTTCACGGCCAAGATTCGAGTGAGTTCTGTCTCTGCACGCAACTTTTTCTCGTGAAGAGCGGAGGTTTGACCGGATAACGACTTAATCTGGTTGGAGAAATTGGCAATATCGGAAGTGGCTTCTGATAACTGGCCCGAGACTTCGGAGTCCGCCAACAAGTCGTTGTTCTCGGGTAATTTTTCGGAAGCTGAGACCGTTTCCGGAAAGACACTGCTTGCCTGCTGTGCAAGGGGCAGCGGAGAAATTACACTGCTTCTGCTTCTAGGTGGAGCAGGGACGCTCCTCAATGCCTCGTAATCGACCGTTTTCGATTTAGTTTCGTTCATCTCTACGCTTGGTGTAGCTGAGCGAACTGAAGCGGATGGTTGCCGAACAGGCGATCCGGTAGCCTTCGACAGTATATCCTCACCAATCAAATCAGTCTCATTGGTGGTGGGTCTGTTAAGCAAAGACTGGCCAAAGCTGGACGTTGGCTTGAAAGTGGATGAGAGTTGCCTATCCACGAGTGATCTACCGTAGTTCAAATCACTGTTGCTGACCCTTTGCGGCAAAGAGGGTCTATGCGGAACACTTAAGTCCGAAGCAGTGTTTGTTCTGGGTTGTCCAGAAGAACCGAATATATCAACCAAATCGTCTAAGGATGATTTTGGAGCTGAAACCGATCTCTGTGCTTGCTCAGGGCTGGCTGCAGTCAAATTTGCGGGGTTCAGAGTCTCTTGGGGAGGTTGAGTTACTTGCTGGGGTACCTGCTGGGGTGCTTGGCCTGTTTGATGTGGGCCTTGTTGATGAGCTCGGGAGAGAGACTTGATCAACTCTTCCGGAACGACGTTAGGCAATGAAAGGCCGGCGCGTCTTCTATTAATCAAAAACAACGCAATGCTGAATTCCAATATGCCGAACGTCCCGGTATTTTGAATATCTGAGAGATCCCAAATGGTGGCAAGATCTTGCTGATCCAAACGCGAGGTCATGAGGAAGGAAGCGACTTGGTCTGCGGCCAAGTACTCAGAGTTGTTCTTATTCAAGCTGGCGAAAATGGAGTCGAACTGCAGTTTCTGGGTCTGAGTAGCTTCCCACTCGGATGGAGCCGGGCCCTGGCCCAAGCTGGGAGCATGTCTGACCGTAGATGACATCGACGACATCGACGACAGAGAGATTTGGCGAGCTCCTTGATTCTGCTCTGCATGAGCCACGCGCACGGATTGCCAGATGTGCTCGGGCAAGAAAGGAGGCAACTGCTTCAATTGGCCACTCAACAAGCCATGGATCAAGTGCATGGCCATCACGAACGACTGCAAGTTCAACGCGCCCTCGTTCTTGACATCTACAAGACTCCAAATCTGGCCCAAGACCACGGTGGGTAACTTTGCCTTCATGAGAATATCCTTGGCCGAGTTTGCATCCAAGGGGGCGGCACTGGAGCCGGTTGTTTTCACGTAGATTTGGGAAAACTTGTCGAAGTCTGCCTTGGATACCGGCGAAATGGGCTCCTGTGGTGAAGACTCGTTAGTCACGGTGTTTTGGGGCACCAAGGCGGAGGGCTGCGATTGCAATAGGGAGCCGCTGGTGGGTTGTGACTTCAACGAAGGCTGCGGCAACGCCAATTTGGCGAACTTGGGCAACGGGCCAGGAGTGAGAGCAAGCTGCGCCGTGGGGTATTGGCCTGCCTGGGTATAGCCAATGAGCCGCATGGCGTAGCAGAAGCTGAACTGCGTCAAGAAGCCAAGGTTTTGGGTATCGGAAAGCTGCCAGATCTCGCCCAAGATGTTCGGCGGCAAGCCAGATTTCTCGAACGTCGAACGGACCTTTTCACCGGTGACGATTCCGCTGCTTTCGGCGTCCAACGCCTTGAAGAGCTTGGAGTAGAGTTCTTTCTCCTCGGCCGTCAAGCCAACTTTGAACGTCGACACGACTGTGGTTAGTATGCATGCGAGTGGGCCTGATTCAGGAGAGGACACGGGGCGGGGCGGCTTCAGGAGAGCACACGGGATGGCGGGGGCGGCTGCATTGTTGATTCAGGGCTCGCACTTGTCTTATTGGTCTTCAGATGCGGCGGAAGACTACGGGATTTGTGCAGCCGATAAGTGTAGCTCCTGCATATGGCGTCGCCTTGGCTGTTGTTCCTGTCTGCTCTTGTTTCACATACCTGGCAAGCTGCTCATAGTAAAGAGAGGAGTATAGGGGTTCTTGCTGTGGACAGGCTGCGCAAGCGCGGAATGGGAGGTGCGATAGTGGTAGTGTGCAGTCCGGGCGGGTACATCCGGGGGCGCAATGCTGTTACCGGGGCACCGAGGGTGGCTGTCCGAGGGCAGTGCACGGCCGGTGCGGGTGCACGACACCCGTACACCAGACAACACCAGGGCGAAAAGGCCCAACGCAAACGGGCAAAACGAGGGCGTTTTTGCTGCTTGAAAAGGGCATCTGGGTCTTTCGATGCACAGCACGTCTGTTTTGGGCAGCAAGGGCTCGACGGGCTCGGGGCACGGAGTGATGGCGATCCGGCCGCTTCGGCAGTGTGTGCAGGATGCCACTTGAGAGCTCGTCGCGGGGCCAGATGTGCCAGTAAGAGAGCCGTACTGCATATAGCACCAGCCCACAGGTGTACGGGTTCAAGGTGTGGTGTACGGGTGTACGGCGCGCCCGCACCCGTACACCACACATCGCGAAAAAACTTCATCTCACATTCCACACCCCATCTATACGCACCACACAACATGAACAGAGGCAGAGGAGGATTCAGAGGCGGTCGTGGCGGCATGCGGGGCGGGTTTTCCGCTCCACAGGGTCCGCCCGAGTCCGTGCTCGAAATGGGCACTTTCTTACACTCATGCGAAGGCGACATCGTGTGTCGCTCCATCAACGTCAAGATCCCCTACTTCAACGCCCCCATCTTCTTGGAAAACAAGACCCAAGTCGGCAAGGTCGACGAGATCTTGGGTCCGCTCAACGAGGTGTTCTTCACCATCAAGCCTGCCGAAGGTGTGCAGGCCAAATCGTTCAAGGATGGCGACAAGTTCTACATTTCCCCCGACAAGTTGCTCCCTCTTGAGCGGTTTTTGCCCAAGCCAGCAGATGTTGGTCCTAAGCCCAAGAGAAAGTCCGGAGGTGCTGCCCGTGGCGGAAGAGGCGGATTCGGAGGCGCCCGTGGTGGAAGAGGCGGCTTTAGCGCCCGTGGCGGCTCCCGTGGAGGTTTCGGCGGTGGCCGTGGAGGCTCTCGCGGTGGATTTGGTGGTGGCCGTGGAGGATCGCGTGGCGGATTCGGAGGAGCCCGTGGCGGCTCGAGGGGCGGATTCGGAGGCGCCCGTGGCGGACGTTTCTAGACAAGAAAGCGACATGGCCCATACCAATCACCGGAAGACCCGTGGGTTTAGCCCTTGTCTCATCAAGGAGTGTATAAGAATAGATACTGTGCATTGACAGTTAGACTGAGTACGAAAAGGCGTGACCGTTATGCTGGGCGAAGGCGTGACCGTTTTGATGGGCGAAGCGGCTTGATGCTAGGCCGGGCGAAGGCGTGACCTTGGATGAATGCGACCTTGGACGAATGCTTGCTTGACTAGGAACCGATGGTTAGCGATCGCACGGCCTTCCTCCTGCCGCCAGCGATTTCAGGCAGGGAATCCGGACCGCACAAAGTCTGCACTAAGCCACAGCTATCGGCGATGGCGTGGCGGATCTCGTGAAACCCGTACCTCTTGCCCAAGATCTTGTTGGAGTGAGAGTTGTTGAACAAGATGCGGGGCAACGAGGCGAGGTTTGCGAGGCCTGAGTCGTCGACAAGCCGGCGGAAATGCTGCACAAGCCTGCTGTTGATTTCGCAAGCCGAGTCCATAGCAGGGGCGTTCTTTGAAGCTTTGGAAACTTTCTGGGAGATTTTGAGCGTGAGCTCGTCGATCTTCGTCAAAATCACATCAAACGGCACGCCCAGCTCCGTCAAATGGTCAACGAGAGCGGCATCCTCGTCTCGGAGGCCCTGCATGCTATCTATGATGAGGAACGTGCGGCGCAAGCGGCTCCGTTTTTTGATGTAGTCGAGCACGACTTTTCCCTGGGCCTCGTCGCCAAAACGCCCATAACCGGGGCTGTCAACAAGGCGTAGTTTGTTGCCCACATTATAGCAATTGAGGCACTTTGTGTACCCTTCCCTTTTGGACACGTAGGCATACTCCAGCACCAAATTTGGAGTTTTGGCGTCGTGTTTCAGGAGCAAGAGGCTGTTGATCAATGTGGACTTGCCCGCATTTGTATGGCCGAGAAACAAAACCTCGGGTAATGGCCGTAGAAGCGCCGGTTCGAAGCCAAACGACTTCTTGGAGTTTGCTAGCGTTTCAAGGTACTCTGTACGGTTGTGGGGCTGCACTTTGGAGAGCTGGAAGCGGCGCTTCTCGTGCAACATGTCGTACTGCACGTCGGGGATCAGGTCGTATTCTATGCAGGTCCACTCATGGCTGATCTTGCTGTTGTAGAAAAGGGCGTCGGCCAGGGCGAGCAGAACTTTCAGGGGGTGGCTGTAGGAGTCGTTGTGGAAGTAGCGGAGTAGGTCGAGCGGCGTGTATATAAGCCGAGGGAGCTGTGAGGCTGCGGGGGGCGAGCGCTTGGGTGCAGGACCGGGGGCGGCCGGGGCCTTTGCTTTTGGAACCGACCCGACTAGGTAGTTCACCGAGTAGTGGCGGCGGAACATGGGGGCCAGGGACGCCGGGCACCTCGGAATGGCTCGATGCTCGCGCGCGGCAGCAGTTCCGAGGGGCGCCTGCACATAGCACCGGCTCCGCGCGCGAGGCGCGGGTGCAGGTACACGTGGTGTACGGGTGCGGCGCTCCGAGGGCATCTGCAGATAACCCCACGCGCGCGTCACGTGCGCCAGCTGAAACCAAGTGTGCCGCGTGGCTGCCCCCTTCCTTCCCATGAGATTGCACCTTGCGATCAGGTACCCCGTGGCGGGCCGTATGTAGACGTCACCTGGTCGTCCCCAAGCTTACTAACATCAGTCTTTTGCATGTCGCTCCTTTTCGCCGCGTACCTCGGGTTTGCCCTGGTCCAATTGCGCCATGACAAGCTCATCCACTTCGGGACCTTCTTCGTGCTAACCGCCGAGTTCTATCACATGTGGGAAAAACACCGCCCGTGGAAACTCACGTTTGTGTGCATGACCCTCGGGGCTTCTGTGGCGCTGGAGTTTGCGCAAAGTGTTGTAAACCCCGCTAGGACGTTTGATTGGATGGACATTGTTTACAACGTGCACGGCAGTGGGCTTGCTTTGGTCATGTGCCTGCTCCAGTCCACGTGGTCTAAGGGGGGGCTTGCGCGCCTGAGCGCTGAAGACGCGGAGTATGTCAACATCAGCATGGCGGATGTGGGGCGGTGACGGGGTGACGTTAGTCACGCCTCCGAGTCACGCCTCCGAGTCACGTGCGTGGGTTCTTCCAGTCACGTGCGTTGGTTCTTCCAGTCACGTGCGTGGATCTTCCAGTTACGTGCGTGGGTTCTTTCAGTCACGTGCGTCCTGCAGTTGCCGCAGCTCACGCTTTGTCATCCGGGGCATGAGCCGCACTGCGTGCTTACGTGATCCTGAAATGCCACACATATAGCTGTCTCAGCCGCCACACATCAGCCGCCATTCCGGAACTGCCGTGGCCGCACAACCAAGTTCCAATTAAAGACGAAGACCAAGATCCAGAGCACAAATACAATGTCCGAGATCCAGAGCACAAAGACAATGTCCGAGATCCAGAGCTTCGACTTCCACACCTACTGGCGCGAGGGCGACGCTGCCGAGAAGCAGTTTGCCAAGGAGTTTCGGGACAAAGTGCTGCAGGAGTTTGCTGCCGAGATCGAAGCAGGCAGTCTCCGTGTGCACAAGTTGTGGGACACACCTGTCGGCCCGCATCCGATCCACATGTGGGAGCTTGACACGGCCAACAAGTACGATCCGGCGTTGTTTGTACGGGTGTTGAACTTTTACCAGTTGAACCACGGTGAGTTGTCGGTGTTGATCCATCCTACGACACCTGCAGGCGACCTTGTTGACCACACGGAGTACGCCCTCTGGCTTGGCCGCAGACAGCACCTTGTGACCAGTGTTTTGAAGAGCTAGCGATTCTTATCGATTCGGTTCAGATTCGCCGATTCCGACCGATTCGCCGATTCGGACCGATTCAGACCGCTTCAGGCCGATTCAGACCGCTTCAGACCAATTCGGACCAATTCGTTTCTGGCTCGTTCTTGATATTCCTATCCGGCGAACGTGTCCATGCGGAAGCTTGATAGTAATACGACATCCGGACACATTTGACGCTCGCGCTCGCGACATTCAGGATGTCGCGCTCCATACAGTCGCAAACACACACGTAAACACTCGCTTGCTAACTACAACTAACACGCCACACACCAGACTATCTGGACATCCCAACTAGGAACCGCGACTACAACACCCAGGTAACGTGAAACACCGCTGAAACAAGCCCCAAACAAGCCCCAAACAAGAGTCCTTGGCAACCCTTAGTTGCACTGCTCAACTGCCGAAGGAAATGTCCCAGACTGACCTCCTTGCAGATGACTTCAACATCCCCCAATTAGCATTGCCCAAAACCGACGACATTCCCGCCAAAAACGACGACCTTGCCGCCAAAAAAAATGACCGTTTTCCCTACGCCGACCAGCCCAAAAACATTGGCAACGCATTCAGCTTTTTCAAGCGCCGGGCGGACCCAAAAGAGGGCCGCTACGGCTCGGCAAACTCTCAAACCGAGGGCGATATTAGCATGCCGTTTAACGAGGAGGAAATGCGGAGCGTAGAAAACGAGAGTCGTGTGGAAAGCGGCGATGACAACAACGCCGGAAACGGCGGCGGAGGTGGCCAAAATGCTCGGCAATCGAGCGACTTCCACCAGCCTGAGCCGTACATGGGCGAGGGCGCCGTTGGAAACACGGATTTGGCCGAAGAGAGCCCGTCCAAAGAAGCCCTCGGACGCGTGGGCGGCGGCAGTTTTTTGCGGAAACCAGCGACCTTTTTCAGCCGCAACTCATCCACGGGCGACGGGCTCGGCGAAGGCGCCGGAGCCGAGGACCAGAGACGGCCGCGGGGTCTTTTCACGCTTTTCCGGAAGAAAAATCGAGACCGGGAGAAGCGCCACGGGGTCGTGGGCGCCGACGACGACGAGGCCGAACTCGACTCCGAGGACAAAGAAACCGGCGAGCGGGCGCAAATACTCCTCAGCTCTTTGGTGCTCGGCGCTCCGGCCATCAACCTCCTTGCATCGTGTCTCTGTGAAGACGAATATGGCATTGCCCGGGCCCCGCTTTTGACCAATATGATCGGGATCAAAGTCACCGACATCTCCCGCTCTGTGTTGACGAAAAACAAGAAATTCCGCATTGATTTGGAGTATGGCGTCTCTCCACAGCGGTTGAAGTGGTCCGTGGAGAAAACTGCCAAAGATGTGCTTTACTTGCACTCCCGCTTCAAGTGGCTCGCCTTGAGAGGAGCCCTCAAGTCCGATGATATTCCTCGGTATCCTGTCCCACCGCTGTTGCGCCGGGAGAAGAAACTGGCGAGGACGAAGAGCCAGGGCCAGAGCCAAACCCTGGGCCAGCACCACGGCCAGAACCCCATGGGTGTTGGAAACCAGGGCACTCTCCAAGTGCACGACTCTGATGTACCCGGCGACAATGGGTCCTTAATCAGCGGTCCGAGTCTTCACGACCGTCTCTCCACGCTAAGAGCCCATTTCAGCGCCGATTCGCTGGTGTCATCGCTTAGCACCAGCTCTCCGGAACAAATGCACCACTTGATGCAGAACAACCAGAGTTACGTTAAGGAAATGGAGAAGTACCTCTGTGATCTCAACCACGTGGTGTCGATGCGGCCGCAGTCCAATAGGTTGTTCCTGTTTTTTGAAATCTCCCCTATCTCCTCGCTCTTAAGCTATGAAACTGGTTACATCGGCAAGCAGGGCATGATCCACGTTGGCGGAACTGCCAGTTCTCAGGGCTGGCGTGTGGGTCACTTCAAGGCGAACGACTTAAAGGGAATGATTGACCGGCGGTCCGAGAAGTGGTTCTTGGTACGTGGTTCGTACGTCATGTACATCTCCGATATCATTTCCACCACTCCCTTGGAGGTCTTCCTCATTGACTCCGGGTTCAGGATGACATACAAGGGAGACGCAGCCGAGAATGTGGGACACCGAGTGTCCGACCTGGAATCGGAATTTGAGGACGAAATTGAGCCTCGCATCGATCCTGGTGACGAAGAGGCGCTTTCCAAGGTGCTGAATAAAGTTTTCAAGCACTTGCGCATTGTTTTGGAGAACTCCGAACGCAAGTTGGTCATTATCCCAAAGTCTCGGGTAGAGCAGAAGCTCTGGATTGCGTCTTTGAACGTGATGATAAAGAGCAACGTCTGGGCCGGCGAACACCGTTTCGGTTCGTTTGCTCCAGTACGGAAAAATGTCTATGCACAGTGGTTGGTGGATGCACGTGACTACTTCTGGGCCATCTCGTCTGCTCTCGAACTCGCCAAAGATGTCATTTTTATCCATGACTGGTGGCTCTCGCCGGAATTGTATCTCCGGAGACCCGCCAACGGCAACCAGCAGTTCCGGATTGACCGGCTTTTGCAAAGAAAAGCACAGCAGGGTGTGAAGATCTTTGTTATCGTGTACAGGAATGTCGGTACGACCATCCCGATCGACTCTTTGTACACAAAGCACCTGCTTTTGTCGTTGAACCAAGAGAACATCCACGTGATCCGGTCACCTAATCAGCTTCTCCAGAACACGTACTTTTGGGCCCATCACGAGAAGATCTGCATCATTGATTATAACATTGGCTTCTTGGGCGGCATTGATTTGTGCTACGGCCGGTATGACACACCAGACCATGTTCTTGCCGACGACTCCGGCGTGGACTTCGAAATGCTTGCGCCGGGTGAGCCAACCCTTGATGAGTTCAACAATTTCCGAGTTTTCCCTGGAAAAGACTACTCCAACACGCGGGTCAAGGACTTCTCCAATCTCAACAAGCCGTACGAAAGTCTTTACGACCGCAGCGTTGTGCCTCGCATGCCATGGCATGATATTCACATGATGACGTCGGGTGAGGTGGCTCGTGACTTGGCCCGTCATTTCGTCCAGAGATGGAACTACCTTTTGCGTCAGAAGAGGCCCAGCAGGCTCACTCCACTTCTCACTCCTCCGCCAGATATGACGCCTCAAATGGCCAAGGAGATGAACCTTAACGGCACGTGTGAAGTGCAAGTTTTGAGGTCCTCAGGAAATTGGTCGCTTGGCTTGAAACAACACGAAGAGTCGATCCACCAAGCCTACTTGAAGCTCATCGAGACGTCTGAGCACTTCATTTATATTGAAAACCAGTTCTTTGTGACGTCATGCTTCATCGACGGAACGGAAATCCAAAACAGAATTGGCGATGCCATCGTGGATCGGATCATTCGCGCACACAAGGAAGGTAAGACATGGAAGGCGATCATTTTGATTCCGTTGGTTCCAGGCTTCGAGTCGCAGGTGGACGAGTTAGACGGGTCTTCGGTTAGAGTGGTGATGCAGTGCCAGTATATGTCGATATCTCGAGGCACATCCTCTCTCTTCGCCAAGCTTCGGAAAGCGGGAATCGATGCCGATGACTATATTCAGTTCTTCTCGTTGCGGAAGTGGGGTATTTTGGGCAAGAACAGAGATCTCGTCACGGAGCAACTCTATATCCACGCCAAGATCATGATTGTGGACGATCGAGTGGCGATAATTGGAAGTGCCAACATCAACGAAAGGTCCATGAGAGGTCTCAGAGATTCGGAGGTGGCGGCGGTTATTCGTGACTCCGACACTATCAAATCTACCATGGATGGGAAACCTTATCGCGTTGGAAAGTTCGCCCATTCTCTCCGTCTTCGGCTAATGAGGGAGCATCTCGGCGTGGCCGTTGATCTTTTGGATATCGTGGAGCGGAAGTTTGAAAAGATACTCATATTCTCCCGGACAAAAGATGGCTTGAATGCAGCCACCAACTCCTTCGAAAAGGAGGACGACATGGTGATGTCCGCAGCAGTGGAGTTTGCCACGAGACATGTTTTGCAAGAGCACAAGGGTACGCTGCGGTGGAGAAACTTCTGTCAAAAAATGGGAATTAAGGAGGTGATCTTGCCCGTGCCCTTTGACATCCGTTTCGAGGACTACCCAACTCCTGCATCATTGCCTCTTTCGTTCAACAATAGAACAGGCCCACACGAGGCGAACGTGGGTATTCGTGACAAGAAGAAACACTCTTTTGATCCAAGGGTCCAGAACAGTGCTGACCACAAGAGAGATGTGTACGGCGAGGGCACCGACCACTATAGAGACGACAAAGGGAAGTTTGCTCGGTTGAACAGCGCCAAGTTTCTCCGCAAGTTGTCACGCGAGTTGATGGAAGTTGCGCCGGACAAATCGTTCTTGCCTGATATCCATAATGTTAAGGATTTCTTGGAGTCTAACGACGAAGAGATTTTCCATCGGGAAAACGGCCAGGAGGCAGTGTCAGCCCGCAACAACGAGCGGTGGATGCTTTTGAAGCGCATTGCATATTTGCAGATGGTGGCTGCCAGAGATGCCCAGCAGACGGAAATTGAGCGGAAAAAGCGGGTAGCCGCAGGATTGTCGCCCACGATATACGATTCCGACGAAAAAGTGGCTCAGGAAGTAAGTGTCGATCAAAACAAGTCAAATGTGCCAGACCAGAACGCAAATCTCTCCGACGGAGCTTTCAACGACGAAAACTTGAACATAAGTGCAAAGGTGAATGTTACCAACATGGAGAACGAAGGATCGGGCGAGCACAAGGGAGCAAACTATGAGGTTGTTCCTGATAAGGGCGCCACGGCATCCGGGGCTCCCGAAATCAATGCCGAACAGATTCCTGTTGTTTCTGTCGACGATGCAGGATTCAGAGACACCATCCGGAAAATCAACCTGCCAGGCCTTGACAGCTTCAGCAAATTCGTGGATCCATTTTCGTTCGATGATCCCTTGGACCCTGACTTTTACGAGGATGTCTGGTACGACAACGCTCGCCGAAACACAGATATTTTCCGGTTGATATTTCACTGCCAGCCCGATGACGCCGTGCCCTCGTGGAAGGAGTACATGCACTTCATGAAATTGCAGAAGGCGTTCCGGGTGGCCCAGTCGGAAGATGCTGCCCACAAGAAAACCCTGTTTGACTCTGATACCGACCTGCACGTTGAAAAGGAAAATGTTGACCATCGCCGGCGCAGTAGCCATGCGACGATCAACATCAGTGAGTATGGCAACGAAAACGGATTCTTAGGCAGCGTTCCAGGCAACCGGTTCGAACATCCGCAGAGCATTGCTGAAGAGCCGGAGCTGAATACGGAAGAAACTGGCGAGCCAAGAGAGAACACCGAGGACTTTGATGCAAAAGACAACACAGAAGATTCCGATGAGTCGACGGGCAAAGATTCAGAGAAGCAAGACCCACGAACCAGCTCAAGAGCTAACCCCGCTCGGAAGAGAAGACCCGGTGCCTTTAGCGCCCGGAGAAGAGTGCATGCTGGAGACCGAATTTATGAGAGAGACTCTGCCCAGCGGATCCTTCAAGAGATCCATGGACATCTTGTGCTCTTCCCGGTCGATTGGCTTCACAGAGAGTTGGAGGGAGGCAACTGGTTCTTCAACACGGACCGTCTTCCACCGATAGAAATCTATGATTAGGCCAGGAGAGATAATTCAAAATGCAACTTAAATTTTCACAATTTTAATAAGCTGCCATTTCCAATGATACATCTAGCATTCACCTTCAAGCAATTGTACCAAACATGTCTGGTTCCAATAACCTCATATCTATCATTAATTGTCGTGCGCTGCTCATATTCCCACTATTGAAGCGCCGCACCCGCGACTTCTCCATCTTCATGTTCATTCAACTCCTCGCCTATGTGGGCGTAGTGGTGGGCTTTTTCTTGCTCGTGCTTGCCATAGCGCTGGGCCTCTACTACATCTCTGAATTGGTAGAAGAGCACACTGAGCCAACCAAGCGCATCCTCAAGAAGTTGATAGTGTCAGACCTCGTCGTGTTCGTGCTCTTGTGGATGTTCGACTCGTTTCCATTCACGCTCATAGCGTTCCTGATCTTTTCTCATGTGGTGTACATGCAGAACCTTTCCCGGTTTCCTTACGTGGAGCTCACGTCACCGCTATTCCTTTTGTCGTGTGTGCTTGTTGTGGCCAACCACTTCTTGTGGTTCAACCATTTCCACAACCCGTACATCCCGCCATTAGAGGACCGTTTGCGTCCGGATTACACGCCGGCTCGAGTACCGCTGTTCACAGAGGTGTGTTCGTTTTTCGGACTCTGTGTGTGGTTTGTGCCGTTTGCCTTGTTTGTTTCCTTGAGCGCACATGATAATTTGCTTCCCCACCATATGGAGAGTTCAGAGAACGTCCGGAAAAAGAACACTGGCTTGGCTAAGTTAGTGGTCGGAACCGTTCGTGATAGCATCTACTCTGTGAGTAGAAAGTTTGGATATGAGCTAGATCCCAACTATGGCACCATCGTTTAGCCCTGCTTTCGAAAGGGTGTCTTTCTTTGATCGAAGAAGGTTGATTGTTGCAAGTGCTAGATTCTTGAACTTAAGACATAAGTCACCCACTGTTTTTATGCCTAAACGTCTTCATAACCAGATTTTGACATACCCAATCAAACTTGATATCGCCGAACGCGCTCTTTCTAATTCAAATGGGTCATTTTAAAAAAAATGTTCGTCGATATAAGGATGTTTCATATAGCGTACCATCAGTGGTGAAAAATAGGATGCCTGGCTAATGTAAGGATACCTCAGCAGTACACAGAGCTTTGTAATTCACTGTCATGATTCAGTATTTGGGAGCTCATTAAACCTTTGCCGATATGTGGATTTTCAAAGATAGGCATTTTGCCGTGAATGTACTGGATCATGAGACCTTTCTTGATGCAGACACTAGCACAATGGACTGTAGATTCTAGCATGACCCTCTCTTCCAATTTCAAACATTCTTAGGACTGCCGTCAATCAAGATAATATTCACATGCAACTGACTGATAAAGATGTTTGGAAGACACGCGATATGATACCAACATTATGGGCTTGAAATTCCGGATTTGAGCTCAGTTCAAATTTTGGCACACTTTTCATGGCCAGATGAATTTTTGTGCCTTAGTCACATATTCTACCAAGCATGGATCTTTCTTCTTCCAACAGGTGTTACACTTCTTTGGTGTTCCGGCCATAGCAAACTTGCCTTTCTGCCTCTTCAGCATGGAGCAGAGCAAAACACGAAGTCTGTTCCAAGTCTTCAATTGTCCCAGGAAAGAATCCACTTGCAGTCTCTCGTTTCAGGTAGTTCTTGGAGCTGCGGAGCGACTCATCAAAAATCCGCCTGAATTGAACTAAAGATCCACATGGTGAATATAACCAATAACTTTAAGCTTGAGAAGTGAAACTCATTAGATTTCTGGCAACATTGTACAGAATTCATGTCGTGGTAGATCAAATCCGGGAAAGAACGTTGGAAAACCCCATATGCATCCAAATGGTTCTCGAATCTCTGATGGAAGGCACATCACATCGCTAAAAAGATGCTGAAAATTCAGGATATACGCAGCTGATTGTACGTTGAAGAATTGATACTTCAATCAGGGCAAGAAACGAGATTTCTAGCTTCAAGAAACTGCTCTTAGATCGATAATTTTGCTAGCTTTTAAGAGATATAGAATATCATCATAAACTTTGCAAAAAGCTTTTCAAAGGCCCAATTCGAAGTTAAGTAGACACCCTTCGCTAGAAAACGATATTGTGTGTTTTAAAAAGGTGCACTCTATAAGAAATCCTTGGCACTCTTTTCAAACCCACCAAGTATCTTATTCAAATCACCAAGTATCTTATTCAATTCACTTGCGACAAATTTGACACGAATGGATTAGCAGCTATCGGAATATCATCGTGGTATTGCGAACTTCGTTACCAAAGTGGTTTCGGGGCTGACTCTGGCAAACATTTTTCAAATTCTTCAAAACCAACTGAGCGGTGTTGACCGCCCAAAAGAAGTATGCTTTATTGGGCTACTCCTTTGAAGTGGTCAGGGGCAGTGCAGGTATAAATCTCACGTGACTTTGACTCAAAGCATCCCCTTCGAAAAAAGCCCCGTGTGGGTGGACGAGGAACAAAACGCATTATATATAGCAGCCCCTTGAAAGGGGGCTGTGTAATTTTGAGGACGCTGGTAAACGCATGGCAGAGCGTTGCAGTGTGCATGATGCATCTTCCCCGGGGGCCATATTTGCACCCACCGAAATTGGGACCCCCGGTTACAAGATGCGGGGGTATGCAGACTGTACTGCACAAAAGTACAGCTTTTGAACTCTGGGCTGCGAAAAGGTGTTCGCGTTGCATAAGAGTACACAGATTTGACGTTGGAGCCTGCGCTCCTGCAAAGAATGCCAGCGATATATGGTACTGCGGTACTGTAATGCAAGTCTTCATACATGCATCCAGTCGAGCTCCGAGGAGCTGCACTAGCTATGCAGCTAGACTAAGATCCTTAATTTCTATAAAAGGGGGCTGGTTTCCACTTTTTTACCCGCGGCTTTTTTATCACTTTCCATATTCCCCAAATTTTTTTCATATACTTTAACTTGAGTTACTCGAATTTCTCTCGCGATCCCAATACCACTTGTGAATATTTATTTATACTGCCAGGTTGGGGATGAAAGAGTACTCTCAAACAGCTGCACTATTGGAGATAGCCAATAACTGCAGGCATACCATGTGACAGCAAAACTAGATAAAGGTTGAAAATCTCTTCTCTTATATGAAACTCGCGAAGTTTAGCCGCGTGAATCCTGTTAAGGAGCATAAGGTATTAAGACCCGAAAATTTGTGAACAGAACTCACGCAGATTCGGGGAATATTTTAAAAGGAGACTACGTCCACGTTTCATGGAACTTGTGCTTTGCATTCCGAAGAAGCCATTCCGAAGAAGCCATTCCGCTAGGCGGAAAAGCTTGCTCCTGATCGTTCAGTTGTCTGTTGAGAGACCCCGTACACGGGAAGCAGCTATGTTCACGAAACACATAAGTTCCGTTCCGTCTTTCTTTTGGAGCAAAGAGCTTGCGTTATCATGCAAGTGGTGGTGACATTGTCAATGCCTTCACAAGTTCTATGGCAATAATTTAAGTAGCACCAGAGACGTTTAAAGCCTTAGCTGGTATTAGAGTTGAGGACCCTAAACTGGAGAGCTTTCAAAATTGTGGATATGTTTATCCTTATTTTATCACATTTTGAAGCTTGGTCTGATGAATACCAAGGCTCAAGACTGGTGAAACAATGCCTCAAGAACATCGAATTGGTTTCTTACACAATCTCATAGTTGACCTATAATGATCCTTATTCAGAATTACTTACCTGGGCAAGAGATTCGTGCAATGTGGATGAGCGCCTGACTCATGTAAAGAGTAGTGTCACATTTAGTTTCAGCTATATACTGGGGGTCTGAAATTATCACTTCGCGGCCGTTGAGTGACATGCCAATTGAGTTATTCCAGCGAAAAAATCATTATGTTAAAACGAACCAAGTCAGCTTGGTGAGATCTGATGCAATTGAAAGTCAGCATAGTCGAAAATTCTCATGACCGTTCCAAGAACGTCTTGACATGAGGTCCGAAGTCATCTAGACTGAGAAGAAAAGTGTCGTGACCATAGTTGCTGATATCGGTTCCCAATTCGAAATATTCAATGTTATTGTCATGTGGACTAGTGGCTTTCAAAGCTTCGGCTATTTCCCGCTGTTGCCAGACGGGAAAAAGTATATCGGACTCTACGCCGACGACCAAAATATCCTTGTGAGAAATTTTGCTCAAGCCCATGTGCAAGTCCTTTAAAGACTCTTCCGGTGTGTGTTTTGTGGACCCTGTTTTTTCCTGGTAAGGTTCTGCAGGCACATTCTTCTCGGCAGCTTTTGCATCCCCAAGAGTTGCTCCTTGGTATCTTTTTTCGGTGACTGCTTTACGCTGTGCGGCACGTGCTCGGTTCTGGTGTCCAAGATCAAACATATCCATGGCTTTCAGCACGTACAAAAGCGAGTTAGCATCGTACTCTAAGCAGAACTTCTCTCCTGCATGGTCCAAATATGTTTCCACCAAGAAATCAGGGCAAAACGCCACTGGTTTCAGGTCATCTGCACGAGCACGGCCAAAACGAGACTCCCATTCGGGGCCCAGGCGATATGTCACCGTGGCAATCTCGCGAGCAAGTTTCATGCCGATATGAGGGGGAATCTTCTCATAATAAAACCCTCGGTTCCAGTTAGGGTCGCTCATAAGGACCTGCCGTTGGGTGTGGCGAAGGGCAATGGAGTACGGGTGTGACCTGGCGCATCCACTGATACTGACGACTTTCCCCACCTCTTCTGGAAACTCCCACGCATATGCCAATGACTGCATACCTCCCATGGACGCTCCCACGGAGGCATGTATTTTCCGTGCCCCAAACACTTCTCGGACAAGTTCTCTCTGAGCACGCACCATGTCGTTCACAGTGATGATCGGGAACCCAGTGGCATAGTACTCGTTATTTGCAGGATCCCGTGAGCTGGGCCCGGTAGAGCCATAGCAGCCGCCTAAGACATTTGTGCAAACCACAAAATACTTGTCGGTATCCAAATACTTACCTGGGCCAATGAAGTTTTCCCACCAGCCTTTTTTTGTGTTCTTTGGCTGTGATTTTGCATGCGACAGTGCAGAGAGCCCGGTGTGTATGAGCACTATGTTGTCTTTTTTTGGAGAAAGCGTTCCCCATGTCTCATAAGCGATTTCAAACTCGGGAAGATAGCCACCGTGGTCGAAAAATATGGGTTTTTTATGCTGATAGACCTCAAACCCGGTAGATACCTTGGAGTATGCTGGTTCTGGGCCTGATTCGAGCGAAGAAGACTCTACAGAGCAGGTGGAATTGTTTTGGACATCGATCTGAGCGGACCTGGCCAAGTCTTTGGTTTTCTGCTCCAACTTATCAAGACATGGAAATACCAATTGGGCGTTTGAGCCCTGTTTCGTGGTACTAGACGCTGCCCGTGTTAGGCAAGATATGACCTGAAGACGTGGTGATCTTCTGAGACCTCGAACAAGGGCTGTCTTCATTTGTGATAGACGGTGGTCGAGTGAAATGGTGGGGTTTCAGTAAGCTTCGCACTGTCACGGTAAGGCGAGCACGTGACTTTGGCACGTGATGCCAGAACTGCACTTACTCACTACTCATTGTCCTGCAACCATTCATACACACATGGGGCCCTGGCAGCAAACGCTCGTATTCGCCGGAATATTTTTGGTGACTGCGCCATTAAGTATAGTGTGCAAGAACTATGCGGACGCAATTTCCTCCAGCTTTTTTTTCCAAACGGCCAACTCCGTGTTTGTGACTCGTTTCGGAAGCTTGTGGCTTACCGCCACCTACTGGGGCCTCTTGGTATCAGTGCGGCTTTCAGGAAAGCACACAAACCTTTGGATGAATGGGTCAGCCAAATACTGCATCCAGATGCTTCTGCTTTCAATCTGCAACTGGTGGTTCTTTGGTGCACTGATTTTCGAGCGGCTTAATGTGGCAACGGGCGGCCATTGTGAAACCCCACTCTCGGTGCAAACAATCTCATCCTGCAAAAATGCTCTTATGGCCTGGACGGACGGATTTGACCTCTCAGGGCACTATTTTTTCCTAACGACACTGTGCATTCTCTTGGTGCACGGGTTTACTTTAAGGCGAAATCCAGCCTCCAAAACCACAGCTAGGATTGCCAACACCCTCCAGTGCTTTGCACTTTTTCTACTTATAGTGTGGCACGCTGAGTTTCTCGTGACCTCCTTGTTTTTCCATACCGGTTTTGAGAAATTGGCTGCTTTGGGCGGCATGATGGCCGTCTCACTATGTTTTAAGTTACCCGATCGGTATTTTGCCGTGCAGAAAGAAACAGCGCTGGAAAGTGCCATTGTTTGATAATTAGCTCATGCTAGCAGGGCTGAATTTGGCTAGTTATCCCCACGTGCAAATGCTCGATCTTGATCAAAATACTGCTTACTATTGATATTTTGAGTCACGTTTTACGTCGTGAGTGTGAGCGCCGATAAGGTGGAGCCATTCGAGCATGCAGGATTCGAATTAGGTGTCAAAGCCCATCACTTCATAAAGCACGGCTCTGTATTCCTGGATTCGAGCTCTGATTCCTGACCTTTCGGGGGCCGGGATGTCAATGCGAGTGTTGAAGCCCCGGATTTTGACATCAAGCAGAGAGACTGCAAGAGCTACATACAATAGCTCGGTGTACACTATGGATATCACGTCTGGATGCTATTCAGCACATTCATGTCCTCAGGAGTTCAAGGGTCGAAGTGCATTAACTTGTCATACATGGATCCGATAAGAATGGCTCTGCATAGAACTGTATGCAGGTTGAGCGGTTTTCGCGCGGCACAAATCTCTCATTGCATATATAAGCGAAGATCCGGGGTAACATCGGGCAGAACTCCACTCAGATTGACGGCAGCACGATGTTTCGCCTCGAAATTGTCATCGAAAACATTCACTGTTCAGCATGCGAGGATACTATCAAAGAAGTTCTTCGCCAATACTTTCCAAAATTGAATTGCAGCTTGCAGGATGGCCTAATCGCAATCAACTCTGAAAAAAATTTTGGCCAAAATGTGAAGAAGCCCATCACAGCTCTCCGTTCCAAAGGATTCCGAGTGGCCTCGTGGGATTATTTTGAAAACGGACATAGTATTCTGGGCTCCCAAAGCACGTCACAGAGTGCGTACAAGAATACATCGCCAGCCCGGATCTGGAAGGCGTATCGAAATCGTCAAAATAAGAGACACCATGTGCAGAACTGCACTTTCTGCAGACTCAAAGAAGCTGAGGAAAGCCATAAGAAGAAGCCTGCCACAGATACCGATAGCGTTTCCACGCTCCTAGATGAGCAGCTGATGGAGTTGCGTGCAGTATACACAGTTGGCGGAATGACATGCGCATCCTGCGTGCAGAGCGTGTCTGACGTGATTAACAATGTCTTGGTCGAATTGCCCCACAAACAGTCGGAGCCCGAGTTCTCGGTGGATCTTCTCAGGCAATCTGCGATAGTGATTCTACCAAACAAGCAGGTGGTAAATCGAATTTCCGATGCCATAGAAGATGCAGGATTTTCTGCTCAGTTGATTGAAATCCTCCCGATCCAGAGGTCCATCAACCGCAAAATCACCGCCATCATTGGCGGCATCACGTGTGCAGCGTGTGTCAATTCAGTCGTTTCGGCCGTCAAACAGTTACCCTTTGTGCTCGACTGCGGTGTGAACGCCGTGACGAAACTGGGCCAGTTTGTGCTTGAGAATCTGAATCCGGCCCAAAACTTGAATCTTCTCCGGACTACTATAGAAGACTGCGGCTTCGACTTTGAGTTACTTCAGGATGAGAAAATAAACTTCACATCTGGAAAAAGCCAGCTGCGTTCGATCAATATTGCCATAAACGGCATGTATTGCAAGAACTGTCCATCGGCAATTATGTCTTATTTGGCCAATTTTGGAGAAGCTGTGGTTATTGAAGACCCCATCACGCTCGACCGACCATTTGTCAAGTTTACCTATATTCCCAATGTGGAGCAGAGAATATCCATTCGCCGCTTTCTCTCGGATCTCAACCACCTCCATCCGCTTAGAAACGGCTATTCCATTGACGAAACTTCTCAAACCAATACCTTCGAATGTCACTTGGCGGAAAATGTGTCTGTGGATGAGCACTTGCGGAGGCTTTCCAGAAAAGAAAACCGCAAGATCGCTGGACGTCTAATTTTGGCCACAGCTTTTGCCATTCCGTCGCTTATCTTCGGGGTCGTGGGCATGTCTTTGATTTCCAAAACCAACCCCTTTCGTATTTGGCTCGAAGAGCCCATTTGGAGGGGCAATGTGTCGCGAGTGATGTGGATTCTTCTCATATTAAGTACGCCCGTTTACTTTTTCGCTGCTGATATCTTCCACATAAAGGCATATAAAGAGGTGAAGTCGCTTTGGACCCAAAAAAATAGTTTCAGGAAACGTTTTTTCAAGTTCGGGTCCATGAGCTTACTCATGAGTCTCGGCACGACCGTGGCTTATGTTGCCAGCATCATTCTCCTTATTCTCTCGTCGAGGCAGGCGCCTAAAAGTCACATGGGGCTTCATACTACTTACTTTGATTCGGTGGTATTCTTGTCATTTTTCTTGCTTATTGGAAGGCTCTTGGAGAGCGTTTCCAAATCTAAGACGGCGGATGCAATTGCGGATTTGGGGCAGTTGAAAGCAGAAAGTGCCACTGTAGTTGAGAAAACGGCCCAAGACGAATATATCAACGATGAGCTCGTGCCAGCAAAACTTCTAGATGCAGGAGACTTCATTCGGATCGGACACGGCGAGTCTCCGGCGGTGGACTGTGTTATTGTGGAGGGCAGCTCCGATTTTGACGAGTCGGCATTAACTGGCGAATCTGACCCGGTCAAGCGGGTCCCGGGCCAGCAGATCTTCTCGGGCACCGTGAATGCGGGGAACACGGCGGTGGTGGCTCGGATCTTGAGCATGAACGGAGACTCGCTCCTCGACCAGATTGTGAGTACTGTCAGAGATGGCCAGATGCGCAAAGCGCCTATCCAGCGGCTTGCAGACGTGCTTACCGGGTACTTTGTGCCAATCATCGTGATGATAGCAGTGATCACGTGGGCCGTGTGGCTCGCCCTTGCCTATTCTGGGACACTCCCAGAGTCCTACCTCGATGTGGATATCGGAGGTTGGGCGGTGTGGTCCCTTGAATTTGCCATTGCCGTCTTCGTTATCGCGTGTCCCTGCGGGATAGGGCTTGCTGCCCCCACTGCCTTATTCGTTGGCTCGGGCTTGGCTGCAAAATACGGCATATTGGCTAAAGGCGGAGGAGCTGCTTTTCAAGATGCTGCGCGGGTCAACGTGGTTTGCTTCGACAAAACAGGAACCGTCACGTACGGAAAAATGAAGGTTGCTGGTGTTGCTCTTCAAACGAATAGAGAATTATTCGAAATGGCGTTGCAGCTTGCGAGAGATATGGAGCTCGCATCTAAGCATCCGATTGCATGTGCCATCCGTGAATTTGTCCAAAACGGAAAGATCAGCAACAGGGTTGATAAGCAGGTTCAAGATGAGACGAACGCCCCTTTTCGACTCAGTTCCAACAAAATTCCAGCCGTGGAGACCATTCCCGGAAAGGGGCTTCGGGGCGTGCCTGTGGTGGATGAGTCGGCGCAAAACACATGGGCCAAGTATCGTCCGGAAGAAGCCATCATGGGCAGCGAAGCACTCATGAACGATTATGGCGTCGTGATCTCCGCCGAGCAGAACGACGTCTTCACCAGGTGGAAGAAAGAACGCAAGTCCATCGTCCTAGTGGCCATGAAATGCACGAACTTTTTCCACAACGAGAAGTTCCACTTGGTGGCCGCTTTTGCGTGCAGAGACGAGGTTCGGGCGGAAGCTGGCAGAGTTGTGCAGTTTCTCCACAACAAGGGCATTGAGTGCTGGATGATTACTGGAGATAACTCGCTCACGGCCGCTGCAATCGGGTCCGAAATCGGCATCCTCGAGAACCATGTCATCAGCGAGGTGTTGCCTCAAGAAAAACAGGCGCAAATTGAACAATTGCGCAAAGACCCGACCAAGGTGGTGGCCATGGTTGGCGACGGCATCAACGACGCCCAGGCTTTATCTGCAGCACATATTGGCATCGCCCTATCTTCCGGAGCAGACATCGCCGTGACGTCCAGCGACTTCATCTTGCTCAACAAAACCCACCCGCTCGTGACCTTGTGCACTTTGTTTGACTTGGCCCGGGTGGTTTTCCGCAGGGTCAAGTTCAATTTTGCATGGAGTCTCATCTACAATATGATCGGAATCCCCATCGCTGCAGGAGTGATTTATCCGTATAGAAATCTGCGACTCAATCCTGTTTGGGCCAGTGCAGCAATGGCCGCTTCGTCGGTGAGTGTTGTAACCAGCAGCTTGCTCTTGAGGCTCTATCGGCCCAAGGTGGAGGCGAAGAAGTTGGAGAGCTATGTCGAGGAGGAGGCGGAGGTGGAGATTAAGTTATGGCAGTGAGGCACTGCAGAAGTCGATGACTTAGCTCTGCCACAACAAAAGGATGACTTAGCCCGGCCACAACAAAAGGGAACCAATTTTCAGCACACGGATGCACAACCCTAGAGATCAGCCCCGTGAACAATTCCACCCGTTGTTAAGAATGTCACCGCATCCAAGGAAACAATTCCTCAGACAGCTATTTCTGTGGCCTGTGCTCTTTCAACGGAAAGCCAAGTTGAGTGATCTCCGAAGTCACAATCTTTCCCCGGCCCTCTGTGATTATGGGTTTGCTCACGTTTGCATGAAGATACCTGGATCAAGGAGCACCACCATAACGGTGACGTTATCTGTCGTGGCGTTCTCTATGGCGAAGTCACATAGCTTCTTGGCAGCAACTTTGGGGTCGTACACGCCGTCTCGTTCGAGCTGTTGGCGGAACACTTCCTGTACAAACTTGCACGCGTGCTGGTCAGTTATCACGTCCCAGACTCCGTCACACGCCAATATTAGAAACTCGTCCTCCGCCAATATCTCCGTGGCTGTGGTGAACGGAGAACCCGTGACCAAGTTCTTGATGTATGAGTCACCCAAAGACCGCGTTATAGCAAACACTCCATTGACTCTGTTCTTCACTATGAGGCCCCCCGCTTCACGAACCCTCTCCATCTCACTAGGGTCCGACGCCTTATGATCATACGACAAGCGGTACAGCTTACCGGCCCGGCAAAGCACTATCCGCAGATCGCCCACATTCGACGTGTATAGCATTCGCTTGTGGTGGGCGCCGGGGATGAAGTCGTACCTCGAGTTGGACGAGAAGTTGTCGTATGACGCCGAGTCCAGTTCCCAGCGCAACACGGCCACCGCCGCCGTGCTTCCGGAGGACCCCGAGCCGTCCTTGTCCAAAGCCTCGTCGGCCTTGAGAAACGACTTGCACAAAAGATGCCTCAAATCATATGCTTTGGCGGCAGCTTCGGTGGCAAGGATCTCCTCCTCCACCAACGCATGTAGGTTGTTGCCACACCAGCGGGCCGTCAGTTTCCCTGCGTGGCCGTCGAAGATAGCAAAGTAGCCCCAGTCGACTTTCTCCGCGTAGTTTGCCACGTACGTATGCACGTCCTCCATCTTATCTCTGTAGTGGGAGTTCCTGTTCTCCGCCACGCCCACGGAAAACGATAGGCCGGAGAAGGGGTCTTCCTTGGCATTTTGGGTGCCAATTGCGCTCTCTGCTCCAATAGCACGGCGCAGGTGCTGGAGCTTTTGGACATCGCCGGGTCTGGAGCCGCCTCGATGTTCTGGAGCGTTTTGCAGTTTCAGCTCTTCGGTATTCAGCTCTTCGGTATTCAGCTCTTCAATTTTCCGCTCTTCAATGTGCAGCTCTTCCGTGTGTTTCAACCCTTTCGTCTTCAGTAGAGCTTTCTGCTCTTCCGTGTTCAGCTGAGCTTTCTGCAGAGCTTTCTGCTCCTCAAGGTGGCGTTCCGAAACATCGCCGCATTCGGCGCTTGGCCTGTACGCCTGCTCTAGCTGTTCATCTCCCATTCTGCTTATACCGGCTTGATTTTGGCCGTCTGTTGGTAGAGCAGAAGTGGCGCGTGATGGTCCGGTAGCCTGAAGTTGATCGGAGACGCTCCAGCCCTCGGAATGGCGCGCGGCTGACGGCAAACCCGTACACCGCCTTACCCCAGCAGCAAAAGCCCCAACGCAAACACGCGGTCTGGACCCCTGGCGGCCCATCTAAGGGCCTCTGCGTGTCCCGCAGCACCCCGCGGCGACCCACCGCCCGCGAAACGCCGCCAAACCTGCGGCTTCCTCTGAAAACTCTGCTTGCGGTTCCGGCCGTGCACGTGACCCGGCCCGTCACGTGCGCCCGATAACGCCTTCTCGTTATCAGCTGCAGCCCTGCCAGCATGGTTTCCTCCTCCAGTGTGCCCCGCCGCAAGCTGTCGCTGTTCCGCCCGCACAACTGGTGCTACCCGCCCTTGGCGCCCCGCCCACCCAAGGGCCACGTGTCCCTCGAATTGCTCCCGGTGGTCATCCTCGAGTACATCTTCGACTTTCTCCAGACCCCGGATCTTCTCCAGGTCTGCTTATCGTCCAAGTACTTCTACCTCCCGGCGGTGAACCGCCTCTATAAGAAGCTCATAATCACCGGCGATGACTTGGCGCTAGACTACGCCAGGTCCCACCTCAAAAACTGGAACAAGAACTACGGCACTGCGCTCTCGCCCCGCAAGTTGCCTAGTTTGGTGGCTGTCGTAGCACAAAACGACAAGTTGGCGCAGTTAATCCGCCACGTGATTGTCTCCAGCACAAACAACGTGGCGGAGGTGCCCCGCTTGCTTGAGTTGACCCGTGTCACCAGCCTCTACTGCACCAAGCCGCTCGCTTTGCCGCCACGGCTTCTCCATACGGTGCAGGACCTTCTGTGCATGGTGGGCGGGTCTATCTGGGGGCCCCAGTTGCGTGAGTTGCGGATTTGCCACTCGAACACGTTGTTGGACTCGAAAAAGTACGAGCACTTGGCCGCCTCACTCCTTGCCTCGAACACACACGCGTCGTTGCGCAGCTTGGTCCTTGAAACGGCGGACGACAATCGCGACTTGCGGCGGCTCAATGTGATGAACCAATCACGGCGTGACGGCGACGGAAACGGCGCGTCGTGGCCCAGTTTCTTCAGCGCCTTGGCGAAGGCCGGTGTCAAGCTCAATCTCACTACCTTGGGCTTTGACGGCCATTTTGAGGACGCGGCGGTGCCGCTAGTCGAGCTTTTGCGCCTGTCGATCGAGCTTGACCACTTGCAGACCCTCGAGCTACGGTGTACGGAGGTGCTGCATGGCCATGAGCAGCACTCTCTCCATGCCACCACCATTTTGGACGAGCTCACACAACGAACGCCGCTGTTGCGCAACTTGGATGTTTCTCCGTCTGACAACTGCCTCACGTGCCAGATGGCGTCGGTTTGCAACACCTTGCGCCACAACTTGCCCAACCAGCTCGAGCAGCTTCTGTTGGTGATTGAGTCGCCCATCCATGCGGCGGCCGAGACCGTGCGGGGTCTTATTTTGAAGCACCAGCGCGGCTTGCGGAAGTTGAAGCTCGTGGACCGCTCGAGTTTGGCCGAAGATCGGAACTTGTTGTACCAGAACCTCTCCCTGCAGGACGTGTCGTTATGGGAGCACGGCTGTTTCTACCAGTACCGCATTCAGAAGGCGTTTTTTCCGTGCAGCGTGAGCATGTGCAGTCCCGAATATGACCAGGCCCAATTTGCCACGGATCCGATGATTGAATGCATTCGGAACTGCAGGGGAGACTTGGCCCGCTTTTTGCAGCGGGATCCCATTCACTCTCATGCCCGCGAAGCCTTGCCTTTTTTGAAGCAGTATACTGTTGTGGACTTTACTATCAACTTGAAGGAGAACGGCGTTCAGTACAATGGCCATACTATTGCATTTGACTAGACTCATGTGACTAGACTTATTTGACTAGACTCATTTGACTAGAATCATGTGACTAGACTCATTTGACTAGACTTATTTGACTAGACTTATTTGACTAGACTCATGTGACTAGAATCATGTGACTAGACTCATTTGACTAGACTTATTTGACTAGACTCATGTGACTAGACTTATTTGACTAGACTCATGTGACTAGAATCATGTGACTAGACTCATTTGACTAGACTCATTTTACTAGACTCATGTGACTAGAATCATGTGACTAGACTCATTTGACTAGACTCATGTGACTAGACTCAGGTGACTAGACTCATGTGACTAGACTCAGGTGACTAGACTCATGTGACTAGACTCAGGTGACTAGACTCATGTGACTAGACTTCTTTGACGAGACTCATGTGCATAGACTCATGTGCCTAGACTCATGTGACTAGACTCATGTGACTAGACTCATGTGACTAGACTCATGTGACTAGACTCATGTGACTAGACTCATGTGACTAGACTTATTTGACTAGACTCATGTGACTAGAATCATGTGACTAGACTCATTTGACTAGACTTATTTGACTAGACTTATTTGACTAGACTCATGTGACTAG
>NKYX01000033.1:0-85340 GCA_002370475.1 Metschnikowia drakensbergensis | reverse complement strand
AATGGACAGGAAATGGCGCGCGGATAGTTCTGCAGAGAACTCCATCCCAAGCAGAGAACCCCTCCTTAACCGCTCGGACAAGTTGCCTCTTGTACAATTTTAAAACCACTACTTGTATAACCAATGTTACCAAATTTCGAGTAGCTCAACTAGCATAATCTGGTGTGGAGAAGTCTGAACTTTTTTTGAAGCTCATAAATATCAGGCAAGCGCCTATGCGGGTCTATGCACTAATTGCTAAAATACATGCATCACGAACCTTATTTAAGTACTCAGATACTTTCAAGAGACAGCTAGAACCACGACAAGCCCATATAAAGAAGCATCACCCTCTTGTCGCTTCAACAGATCTACAAAAGTACACAAGCCTGACAGAATTATGTGGAAAAATTCTCAGACTTTCTCTAGTTCATCTTTACAACCATGCAACATATTATGTTCTTCTGGATATCCTTAGAAATCAACATCTGCTAAGCTTGCTAGCCAAAGGTTACTCTTTGACAAAGTGTCGGCTTTGGGTAACAATGAAGTTTCAATCCGAGTAACTTTGGGTCGGCTCGATCGCTTACACTGTAATATCTGGTTCATGGGCAAACAAAAAAAAATCACAAGACATTGCACGGCTACCTTCAAATGATCGCATCTGGGACATCCGAATATTTAACTGACACTCCAAAGGCCACTATCTGGTAACGAAAGTTTGTCTTTATTAAGGAAGCCGTACTCAAAACTTACCGGAGACGGCTGCTTCAAAGACTCAGTTTGACATCTTTTCAAGAAATTTCATTAGAAATATATGAATGGTCAGATACAGAATAAATTCGTGTTTTTAGATTATTCTTTATCTATTTTAGCAATTTTAATAAAAAATGAAGAACTTGATTATAAATGCGGTTCTTTAAGAGAGTAGCAATGAACAAAACTGACAGTTGCATTTCTAGAAATACATGTATGGTCAGATACAGAGTCTCTTGTTCAGGTTGCAGAGAGAGGTAACGAAAAGTGCACATTGCCCCGCTTATTCACCGAGCTTTTTCAATCTCAATGGCGCCAAGAAACCCTCGAAGAAGTTCATGGCCAACCAAGCAAGCTGGATTCTGCCCGGCATTCTATACTTGATTGTCATGGGCCAAACCACGAAGATCATTTCTGCAATGTGGATTCCATATACTGCTGTGGTGAATGGCACCGCATACCTTTCTGCAAGTGCAATACTTCTTCCAGAAACGAGCAGTCCAAACAAAACCCTAATTAAAGACTTTTTGGCGGAAAGAGTGAAGAACAATGCTGCAAGAATGTACATGGTGTAACTGATGGCGCTTTTGGGCCACACCACTGTGGTTATGCGCTTATGCGAATAACCCTGTTTTGCGGCTGCGTACTTGGCCATAGCGATCAACTTTGCCTTGATGTCCAGCATCCCATTGACTTTTAATCCCTGGCCATCTACTACGTCATTCCAAATGATCACAAGATTCTTCGTGGCGCCGTCCTGAGTCTTATACGTCAAGGAGAGGCTTTCTTCGTCAGTATCGATAATTTGTACGGTCTCAGGCCGGAAACTCTTCAAGCTCTCGTGGCCGTAAACTACCGTGTAGTCTACAAGAGCCAATTGGTGGTCTTTGTTCATGTGGGAGATGATTCTTTGCTTGTCCATAGTCGCTAAATGTGGAGTAGAATGGGCATGATATTCGGAGGCGTATGAGCGCGCAACATACGAAATCCGGGGCACTCATGACCACGCGGTATCTGCCCAGCACCATTAGCAGAAAGGCAAAGGGGATTCGTTTAGTGCCACCAAGTTGTAATACCATAACACACTGTCACTATAAGCTTGTATATATATGACCGAGAGCTTTCAATAGTGGGGCCACTTGAGTATTCACCGTAGTATTGTAATTTGGAATTTCCAGGTACGTTCAGCCAGTACTATGTGCACTGCATGCAGGCATTTAGAATCACTTACCCATTTGAGGTCTTCTTCTGATGTTTTTTGGCCGGAAAACAAGTGGTGTTCAACCTGGCACTTTTTTAGACGTGCAACTGGTATTCTTTAATTGATCAAATGCGTGTCTGATTTTTGAGCTGGGTCTCTTTTTCGAACTTCTTTTTGCATGTGATCTCAGACATTACGAAGAGAGTGCGAACAGTGACCTTAGAAACCAAAGACTGTCATAAATATGACCTCGTCTACTCTCCTTATGTATTTGCTAAAATACACAAAGACACGACAATAACGTTCAAATTCCAAGTTCCAACGCCACCGGGCTTTGTAGGTGCCACTTGGCTCTTTTTATAACTGGCTTCCGTTGATTACAATTGTAGACGCACATGTGAGAGGGCTTACGAGCTCAGGGCGCAGGTTTTTATGCACCATTTCGAACATTCATTTCAAACAGACCACGGCTTATTCCATTCGATCCACTTTCTCCGGCTAGAGTCTTCAAAATACGATGTGTTTGTCACGCATCGATGGCGGCCCAACCTGAAGTTCTCATAGAATAACGCGCCAAGATGCTTTTCATCCGACAAGTGAGACTCGACTGCAGCCCAGGCTTCATTGGTCCAAAGACGCTTTCTGCGCTTATAAGTGACGACTCGCGTCCGCGCATTGGGGAAATGGATCATGGCATTGGTCACCTGCAATTGCACCCGCCCGCCGGGATTAGCCGTGCATGTAATGGTTTCCTTGTTGAATATGGAGAAATTCTCGTCAAAGTTAAGCACTAGCGCAAATCCAGTTTTGGCCAATGAAAGTGCCCACTGCACCGATGGGCTAAAATTGATGAGACGCGCGTGAGACACCTCTCGTTCGACTATCACGCTGCTTGACGAGTACTCCGCAGATGCCGTTGCCAAGGGAAAAAACTTCGACCCAAGCGATCTTGTGTCATTTCCCAAATCAATCTCCATGAGCGATATTTCCAGGTTTGGTTTTTTGAATAGGGAAAACCGCCATGGACCGTACATATTCTTGTCGGAGACAACCATAATGGTGCGAGTGTCCTCGAGGAATATGACATTGTTTTCCGCGGAGATTTTGGAGTCTTTCAGGGTCAACTTGTGCCAAAAGAAAGAGTCTGTGAGCTTGTCTCTGCTCCCGAACTTGCGCAAGTTTGGATAGATTGAACCTGCGTCGATAGTACCAGTTGCTTGTGCGGCACTTACGAAAGCCACCAGGATAAGAAGCCTGAAGAGTCTCATTTCCGAAATTGTAGGTCTGCGTGATTGGAAGAGAACTCGAGGAAAGGTAGCGAGCCCGTAATATATCACCTCAACCAAGAGCGTCTTTTCCGCTATGCTCACCGCAATATTGTATGCGCAGCAATGAGGCAGACCGGATTGTGCTGACTTCCAGACCCTCTGAACAGAGGCATAACCAAGATGAGATTTCTGGAAGCATAAATCCGCTACCATGCACGCCATTCACGTCGAACCAGGTGTTTCTCACACCAAAAGTTCCGCAATGTAGTCAACCATCACATCGGTATCACACCCGATCAAAACTGATACCGCATCGCAGCCCACGACAACCGATCCCTCGCCCGTGCTTGCCTCCATCCAGTAGAGACACACGTACCTTCTTGATACATACACTTCCGCGATACAGGCCACCAATGCCATGCACTCAAAGCGCGTCCCGCAACGCCTTTCTAATTTTCCTCAAGAAGACCACAATCTCGCCATGAGCATTGAGGTCCCGCGCCAACGTTGATACGATGTCCGGGCGCAATTTCGGGCTGGTGGGCCCGAGCACAAAGTTCTCTCCACCCACGTCTAATTCACAAGCCACTTCGGCATCAATGTTGTCGGGGTCAACGTTGAAAAAGCGAAACTTCAACACATTCTCCTCCATGGCCTCGATCTTCAAGCCCAAGTAAGCCTCGAATTTCGTCAACTCTTCTTCGTCTTTACGCAGCTGAGCCTCTAAATCATTCTGCGTGTGTGCCAAAGACGCCTGGAGTCCCAGCACGTGTTCCTTTAGAAGGTCGTTTTCTTGCCGAAGCGAAGATTTGTCTTGGCGCAAAATTTGTAGCTGTTGTGATAGTGCCTCGACTTTGTTCTGCTTGTTGCGGAGATCTTCAAGGCTTGCACTGATGATGGCGGAGGTTTTGTTTTTTTTGATGTTGATGCTCTCGATTTCTTCCTGGAGTTTATGGCGCCGTGTTTCGAGTGCCTTGATCTGGCTCATGTGCTGCTGCCTCCTCGTTTGCATGGAGCCTTTGCGCTCAAGGATTAGCGAGTGGAACCGCAACGAAAAATCCTCCATTTCCTTCCGGACATTTTCGAATTCTTCAAGCGGGGGTTTCATCATCGTGGCCTGAAAGTAATCGAGCTGGGTTGTTTTGACACGCGCTTTAGGTCATGTGCGCACTCATCACATGCTGCTAAGATATGCTGCTAAGAACGACTCTGTGATATTCCGCTACAGTATGCCGTTGTGACAAAAATGGTCTCTTGGATTTGATTTGGTCCCTCAAGGCTTTCCCCGAAACGACTAAATTCTTGCGAATCTGGGTAGCAACAACATCCCGGGAGAGGCCAGGTCACGTGACCAAGTAACTCTTCCGCATAGCTCTACACAAGCGCGCCACCCTGTTCCAACTTCGAAAAGCGTGATTCCTGAGCGTGCCAACCCAAAATGCCGGAAACAGTGTCGTTGCTTACGTTCAACTGCTGGGGACTCAAATATGTGTCCAAAGTGCGCCAAGAGCGGCTTATGGCTATCGCCCGCGAGCTTGCCCAGGCCGAACACGATGTCATAGCTCTTCAAGAGGTTTGGGTCGAGCTGGACTGGGAGCACATCCAGCGCGAGTGCCGAGACAAGTACCCTTACAGCCGGTTGTTCCGCTCTGGAATCATCACCGGGCCCGGTTTGGCGGTGCTTCTGAAACTCCCGATCCAAAACACCTTTTTGTACCGATTCCCCATCAACGGCCGGCCCAGCGCCTTTTTCCGCGGCGATTGGCTCGTGGGAAAGTCTATTGCCGTAACTATATTGAAAACTGGCTCGAGAGACCTAGCTGTGTTGAATAGCCATATGCATGCACCATACGCTCCTAGCGGTGATGCTGCATACTCGACCCATAGGGCGTGTCAGGCATGGGATTTGGCGCAACTCGTCAAGACATTGTGTGTGGCCGGATACGCGGTGGTGCAAGTTGGTGACTTGAATTCTAAGCCGGAGTCTTTGCCACACAAGCTCTTCACGCTTGAAGGTGGGATTCGTGACTCGTGGGAAGTGCTCAAGGGCGATGCGTTGGTGCTGAAGGATGATTTGGCCCTCATGCAGGCAGAGGACCAGATACTCAAAGGCGGTGTCACTTGTAATTCCCGCTTGAATACCTGGCGTTCCGATCGAGAACCTTGGGAGGCGTGTCGGCTCGACTATGCATTGATCGATACTAACACTCTATGGCCCGTTCTGGCTAGTGTGGAGTTCACCGGTCTTTTGCCTCCGCCATTATCCTGCTCCTACTCAGACCATTTTGCATACGCTGTTACTTTGCAGATCAAGGACTCGGTTCCTGCAGAGAAACCCTCCGTGGAGGTTTTGACTCAGCTTTACACCGAGACAATTGAAGAAGTGCAGGAGTATATTGATCTCACTATCCCATTCCAGGCCCGTTGGAGAAAGTGGCATTTTTACCTCTCCATCCTTGTGATTGTGGGTATACAGGTCGGCATTGTCTTTGCATCTATCGCACAGCCTTGGGTGTCTGTGATTTTGTCCGTGGTAAGCGTGCTTATTGGAGTCACCGGGATAGTCAATGGTTTGATCTGCTTTTTGGGCGTGAGGTCTGAGAAGAGAGCGCTTGAGGAGGTGATTTTGGAGGTGAAGGATAGGTTGAGGAGCATCAAGAATTAATGACTTACTTTAATAACTCTGCATGAATACAATACGCATTTGATAACCCTACTGCGGATGGTCTTGACTGCACATTATTGAATCAAGTATGATGTTTGTAAGAAAAAGTTAAAGTTTTTTACTATAATATAAAAGGCAATGTTAAGTATAAAAGGCAATGTTATAATATAAAAGGCAATGTTATAATATAAGAGCCAATGTTATAATATAAAAGCCACTGTTATAATATAAAAGCCAATGTTAACATACAGAAAGCCAAATTTTTAACAATATAAGAAGGGCGTGTGGTCTAGTGGTATGATTCTCGCTTTGGGTTTGTTCAAGCTTGCGAGAGGCCCTGGGTTCAATTCCCAGTATGCCCCTTTTCTTTTTAGAGGTCGCGTATGGCCATTTTTTTGCCCCAGCAGCCCCATTTGTTATTTAAGTCGAACTCCACAATGGCGTAACTGCTACGGTCGTGTGCCTGACTTCTCAAAAGCGTCTTCGATCAATCCCCCAGAATGTCAATGAGATGCTGGCTGCCACCCGTGTTTTGTGGGGGACCGGCGGCTGAGTCATTGGCAGGCAAGAAGGGGCTGTGTGCAGTACGCACATGAGGAGTGCACAATGGTACATACCGATCTGTATGTACACCTGAGGCAGCAGTGCTTCAGCTTTCATTTACGAGCAAAGATTATGCTACAGATAAGTAGGCGTGGCTTGTATGCATAGATCAGTCATAGTGCTTAATAAGCAGTAAACTGGTATAAAGGAAGCTGATTTTCCCAGACCATTTCCATTATCCACATCAAAATGGCTTCCAGTAAAAAATCATCTGAGTCCCTTCATACGCAAACCAACTCGGTATCACCTACCGTCGACAGTAGCACATCCACAATGTCCAAAATCTTTTCCAAGCCCAAAAGTATGTTCAGGAAGAAAAGCTCAGAACAGACCACACAAAATGCAGAACTGCCTTCCAAGGGTATTAACTATGAAGCTGCAGCATCTTATTTGTCGTTACGTTAAATCATGGCGTCTGGCATGACAGGCTTCCACTGGAGGACTGGCGCCTTTTTAATGGTGAAACTTATGCAGGTTTTAATGGTGTTTGGTGAAAGTCCAGTTTTTAATCCTATTGACAGATCCGTGTTACCTGTCAGCTCCCGTGCTTTAGGGTTGGCGTAGAGCGCTGCTGAGCCCACTCAGAAAACGCAAGCTCGTTTTCTCCTCTAATATTCTATAGCTTACAAATATATGCATGCCTGCATAAAGACCGTGCTTGCGGCTTGAAGAGCCCGTCAACGCGTCTTTCCCAGTAGAGGGAGTGAGTTCACAGCGGCCGTGGAGCCAAGCCGTGCATCTCTCTGGAGCACCTCTCGTTGTAGAGCTTCTTCGCTTCGGGAGGGTGAAAAGCATGCGCGCTATATACAGGCCTACATATGATGCATTTTTAGCAAGCCGTACATGTCTTTAGAATGCACAGACTCTTGGGCAGACCTTCATAATGATGCAGACCGTTAGATTCAAATGCAGGCGTTGAGAGCCTCTGTTTTGAAACCAGTTGTCACGTGCCCGGAACTTTCATGACTGTTCACACTGAGCCACCGGCGACTTGTTTGCAGTGGTCTTCTTCAGGCCGTGCCTTGTTTGCAGATCTCCTTTTCGTAAAATTCTCCCAGGCAAAAGAGCATGCCAAGGTCTCCTTTTTCGATGCTGTTGGTAGGGCTCTCACTCTCTTTTGAGATAGATTTAAAATCGATATCATGGACATAAAATAAGTTCCGGGGGGAAACGCTTGCACTTGGCCGATAAAATGGATCTTTGCCATTTTGGGCCTCTTCCTCGTCCACAAAGCCACGTTCGTCAGAAGCTAAAAAGCTGGAAGCTGCAAGGAAGTCATCTTCGAAATTCTCATACATGTCGTCTTTCTCTCCACCTGACTTTCCACAAGGAGAAGATTGGGGCATTGATCTCGCTGCAAATAGGTCCAATGCGTCTCCTAGAAATTCGGAACCTGGACTGCAGTCAAAAACACATAGAGCTTCTTGACTCGCAGAGCTCAGTGGGGAATTAGGAGGTGTGGTCTCTGCAAGATTCACTTGTCTGGAGGCGCTGAGTTTTTTTGTTGGCACCACACCGAAACTTCCAAATCTGAAGAGATGATCTCTTGAAGAATAAAGACCATCCTTGTCGAAGCTCATTATGTCACTCTCCTGGTTTTCATACGACTGAGAAGTCCTTATATACGTCTTTTCAGCCTGCAACTCTACAAACTGATCTTCGAAGCTCTTTTCGCCAGACTCAATTTGAAATCCGTACTTAGCCGTTAGGCCAGGCTCATAAGACCATTTATCAACTTCATACGTTGCGTCTCCGAGATCGTTTTTCTCAGAGTATGACCTGCAATGTTTTAGGGCCCTCGGAATATGTCCTGTACTCGTTGCCATTTTACGGTCCGGAAGCCCGTTACCTTTCATCCGTTCCAAATTTTCTGAACTCAGAGAGTACGTCCAGGGCCTGTCCAACTGTTCCGAAGACCTGCGCGTTCTCATCCACGTAGCTGGGTCATTTGTTTCTGAACAAGAGTTGAGTGTTACTTTCTCATCCATGGCCGTTTTTTGAAAGAAGCTTTTTTCGCTTTTCATATCTCCAAACACCTCGAAATTCTCACATTCCTCGCAACTCTTATTCCCGAGAAAATCAGATCGCTCCAAAACCTCAGATCGCTCAAAATTCTCGGAAAAACTGGCGAACACATCTGCTAGGGCAGTTTTGTCTGGGCTAGAAATCTTATGGCCCTGCTTAGGTGATTTATGCGATGCAGATTGGATGTTGGGGTCGCGAGAAGCCGGGTAAATATCGGAGTTTAGTTTCGAAGCCAGTGGATGAAAAGCGACAGATTCCACTGTCACCGTTTTCTTGGATCCCGAAAAGTCTCTGCCGTGACTCAAAAAGCTTGTTTTTTCCTCTTGACTTTTTGCACCCGATATTACATTCCAAAGTGCACCGTCACATAAGGTGCTGAGTGGAGGTTTCTGCGGGACTTTTGGTTCCCAGTTTTGCAAGAGAGAATCGAGTTTCAGAGCGGTCCCGTCGGGAAAACTTTTGGTGATGAAGTTGATGGAATTGTTGCTTGTGCTGTTTGCAGTGGACAAAGTGGTGGCCGAGACATCTCTTTGATCTTTATCGTCTCCACTTTTTGCCTTTTCTGTGACTTCCTCACCCTCGTTTCTTGCAAGCTTCTTCTCTTTCTTTGAACTTACCGAAGCTTTTTTGGCTGAATCTCGGTCTCTTCTTACCCTATCTCGGTCTCTTCTTACCCTATCTCGATCTCTTCTTACCCTATCTCGGTCTTTTTCCTCCGAAAGTTGGTCTTGTCGCTCAGAACTATGGCAATTTCCTGCCAAACCCCGACCCTGTTCTGCCATGTGTAGGTCTTTTCCAGCGACCGTTTTTGATCTGAGTACTTCTGCACGTGGCCCCAGAAAGGCCCACGGCCTACTAAAATGCTGCTCTGCAAGATGGTCAGAATTGTTGGCAACAGAGCGACTGCATCCACTGCTGTAACTCCTTTCCAAGGGACATTCTTGTAAGCTTTTGAAGGAATCCTCGCGAGGCTTTTGGACGTCCGCCAAAAATTGTGCATATAGCTGGGCGGCCAAGAATTCTGGGGTTGCAGGGTTCAGCCACACGTCTCTTTCAGACTGTATGTCTGGATATGTTGTGTAATCCACATCGTCATTAATACTGCCAAGGTAGTAGGACGTGGTCAGAGGTACGGATGTGTCGCTGAGAGTGACGAATTCCACTTCGACATGCAGGTCTTGGGCCTTCTTGGATTTGAGCTTGCGGATGAGGTCTGCCATCCGCAACCTATACCTGGAAAACGCTCGGCCTTTTTTGCTAGCGGCAGCGTTTGTGATGTCCGTGGCTAGGAGTCCGGCAGGCTCACTGATAGGTGCAGGATACACGAGCCAGTGTGGTTCTTTTGTTTTTGAACTAAGAGTGCCAAAGAAACTCGAAGATCGGTAGCGATTGCTTTTGTGATAGATGCTTGATTTTTTTGGGTCCTTTTCTGGATGGAGATGTGGGAGTATACTTTGCTTTTTGGCACTGCGATGGAGATGTGAAAGTATACTTTGCTTCGTGGCACTGCGATTCTGCGATGTAGGTAGATTTCTCCCCAAGCTTGCCCTAACAAAAGTTCGTACTTTCGACCAATTGTGCGGCTCCTGGCTATGGGATTTAGTGGAGGCGGCCAAAAGCAGACCGACCAAAAGCGGCTCGCACACGCCGGAACACGTCCTACTCGAACCAACGGGCTCAAAGAAACTTGTGAAATAATTACGGACACCAAGAAAAGGCACTTTTTCCGAATGGCTCAAAGAGGCCATTTGCACGGTTTATGCTAAGGTCTTCAAGTTGCAAAACAGCCACGGAATGCGTTTTTGCGTTGGAACTCTGGATCACGCCACAGATTAGAAGTAGTGAGATTTGGCTCTGTTACAGGTGCAAATGCTCAAGACGCACTGACGGTGCAGACTCACTGTCGCTTCTCCTGCACGTATTCCCAGATGGCTTGCCAATGATGACGTAGATTCCTAATATTTGCTGCCGTGATGCAAGTCTGTAGGCTCTGAAAGATCCGGCACTAGGCATAAAAAATAGACTTCACGTCGTGGTGCTCCTGCACACAGACGCAGGCTGCAAGCGCTTTTGCAGCAATTGTCCGAACTGCCAAAGCGAGTCGAATGGAGAAGAAATGAGGCCAAAAATCAACCACGAAATAAAAAATGAAGTTTTAAAACGAAATGAAAAATGAAGTTTTAAAACGAAATAAAAGTGAAGTTTCAAAACGAAATAAAAGTGAAGTTTTAAAACGAAATAAAAAATGAAGTTTTAAAACAGGAAACATACCAAAAGAGAATTAATAGGAAACGAAACTGAAGCAAAAAAATTAAAAACTATAGCAAAAACAAATCAAAACTAAAGCAAAACAAATTAAAACTAAAACAAAGCCAGAATCAAAACAACCAAAACAATCAAAATGACCATGACAAATGACAAATGACAAATGAACCCTTTTTTATGGACTCATCTTCGGCTTCACTCATCTGCCGCCACTGGATTCAGACACCTCGCTGTAACTGACCTCACTTTCCTTCAACAAGCCGTTACACACGTCCAAAATGTTCCGCGAGTTGGTGTACATCTCGTCAAAGTCGCTCACCAAGAAGCGGAAAATGCGCTTCGTCTGCAAGTTGTGGAGAAACTGAATGTAGCTCTTGTACTGCTCGTTCCACACCACGCTCGATACGGAAAGACTCGTCTCGGCGATGTCGTGTGGATAACCGACCTGCATGATATTCTGGCACTGGCCCAGAAAGGCAAGGCACTCGTTGGCATGGACAACCAACCCATCAACGTGGTCCTGCATATACACGTGGCACCGGTCAAAGCCCTCTTGGAACTCCAAGATTTCCTCCTGCAACGCTGTGCACTCGTCCGAAAGGCCCTTCAAGAGCTTTGCCAAAGAAGCGTCGTTCTTGAGCGATTGCCGGAACATCTCGTCGGTGAGCACCACGTAGTGGTTGGCCAAAGCCTGCAAGCGGTTGATCAAAGAGATGAATTTTTTGCCGGTGGAGCTGATTGCTTGGAAAGCACGGAGAATGTTTTCAATGGACTCACTGGCGTGCTCACAAGCAAGCGCCATCATATTTTCGACTTCTGCAAGGTCCAAGTCGGCGCCACTCATCACCTTTTGGTCCGCCTCCAAAATGCATCTTTTCATTCTGATTCCGGCGTCGGTGTGCGTGAATTCTATCGAAATAGGCGTTGGCTTCGGCCTTGGCGGAGCGTCTTTCACCAAGAGAATTGATTGCGGATCCTGGCTGTCAGGATTGAAGCCGCTGATGCCCAAAAGGCTGTCGGACAAAAACTTGCGGCTCTGGAGATTCACATTGAACTGCACTTTTGTTTCCGCAAGCGGCAGCACTTCCAGGTCTGTATTTGTCTTGAGTTTCAAACGCACCAAGTCATAATAGCGGAACCGCCGATACTCCCGGTGGTTGGACAAAATGGTTGGGATTTCCAAGAGCTTGACGCGGTGGATCCAATCTTCGCCAAGCGGGAATTCCCAATCAAAGTGGCTCTGGTACCGTGTGTACATGTCAAACTGGGCGTCTTCGTCCGGTGTTTTTTCCAAACCGGCGCCGTCCTGGTTGTTGATGATGGCAGCGATATTGTCCAACTGCTCAAAATCCCTTTCGAAGTCGCTGGGCCCGGAACTTCCATTGTCGGAACTCACACCCAAATCGACTTCGATGGGGTTTTCTTCGTCCAGGGCGAAGTCGACCCATGAGCTCAGCTCCGAGTCCGACACCTCCCCCGTCAGGTACTCCTCGGCAAAAAGAGACGCTCCGTGGAATGCAAAGTTCAAGTCGCCCAAGACCATACTTGGGGCGGTTCTTGGCTGAGCACTGACATCGTTCACGTCAGTGAAGAGGGTAGGAAAAGGCTCCAGACTAAAGTCTGGCGCACGAGCTCCCCGGGGAACATCCAGAAAGTCAATGCGCTCACAAAAATCGACCGAGCCGAGTTCTGAGGTCCTCTCGTCATAATCTGACTCATCGGAACTCTCATAAACGGCGGGAGTTTGCTCTATGGAAGTTTGGGGAAGCTGCTCCTTTGGCAAAACGTTCACGACACTGGGCCCCGAGCGGATGGAGAAACTGTAGCGCCGAAGATACGCGTTTTGCTTATCACAAGTTTTGCACAGTTGTTTCTTGCAGAGACGGCTGTGCCTTGACTTCTTCTTGGCTGCTTTTCTGGCGTCCTTTGACTTTTTGGGGTTCTTAGATGCTGAGTTCTTACTGAAGTTGGAGTAGATGCGCTCGAATTCCTGCAAAAACCTATACATCTTGTGGTTTTCGAATTTGGGAGCCACCAAGAACCGTCTCCCGGCGCCGTTTTATATGCCTCCGTTTTCTGGTCTGATGCTGGGAGCATAGTCTTTTGCATCTGCCGTTGTATGCAGGGGCTGCACTATGTACTTTGCGAGGCGTAGGTATTCCACTACGCGGGGTCACGTGGAGGGCATAAGAATCCAGTACGGGGTCACGTGGAGGGCATAAGAATCCAGTACGGGGTCACGTGGAGGGCATAAGAATCCAGTACGGGGTCACGTGGAGGGCATAAGATTCCAGTACGGGGTCACGTGGAGAGCAGAGTGCAAGACAAGCATAGTGCCAGCGAGGCTGTGTTACAACAAGTGAAGCCAGTTGGGATCCGACAGAAGGCCGGGCCACGAAAAGGCCGGGCCACGAAAAGGCTGGGCAGAACCATAAAATAGCCGCTCCTGCATCCAACCCCGCGACTGACGTGGAAGAAACTCACGAACACGCTTGATGCTACATCATTATGCTCGTGTCCCAGTTTGCTCTGCTTGTTGTCGTCGTTTTTCCCAGCATAGCTGCGGCAGGGCTTTTTGATTTCCTTCACAACCAATTCCAACAGGACGCGCCTAGCCAGTCCATCGAGGAGAGGATCCTCAACAGCGACTGCCAGGGGTACATGTGTGCAGACACCTTTGCATGTGTCAAGAGTCCCGCAGACTGCCCATGTCAATTTCCAACGTCACAGCTTAAATGTGTGTTGCCCGACGGTGATTATATCTGCATTTCGAAGCCTGCCGGTGACTTTGGGGGGAAGTATGATGGCGCCAACGCTGCGCTGGTGGATGCTAAAGATGACAGTGTCAGAGACTGCGGCTGGGTGAAACGTATTTATGGATGAGGCCGGTCTTCTATCGCCCGGCATTGCAGATAAAGCCTAATTGCATGCACTGCTCGTACGAGACTGGACGACATCAGAGCGTTCCTACACGCTGGATGTGGCAGATACAGAGTCTTTGTGAGTCTCCACTACGCTGGGTAGAGAAGAACCCGAAAAGATTGGCTGGACTCTTCTGCTATTTTATGAGCATACGGGCTTTCCACTGTGTTTTAGTCACCGGGCTTTTCACTGTGTTTTAGTCACCGGGCTTTTCACTGTGTTTTAGTCACCGGGCTTTCCACTGTGTTTTATTCACCCGTCTTTCTACTGTGTTTTAGTCACCCGTCTTTCCACTGTGTTTTAGTCACCCGGCTTTCTACTAAATCTCACTCACCACGGCAATCCATTGGGTTTACATACTCGGGCTTTTTCGAACCAGAATGTGGGGTGTCTTTTGGCTAGGTTCTTGATAGAGTCCTAATTTGGGCTCAGCCGAGAATGATTTAATGGGCCCGGGAAAATCCGTGCTCCAGTTCCGTGGAGCTGACGAAGTGTATTAGCATGGCTCGCTGCTTGCCTGCACAGTAACGTCGTCTAGCCATCACGTGTCAAGAACAGACAGTATAAAGGGCCCTCATCTGCAGGAAAAGTGGCAAGTAAAGTTTCCCTCTCAATCCTTCCCTTTCAAGTCTCCTCTGAAGGCTTCCTGTATGCATTCTCCAGGTTCTCGTGTGTCTTCTTGATCAGTAATGAAAAAGCACCGGGTCACGTGAGTCTCCAAGCAGCGACTCCGAGCGGAACTCGCAGTGGTCATCGGGTCGCGTGCCCCGCGCAATGTGGATCCAGTCACTGCTCACGGCACACGTCTCCAGCGCCACCACCCCGAGCCAGGACGAATTCCTAGGCACTCACAGACCCCTCAATCGGATTCCCGGGGTCTCTATCACCCAATTCCCTTTTTTCTGCGGTTCGTACGCCTTTTCCCTCGAAGCGTGTCCCAACCCAAACCCTAAGATCAGTACCATACAAGACACGCCCAAATCAGGCCCTAATCAAGGAACGTTGCCCTGTGGATGATTGTTACCGGGACCGGCCCAGGATCTGTGCTGTGCACGCTTGAGGTTCAAGAGCAGACGCCTCATGTCCACTTTGACACCCTTCCATCACTAGCATTCGAGGCTAAAACGCTTGTTATATCCTCTGGCGTCATAGAGGCACAGCTCCGAAACCAGGGGGTTTGTTTTGTGAATTTGCACGATGGAAATCTGCTACGACAGGGCTATTTAGTGGCATATGGAGAAAAAAACGTCAGTGTTTTGTTGGAAGCAGATGGCGTCTCCACGGAGGCACACGGAAGACCCGCCATAGGGAGTGTGTGTGACCCAGAAGCATGGGAAGTTCCAAGAGAAGGCGATTTTTCCGAGTATAACGACGTTCCCGCCGAGTTCCGGGGGTTCATGAAGCCCCCGGCCAAGGTATCTCGTACCATAATCGCCCAGCAGTCTCCAATCAACGAGAAAACACCTTTAGACTTTCTCCAGTCCCGCTACCACAACATCCTCTACCAATTGAAGATGCCCTTGAGCTACTTTCCGAAAACAACGCTTCCAAGACTCCGGAACATGTGTGAAAACGCAGAATTGCGGGCGCAAACGTTGATGCTGATGCATTTGACAGTGGAAGGGTTTTCCCAGGCGCAGGAGCGGTTCCGGGCCATGATGAAGGTGTTCGTGGAACCTGCCAACGTCAGGGTATCGGAGGTGGAGCTCCAAAACCAGCAAAACTTCGTTTCGCTCCATCTCACAAATGCCAGCGAGGAAACGAAAGCCAATATGGTGTTGGAGCTCAAAATCCGTGAAGCACAGCTCCAGATTCTTCTTCTTCTCGAGCTCATTTTGGCCCGCAACTTTGACGAGCTGGCTTTCACCGCTCCGCCGCCCGCTCTACCCGAAAAGAGAAGGTCTTTGGTCCGGAAAAAGGGCAAGAAGTTAGTGCCCACGCTTCTGGGATTGGCGGTGCCGGCGCCGCCCCAGCACTTGAACACTGTGAGACTGGGCAAAGAGCCCACGCCCGAAACGCTTCGAGAGTCTCTCTTTAGCCTCATCGACCAAATCGGGCTCTGGGACTCGCTTTTGGGTCGGAAAAACGGCCTGGACGAAAACACGCACGGGTTCTTAGCCCATGTGCTTGTGCCGTACTTCAACAAAAGTCTTCCTGTGCTTGTCCCAACGATAATCAAGGCATTCAAAAGCCTCCGGCCCAAGCTAAAGGCGGTCAAGAAAAGAGCAAGTGCAACCACCACCCCCGTGGATGAAACGGCGTCGAGCCCAGCTTTGGCGCCCAGGAAGTCCAAGTTCTCCAAGCAGCTTCTCTCCGCAGACCAAATCTCGCTGCTCCACCGAGCCTCGTCGTCCGACTTGCAAGACTTGAAGCCCGCGTTTCTGCTCAAAAGATCCAAGTCGAATTTGGGCGGCTCCAAGGACTTGAAACGCAGGCAGGTGGATATGTCTGTCTCCCGAAGCGAAATCGAAGACCCGAAGTCGCAGCTGTTCATATTTGCCGACGCCCGAAAAATCAGACTGGCCGTTGATGATGCAAACCTGGTGGAAGTGGGGGCAACTCCTGCAAAAGCGTTCAAAAAGAGCCGTTCCGATGCGGCCCAGGTCATGGCCACTCCATCAAATAACCGAACCGTGGATATCCATGCCTACGTGCAGGAAACGCCTGTGGCAGCGATGACCATTCACGAGAGACTAGCCAAGGCCCAGGACGACGATCGTCTTACTGCCATCGAGTCGTCTCCGGTGGGCCCCGAGTCTCCCGTACACAGGAATCGCCGAGTCAGGCCCGGCCAAACCGTTTCTTTGCAGAACTCTCCGTTCTACCGAGAAGAGTCGCCATTTTCGGTAGCTTCGACGAATGCCACGGATGCAATCCCGACGTCTGCTGTTCAGAAAGAAGCATTGGATGGACGAAACAGGAAGGCAAAAGGTCCAAAGCTCGTCCGGCAGGTGAACAAGATCAATGAACTTGACAGAGAGCCTCCACATGTTCAAGATCATGTGCCAGGCGCCAGCAAAAGCAAAACCTTCGCTTCGAGAGAGCAGAAAATCGGAAAGAGACCTGGACTTGCATCTCTAAGCGAACCCAATATCGAGTTTCCCTCTTTGACCCGTCAAGACACTCTCAGATTAGATGCGCAGCCCAGCGATCTGGCGCTGGAAGCGGAGAAACCGGTTGAAGAGCAGAGTATGGAAAGTTTCATGCGAGGCGATGAGTCAGATTCGGATTCTGACTACGAGAGACTTCTTGCGGCCTCGAAGCCCGTAGTGAGGAAGTACACCAAGAGAAGATGACAGTGGTGACTGGCGATAACAAAGAATCTGCGAAGTGATTGAAAGCTGCTAACAAGTCTTCAAGAGTACGGAACATCTACTTAAAGAACCGCTTGAGCGCATTAAATGTAAGTATATTTCAAGGGCTTTTGCTGACCAGACAGATCATTGAACCAGCGTGTGATGGTTCAGGCCAACAAAGGACCCAATTAAACTCGTATTAGTCTGATGATAAATTGGTCTCGTCTTTGCACACCTCTAGCTCTTGCTTTTGATTTTTTTTGATACTCTTCATTCATGCTTCACCAAAGAATATGCCCTTGTAAATAGCTGCGCCATTGGGCAAATCGGCAACCAAAGCAGTCAACGCGTCGCCGATTCTCAGCCCCAACTTCTCCTTCATTTCCTCCGAAAAATCCTGATCCATGCTATCCTTGGCCTCGGGAACCTCCACAATCAATTGCTGGAGCACCGCCAAGATCTTGTCGGTGAGGACCTTTTTCTCTCCCGCAGGTTTGTCGCTCTCCAAAATCACAGACTTGTACCACATCTTCAAGTTGCTCACCAACACCAATTTGATGACTTCGGGCCCGAGTTTCTCAAGCCCAAGCAACGCTCCGTAATGTGTGCCAACAGGCTTCGACGAGTCAAGCAACGCCCGTAGCAACGTGCGGGTGACCCTTGGTTTTAGAGTCGAGTAGGCGCTACCGTAAGAGTTGATCACATGCTCAAGCAATAACGACGCAAACTCCCGCACGGCAAACTGGCCCCTTAACAGCTCTTTGATCGACTCCTCGCTGGCCAAGTCCTTCACAGGAGACCCAATTCGTTTGGCCAAGAGAAGCGTCAATATGCACGGCATCAACGAGTGCACGTAGGGACTCAAAAAGATGGTTTTGTTGTCGTACAACGCCAGGATCACATCGAGCATGGTTATGAGAATGTCTATGTTGCGGAGCTGGTTGGTGATTTGCTCCGCCACAAACTGTATGAAGTAAGGCACCAACTGGTGAAGGCCCGGGTCTGTACGCAAGGAGCTCAACGCTGCCTCTCGCAAGTTCTCTTTATTGGGATCCGTCGATATGAGCACCTGCACGACCTTGTCGAAATAGAGCTTGAGTTCCTTGGAAAGGATGTGCTTGACGAGCGGTTTGATCTCCACGTCTTTGTCCTTCTTGTCTTTGGCACGAGACTCCGGGTCTGATTTTGCGTTCTGCTCGCCCGAGTTCAGCCCTGCAATACTCAAAAGGTCGTTGCTTAAAATCGACAGAATAGCGCCTCTAGAAATAGGCGGCAAGCTCTTGATCTCCGAAGGCATGGGGTTCTGTGGGATTGTTGGCTGCACGCCCTCGATAGCAAGCCAGTGTGCGGTGAAGGTCGCCTGGCGGGGCACCTTGGGTAGTTCCTGGTTGATGAGTTTCTCGAATTCGAACTCGTTTTCGTCCAAGTAGTAGAGGGTCTGACCGCCCAGGCCAAAAAGGGCCTCTTTGAACACAGGCGGCTGCAGGACATCGTAGCCATATAGCGGCTCGATATTGAGCACTTTTAGCGCGTGATTGATGTCGTTTGTGGTGAGCAATTTGCGCTTGCTTCGGCGCATGAACTTGTTGGCGGTTTCCAAGATTTCGTGGATGCGGTACTCGACGTCCATGGCCAAGTTTTTGGCGGCATCTTCGGGGAGGTTGATGCCTAGGAACTCCGCCGAGTCTTTGACAGTGTCGTGGGGCGACCAGAGCGTGTGGGAGAGTGGGATTTTGGAGTCCATGGGGATGGGTGCTGTGAGTCGTGGTGCGCTTGATGGAGTATCTACGGTGCGCGGCGCGCGGTGTACGGGTGTGAATGTAGGGATGTACGGGTGTATTATTCGTTGATGTACGGGTGTAATACAGTGTACGGGTGTACGTGTGTACGGGTTTTCGTACGGGTGTCTCTTAGACGCGCGTGTGACGTAAGAGGCATCTGCGATAAAGATCCTGCATGCAGTAGGGGTGGGGAATCGGGCGGCCCCCGGATGCTGGCCGGCAAATATAGCGGGGAATGAAGATCCTCCGCACCGAGCGCGCGAATGCATACAGGATGCCACCCCAAGAATCGGGGCTATGTGGTGTCAGGATCGGCGAGAGTCTATGCAGTCCACCGATCCTCGTCACACTTTCTTGCTCCACTCGCTGCACGGCTGTATTGTTTCGTAATCCATTATATATGTAAGCGTCGCTTCGTGTCACTCTCTGTTTAACCCCTTGTTGAAACTTGATACTTCCCAACAACTGTTTAAGCACCAGAGTATAGGCTTCGTTTAGAACAATATACGATAGTACAGTCGGCCAGTTTGGAATTCAGATAGCCAGATTGTTTCAGAGCAGATCCAGATAATCAGTCAGATAACAGCTTGTTTCAGAACCGAGCTTGTTTCAGAACCGAGCTTGTTTCAGAACCGAGCTTGTTTCAGAACCGAGCTTGTTTCAGAACCGAGCTTGTTTCAGAACTGAGCTTGTTTCAGAACTGAGCTTGTTTCAGATACCAAGTTGTGTCATATTCAGTTTGTTTCAGAGAAAATCCAGACAACCAAGCTTGTTTCATATTCAGTTTGTTTCAGATACCAAGCTTGTTTCATAGTCTGTTTCAGATAACGAGCTTGTTTCATATTCAGTTTGTTTCAGATAATCAGTTGTCGCATATCAAGTCTGTTTGTCTGTTTCATATCAAGTCTGTTTCATATTAAGTCTGTTTCATATTAAGTGTTTCATATTCAGTTGTTTCAGCTCAGCAGTCGTACCAACTTAGTAGTTCAGGTGACATAATGACAGTGAGCTTTGTTAATGCCCTCCACAGCCGAAGGGCGTCGACGCTCAGTGTGCCCGAAAGAAGACCGCTGAATGCAGCAGTGTACCGGTTTTTCCAAAACTACTACCATGGCCATCAAATCCTAAATCCAAACCCAAGCTACATTTGCAACGTCAAGCTTTCGCTCAAGCACTGGCAGCTCAAGGACCTCATACAAATCGACCACACCACAGGGTCTTTATACCACACCAGTGATGATAGCATGCGGATCATGCTGTTGAGAAACCCACGTCGCCAAGAGCAGCTGGTCAAGTCCCGGGAGGTGTTCTCGCTTCCATACAGTCCGCAGTGCTTCAACCATGCGCCGGGCGGGATGGTGGTCACGGGCGGCCTCTCCACGGCGCTGCAAAAAGCACATTTGGCGGCGTTTCCCTCCTTGGCGGCGGACTTTGGCGGCATCAGGGCGTCCAAGGGCCTCTTCTCGGTGTACAGTCCGTCGATGCAGGAGGAAATGTCGTTTCGCCTCGGAGACATGATCAACAACGCCGTGTCCATCTACCCCGATGGCGGCGGCTACAAGTCGTACGTGTGCAACAACGACCTGCACTTGTATGTGGTGGACATACTGGACCACGGCATACGAGGCGACCACGCCGTGGTGTGCCAGGAGAACACCTCGCTCAACAATGTGGTGCGGGCGCCCAGCGGGCAGCAGCTCGCCACCACCGGGGACTCGGGCAACATGTACGTGGTGGATCCGCGGGGCCGCGCCTGCATACAGACGCTAGCCACGGGCCACGACTCGGGGTTTGGGCTCTCGTACCATGGCAACGGGACGCTTTTGGCCGGCACGTTCCAGGACGGCACGTGCCTCTTGTACGATCTCCGCAGCGCGCGGCAGCCACTCCGCGAGATCAAGTCGTCGCGGCCGGGCAACCAGTCGGGCGCCTTTCGCTGCTGCAAGTTCTTGCCCAGCTCTGTGCAGGACTTGCTAGTGATTTCCGAGGACGTGGGCCGTGTGCACGTGGTGGACTGCAAAAACATGTCCGAAGACAGCCACCAGGTGATTGTGTTTCCGCACGCACTCGACCAGTTTTCAAGGTACAACCGGGGCGAAGGCGCAGCAGAGCCATGTGACGATCTGGACGCCAGCCCGGGTCCCGGATGCGACTCGCCGGGGCCCCGCGTGCACCGCACCATTGACATTTACGACGAGGCCAACTACTTCAGCGCGCCGTTGGTCTACGACTACGACTACGTGACGAACGTGAATCCCAAGTTGTTCAAGGACTACATTTTCGAGCCCGACACGACGGGCGACCCAGACGCCCAGCCGGGTGGTGTACGGGCGCGCATGGGCTCGCTTGGGTTTGCCAGCTACCGCGCGCGCAGCGATGCTGCACAAGAAGACTGCACAGACCAGGAGCGGCTTGTGCAGTACCAGCGTTACTACCACGAGCTCTACCAGCAGTCGATGAACCACATTTCGGGGGAGATGAAGATTTCGGGCATTGACTGGTACGAGAACCTGTTGTTTGTGGGCGGGCTCGATGGCGGTGTTTTGCGGTGTGACGTCAATGTACGAGCCCGGAGGAGTTTCGGCAGTTTTTCATACGCATGAAGCGAGGGACGAAGCTCAGAGCCTTGGCTCAGGGAATCGGCCGACGCCAATCGGAGATTGGACTCGCCTTTGGCTAACAGACAGGCAAGAACGAAGGCAAGAACGAAGGCAGATCGGATCATAAACGTTCGCCTGCATTGCAACTGTGGTGGCTGAGCCTCGCACTACTGAAAGAAGCGGAAATGAAAGACACCTGCATACAAGCGGCCCCGACGCGTCCTGTCACGTGGAACATGATGGCCCTCACACCAGTTAGTCCACCAGAGCCACGGCAGCACAGCAACGCAAGTCCCCAACAGCCCCTTCCACAACACCAAGCAGACCTGCAGGAACACAGTGCATCGGCGGCCGCCCAGAATGTACATCAACCCCTCGCAGTATGGCACGGCGTTCGCCGAAATCAAGCGAACGCTGTCGTCCCACTCCACGTGCAAACTCATCCTCTTCGTGTCGTGTCTCAACATCGACAGCATCTGCACGGCCAAAATCTTGAGTTTGGTGCTCAAAAAAAGCCTCATTCAGTACCAGCTCATCCCCGTCGTGGGCTACACGGACCTCAAGCACCACTACAGCAATTTAGATGCGGACGTGGCCAACGTGATGTTGATAGGCTGCGGGGCGATGATCGATTTGGAGGCGTTTTTGGAGATTGAGCCGTCGGACTTTGAAATGGAGCCGCTTCCGGCGGATTTGGACGATTTGGACCTGCGCCCGAGCCCTGGCTCGGACTACCGCCGCAAAATCTACGTGATCGACGGCTCGCGGCCCTGGAATTTGGACAACTTGTTCGGCTCCAAGATGGTGGTGTGTCTTGACGACGGGTACATCGAGCAGAGTCTCCAAAAGGAGAGAGAGAGCTACGAGCAGTTGGTGAACGAGGGCGGCGAAAGCGGCGAGGACGGCGAAAGCGGCGAGGACGGCGAAAGCGGCGAGGACGGCGAAAGCGGCGAGGGCGGCGAAAGCGGCGAGGACGGCGAAAGCGGCGAGGACGGCGAAAGCGGCGAGGACGGCGAAAGCGGCGAGGACGGCGAAAGCGGCGAGGACGGCGAAAGCGGCGAGGACGGCGAAAGCGGCGAGGACGGCGAAAGCGGCGAGGACGGCGAAAGCGGCGAGGACGGCGAAAGCGGCGAGGACGGCGAAAGCGGCGAGGACGGCGAAAGCGGCGAGGACGGCGAAAGCGGCGAGGACGGCGAAAGCGGCGAGGACGGCGAAAGCGGCGAGGACGGCGAAAGCGGCGAGGACGGCGAAAGCGGCGAGGACGGCGAAAGCGGCGAGGACGGCGAAAGCGGCGAGGACGGCGAAAGCGGCGAGGACGGCGAAAGCGGCGAGGACGGCGAAAGCGGCGAGGACGGCGAAAGCGGCGAGGACGGCGAAAGCGGCGAGGACGGCGAAAGCGGCGAGGACGGCGAAAGCGGCGAGGACGGCGAAAGCGGCGAGGACGGCGAAAGCGGCGAGGACGGCGAAAGCGGCGAGGACGGCGAAAGCGGCGAGGACGGCGAAAGCGGCGAGGACGGCGAAAGCGGCGAGGACGGCGAAAGCGGCGAGGACGGCGAAAGCGGCGACGGCGGCCCGAGCCGCAAGAGGAAGCGAGAGGTCCGCCAAAGCGAGGAGATCCTCGAAAACTACTACAACCAAGGCACGGCGGTGCTCACAGCTTCCACGGCCGTGGTGTACGCACTCCTTGCCACGATCGGCGAAACCAACGTGGACAACCTCTGGATCTCCATCGTCGGCGTGTCGTCGCTCGACCGGCTCCATCCCGAGGTGTACGATAAAATCCAGCCGCTCTACAAGGAAGAGGTGCTCCGATTGACGCCCTTGGGCGTTTTGCCCGGGCGAAACGCGGACCTGGCGCACTTGGCCATGGAGAAAGACTACCGGCTCTTTCTCTTGCGGCACTGGACGCTCTACGACTCGTTCTTCTACCTGTCGCATGTGAACTCTAAGCTCAATCTCTGGCGAGAGGACGGCAAGAAGAAACTTCACAAGCTCTTTGCCAAAATGGGAATTTCGCTTTCGGTGGCGCAGCAAAGCTGGCTCTACATGGACATCGCTGTCAAGCGCAACCTCCCGGTGATTTTCAACAAGTATCTTCCGCTCTACGGCTTGGAGGGAATTGTCCGCGAGGGCTTCATCCGGACCTTCGGGTACCTGGGGCAGCTCTCTGCGATGGAATGCGTGGAGGCACTCACGGCGCTCTTGGAGTACGACGAGCGGGCCACGGCGCTCGGAAATGGGAGCAAAGCCTCCGAGAACCCCGAGGCCGACGAGGTCAGCTCCAAAATCGAGCAGAAGGAGAAGTTGTGGGTCAACAACTTCTGGTCCGCGTGGGACGCCCTAAATATGGCCGTGGCTGGGAAGAACCAGGCGGCCGTGGGTCTGCATCTAGGGCGGGGCCTAGGCCTGCTCCGCAAGCTCAAAGGCTACGACCTTCTACTCCACGGCTTCGACTGCGCCAAGTCCATGCAGCAGATTGTCTTCCGAACGGGCCTGTCTGTTTTGGAGCGCCACGTGATCAAGAACCTCCGGCTCTACCGACTCTGTGTGCTCAACGACGGGTCGATTCCCGACCTCGAAATTTTCAATAACCCGATGATTCTCGCCAAGCTCGGCAACTGGCTTTTGGAGAACATCAACGAGGCCGAAATGGCCGCTTTTTTTGCGAAGAAAGACTCCGAAGTCAAGACGAACGTGCTCAAGCCTTTGGTCATCGCCAGTCTCGATTTGGCCAGCGACACATACCTTGTCATTGGCTTGGCGCCCAAGTATCCGCGTGGGCTCGACAACTCCACCAGGGCCAAGCTCTCCAAAAAGGACGAGAAGCTCCTGCAGAAGGACTCTGCTGTGGACTTCACCACGCGGCTCAACACCTTCAGCGTGGCGTTCCAGAAGGTGGCGGCCACGTCGGGGGCCAAGGTGCGGATCAACAGTTTCGACCTGTCTATCATCGAAATTCGGAAGGACGACTTGAGTCCGTTTTTGGAGAAGTTGACTCTTAGCGGGTTGATCTGAGCCGATCCGCCTTTTCGCCGTCCCTGTGCCTTTTCGCCGTCCCTGTGCCTTTTCGCCGTCCCTGTGCCTTTTCGCCTGTCCCTGTATACTAATGCCATAATCCACCGGGGATGCCATTGTAGAAAGTACTTCACTACTTCCTACAGCTGCGTATACCAAGCTTTACTTGTTTCAACCGTTGCCAGAACGATCGAAGATATTTCACATCAGCCGGCTCGATAACCTAGACCTTGCTCTCAAACATCGTGTCCTCAATCTGCTCCACGCCATGGCCCTTGTTGGTATCAATCTTGAACAAGCCCTTGTTTTGCATGCCACACTCGGCGTCTCTCCGCGTGGACTCCAAAACAAACTTATTGGCCTTTCTGGGAGGGACGCTTCTGTCGAACAACTTGTCCATGTTCTCCAAAGCAATCCCCTTGGTTTCCGGCACGCAGAAGTATACGAACGGCACCGAGAGCACGGCCAACGACGCAAAGAAGAAGTAGATGCCGTAGTGCATGGCGTCGATCATGTCCGTGGTGAATCGGGACATGATGAAGATCGGCACCCACGAAACCGCAGCATTGATGGCCTGCACAAATGACCGGATGTTCTGGTCGAAGATTTCACTTCCCACCACAAAGGGCCCTCCGGACCACGCCAAAATAAACGATGCAATCCAGATGTACATCATGGCAATGGCCGCCGTGCCGCCGGGGCCTGCCTCAACGCCGGGCTTCGTGGGGTCGTTCACCTTAAGGTACGCGCCGATGTACCAGAACGAAATGGCACACACCGTGGACGAGCACATGAACGCCCTGCGTCTGCCAAATGTATCCACGATTATGAGCACGTAGATGAACGTGCACACAAACTTGACCACTCCGAACATTCCCGTGGAAAAGAGCGTGGCATTGGTGCCCTTCACGCCCAAGCTCTTGAATATTTTTGGCGAGTAGTAGTTGATCGACTGGATACCCAAGAAGTTCTGGAAAAGAAACAACGTGCACGTGAGCGCCATTCGGTAGAGAATCTTGTGGTCCTTGCCACCAAACACCTCCTTGAAAGGATCCATGAGCCCCAAGCCAACCTTGTTTCTCTGACTCTCGATCGACTCCTTCACCTGGTTCACTTCGTAGACAAAGTACTCGTTGTCCTCGGGCAAGTTGCGGAACCACTTCAAGTTCTCGATGGCCTTGTCGTGTTTGTTCACGGAAAGCAACCATCTGGGCGACTCCTTCATGAGTATGGACCCGGCCAAGAACATGCCGCTGGGAATGAGCTGCACCGCAAATGGGATGAGCCATTGCTGCTTGGACTTGGGAATGTGCAGGTCGATTCCGTAGTTGATCCAGAACCCAACCAAGTCACCCACACGCCAGCCGATTTCGTACAACGCAATCACCCGCCCACGGATTGCGGGCGGGGAAATCTCCGACAAATACACGGGCGTCAAGTTGGTGGAAAATCCCACCGCGAGCCCGGCAAGAACTCTTCCGGCGTAGATGGGCCCCAACCCGTTTTTCGACGACGCTGCAAGCATGATCGCAGACCCCACGGTGATGGTGCTAGCGGCGATGGTAAGCGAAACCTTCCGCCCTAAATAGTATGAGAATGGGTACGAGATCAACGCGCCAAAAAAGCACCCGGCATGAAATACCGAGATCACGTTGGAGATCACCAGATCTGCGTGGCTCTGTGTCATCTTGTCGAGGCCAAACTCTTGCCTGAAAGAATCCAACGCCACGGTCCCCCCAATGAAGCCTCCATCGTACCCGATGATGATGGCGGCTGCAGATGCGATCAACGCAGTGTAGTAGATTCTCCAGTTGTAGACCTGGGGCGGGGTAGGCCGGTCTTCGATCTTTTCGAATAATTTTTTCAAGAGAAGCACGTCCTTGGTTTGCTGGAGCACGGACTTCTTGGGTTCGCCATATGGTCTTTTTTCGTATACCAGCGACGCCGACGACCGGTCATCGGCTTTGGATACTGACGACACACTTTCGATCATTTGGTTGTATTGTCTTGGCGGTGCACACTGTTGGCTGCAGGACGTAGACAATGTAGTTGCAGGACGTCGGCAATGTTAACTTAGACAATGCTCACTTAGACAATGTTCACTTAGACAATGTTCACTTAGACAATGTTCAGCTGCAGGAAGTCCAGCGTTTTAAGTCCGGCGTTTTCAGTTGCAGGAAGTCAGCTGTGGCGATGCTCGGTGTGTTTGAAATTTGCCTGCTCTTGGATCTCACGTGACCAGATGCTTGGATGCTCTGGCTGCTTTGTTTTTGGAGTGTTCGGACTGCTCTGATGCGCTGAACAGGATCGTAGAACGCGGAGTAGGCGACCGTGGGTATTTATATCAGGGAGCGGCTGAAGATGAATAGCAGCAGTAGCAAAAGAAATGCGCGCTTTCCCCCACGCGCTGCCCCACAAAGTCCCCCACGTCCTGCGGAGGTGCCCCCACGCCTGACGCGTCGTGGCATCTGCCTTGCGTCTTTCCCCACGCTTCCCCGGAATCTCCTCGCCTCTCACCCCACGCTGTCCATATCATGGTCCTCCGCACCTCCGCCTTTCTGCCTTAGTCATGCGCCTTTGCTCCTTATTCATGCGCCGCTCTGCATTGGAGCGGATATCAGATGTTTTGCGGGACTGCACATAGTCCCCCGGGGCCCCCTTTTCCACGTTTCTGTCACGCGGCGCTTCACACCGGAACCAAACTTGCTCGGCATGACGGTAGGGCCAGACAGACCGCCACCCAGGAGCTCGAGTATCGCCACCCAGGACGGGGCTCGAGTATTGCCGTACCCGCCCATAGCCGGCGGACGGGTTTGCGATCACGTGGTAAACGCGTGCTCGCCCAATTGCTGGGTCACGTGCGCAATGCTGCGCTCCAACTCGCGGCCGTTTTCCTCCAAAACAACCACCTCGTCGAACCGCCGGGCTTTCTTCGCCGCATCCGTCGACGTTTGCACGATGAACTGCTGCTCTTTGAGCACCATCAACTGCTCGCGGAGCTCCCGTATGCGACGCTTCGTGAGCAGAGGCGCATCCTGCACAGGGCGCGTCTGCTCCGCCCTCCGCCGCTTCTCGCCGGCCCTGAACTCGTCGTTCCACCGCTTGGCCTCCAAAAGAGTCTCCTGGAGAAACATCACCGCGGCCGCCTGGATGTTGGCCACAAGCTTGCGGTCACGTGCGCGGTCACGTGCCGAGACCCGTACATCCCCAACCCCGCCCCCCGCCTCCTCAGAGTGCTGGCCCGTGAACGCCCTCAACCACGCCTCCAAGTCACGCGAGTAGTCGCTGAGGCTGCTGCGCAACCTGCCGATGCGGGCGCTGTTGCTGTCCCCGTCTTCCTGCACCAAAGCCTGGTACCGCTCGATGACGGCAAGAATGCGGGCCTTTTTGCAAAGAAAGACGTTGTAGTCGCCAACCACCGCGTCCGCGTCACGTGGCGTTTCCTCTGCGCGTGCCCCGAGAAGAAGGTCTTTGCACGTCCTGCAACACCGGAAAGAGTATCCATCACAGCGCTCCTGCACACAGCGCGCCCACGCCTGCCTCACGTTGGGCGAGTAGTTGAGCTTCGGGAGCTTCGCTAGGAGAAGCGGAACCGGCACCTGCACAGAGCAGAAGCGGGGCGGCCCCGAATCGGCATGGGCACTCCTCATCTCGTTCACGATGCTTCCACAGAGCCTGCAGTGGTGCTTGCGCAGGAACATGCTGAACTTCTCGAAGCAGATGCGGCAGTGGGACACCTCGCGGTCCGCTTCCCAGTCCACAATCTCCTTCTCCTGTGCTGCCACCCGGGGGTCCATATACAGGAGCACCCCGCCAAGCCGCCCCTCCTGCAATGCCTGCGTCAAGATCTCCACGAGCTTGATGTACCGCTGCAGAATCACCTGCCGAGAGATTTGCACCCGTTCGATGGCGTGCGCTCGATGCAGGACAAACCTTTTGCTCAAGTCCACGCTGTTGGCCTGCGGCCCCAAGGCGAAGAGGGGCTTTGCATCGAAGCACTTCCGGCAAACGGGCGAAAAGATTCCCTGGCGGGAGTCGTACACAACGGGGTCCTGCATACTGGCCCCGTTGGCCAACTTCGCCACGTGTCGTGTGTGCTCATTGCAGAAGAGCTCGCCACACTTGCGGCAGTTGGATATTCCACTCTTGGCACTGAGCGGCTTGCCACAGTCGCCACATGTACTGGCGGATCCTGCATGCAACCGCAGCCAGTGGGTGCGTGTCAATTTCAAGCCAGAATGAGTTTTTTCGCCGGTTGCAGCTGTCGATACATCTCGGAAATCCAGAATGATATCTGGCCTGCCGGGAGAAGTGGCCTGTGGCGATCCCCGGCTCAGACGCTCGGGCGTGCGGGAACCAATAAGAAGATTCCGGCTTTCCTTGGTGTTACTGCCGGGCAAATGACTTGATGTGGGTATCTCCGGAGAGCTCTCCGTCCGCTCTTGCTGGGAGGGTGGATTTTGGCTGTGTGAATCATCAATATGCTGATTTAACTGTGAAAGCGTGACCATGACCTCCTGGCAGATCGGGCACTCTATAGCCGCAGTAGTATCGGTGCCGGATCTTTGGGGATCTTGTTCTGGCTCTTTGCTCCCGATGGTGCCAATCTTTCCTGATTGTGCCTCGTTCTGGGCCCCTGAGCCCGCGGAGAAGCCGCTTTTTTTGGCCATAGGAGCTTTTAAAGGCAAGCGGCTTGAGTCTTCGGTTCCGAGCTTATTCATCTTTGCATTCCATGGAGGTGTGGCTTGGGCCGTACTTGTAGAGTTCTAAGGCGTGGGAGTTATTGATGTGAGGATTCGCACGTGCCCGCGGGTCACGTGCCCGGTCACGTGACCGTGGATGCTCCGGCTTGTCCTAGATTTGCACTACACATTTATCTGTCGTATAATTAATCGCGAGACATTCTGCATCTTGTCGATATGCAGTGTTTATTCACAGCCCTAAGTGTAGACCTAAGTCTAGACATCCATAAGCCTTCTATCCACCAGTCCCAGTGCATGTTATGGGATCGGACTATACAAGCATATGCCAGTATGCAGAATGTTCATCATTGGCGAATTCGGTCATCGGGAGCTTTACAATTTCCGAGTCAACACCCAATTCCCTTTTCCGCTAAGATTCTCTATCAGCATTCACATTCAGATTCACAATCTTTGCATTCCTTTCGCTTCACTTACAACTTCTGGATCAAGGACTCGATGGCCTTGCCAAAGTCCAAGTTAGGGTCCTCCAAGTTGAAAGCAGAGGTGCTTTGCTGAGCAACCTCCTTTGGTGGGTTCAACTTGGCGTACTCGGCTTTGGCCTGTTTGATCAACTTCTCCTCCTTCTTCCACTGTGTCAACTTCTGCTGCTCGCTGTGTGCAGACTCCAAGTTGTATCTGTGGACAGCACCGTAGAGAACACCGGCACCAAGGAGCGAATATCTGATGACGTTGAAGGTAGACATGATGAGTTTGTAGTTGAGAGTTCGGCTGCGACGATGATTTTTCGGTTGATTTTTCCTTCCCGCGCTGTAATTTGATTGGACACGACAATGCGCGGGTCTGCAACCATAGACCTCCACATTCGACTCTTGAACTCACTATTTTGAATTATCGCAAGACTCTGTGAAGTCAAGGGCGATTGAGCGATTAGAATTCTTAGCCGTCAACCGTAGAATTAGAATTCTCGGGTGTTCTAGTGTTGGCCCAGTGAATATCTGGTGCGGCATCGCCAGAAGCCAAGTATAAATGAAACTCCACAAATCCTTATTTCGATATCTCCTCTTCACACTGGCTCACTCTAATTCGAATGGTGGTTCTTGGCGATCGAGCTCAATTGTTGCATACCGAAAAGTGGGTGCGTGTAAATGGGTGCGAAATTGAAGCAGAGCGTATTCTCCAGATAAGAAATATGCTGCAAACTCAGGCCGTGACGGTCCAGAGCGAAAATTGCCAGATCATATTGCTCCATATCAAATGCAATGCTTGTAAAGAACCATGAATATAAATTGAAGGATTTCCTCGAACAAATCGTTGCGCAACAGCTCTCTTTGATTGTTTTGTTCTTTGATTCTTTTTATTCTTTAATACCTTTGATTTGATTCTCAATGGTGAATTCCGATCTGTCTTGTCCTTTCGTCACATTTCCGTTGACACCACCGCCATTTAGTGAAGCCGACTTGAATCTTTTCACTTGGAACGGTCTTCAGGACTCTGATGCCGCAGATCTTACGGAAGACAGAAGATTAGCCTTCAATTTGGACTTGATACCAGACGAAGAGTCTTTAGTCCTCAGCGGGCTCCAGTCTCTCTCCTTCAACAATTCCCAGCTTTCGTTAGCTCACGCTGAAAATGACACGACGCCCCACACGGGCGTGAATTCAGACATGGATGATAATGGCGTCATGGAGTTTACCCATGCGCTTGCATACGATCTGGGATATCTTTCTGACATTCCGCCTTACAACAGCCCCTGCTCTTCTGCCGAATTCTATCCATTGCAAACCGACAATTATTTTTCTCGCTCGTCAAATTCTGCCTTTACCTCGCTCTTGTCCACTCGCTATCATCAGATGATACGGGATTTGGAGTACTCTCAAGCTATTGATTTGTCGCACTTAACAAGCTCGACCGATCACTCGGAACAAGAAGACATGAATATTGACTTGAGGGAGCACTTGCTCTTTTCGTCCATGTCTGCAGAAGAAAGATCCTTGCTGTTGCCGGAGTGGCTAAAGTCGAGAATTCTCCAAATCAGAGGGAGGAATTATACTTCAATTGACGAAGTACTTGCACAACATAGTGATGCGTCAGAGTGATTTGATGGCAAGTAAGCTCACATATTCCGGGGTATATCAAAAGTTCCGTGACTCTGCCGATGTGGATTCTTGACAACGTATCTATTGATGTTTGTTTTGCACAGCGAAAATACCTGTTTAATGAAAATAATTCAAATCCGCTCTAAGAACCACTCGAGCAAGACACATGTACAGGCGATGAGACTCTATTTAACACAGAAGTTGCCAAAGTTATGAAAGTTCAATGACTCGACTCGTTAGTCAATCATCAAAGTTAACAGCTATTAATCAGTCTAAAATTAGTCTAGTCAATCATCAAAGTTAACAGCTATTAATCAGTCTAAAATTAGTCTAGTCAATCATCAAAGTTAACAGCTCTTAATCAGTCTAAACAATTAGTCAATCATCAAAATGAAGCAGCTATTAGTCAGTCTAAAATTAGTCTAGTCAATTATGCCAAGTATTCTAGCCAGTCTTTTAATTAAAACCAGTCAAAACCAAGCTTCAGTAACATCTCTAGTCCGTCAACTGCAATTGTTGAATTCTCACGGAGCCTGGCACTAAAGCCATTTGCTAAATAAAATATACAGGCCAGTCATCCTGTAAAGTGCTCTTAGCTCAGAATTCTTGACTGCTGAAAGAAGGGGGATGCGCTGCATTATATACTTTTCGCAGCACGCAACCCCTGCATGATTGGTGGCTGCAAATAAACAGGGCGGGCGAAAAAATCCCTATATATGAGGCCGCCACCGCTTGTGCTTTTTCAGTATTCTTTTTTCAATTCGCCTTTTGTTACTCCACTTGAGGCAATTGGGTTGCAGATACAGACCAGGATTATAAAAGTGCCAGGACTTCAAGTGGCACGATTTGAAAGCAGGAAAGGCAATTTCATTTTGTTAGTTGTCGGTGTTGAAAGCAGGAAAGGCAATTTCATTTTGTTAGTTGTCGGTGTTGAAAGCAGGAAAGGCAATTTCATTTTGCTAGTTGTCGGTGTTGAAAGCAGGAAAGGCAATTTTATTTTGTTAGTTGTCGGTGTTGAAAGCAGGAAAGACAATTTCATTTTGTTAGTTGACGATGTTGAAAGCAGGAAAGGCATTTTCATTTTGTTAGTTGTCGGTATTGAAAGCAGGAAAAGAGCTGGGACTCCTGGAGCCCGTGATGTTAAGAATATTGCATGAGCGTGGCCTCAAAAAGCAAATGCCACGGGCGCCATATACGAAAGCAACCTTTGTTACTGGTTGACCAAGCATTATTCAAATTGGGCGGCATACTCAAGGTTCTGAAAAAGACTCTTCGGGGACTGCAAAACTATGGCTCCGGCAGTCACTTCGCAAGGCGCTCAAGCCATACAACATGCTGAACTTTTTAGGGATGATGTCTGACCATACAAGTTTGCCGTACTGAGTGAAACTTGCCGTGCCGAGTGAAACTTGCCGTGCCGACTAAAAAGTTTCCGTGCCGACTTGACGTACCGAGTATTTACCGCTCAAGATGGCCTGCCCTGCCTTTTAAGATTACATGCAATAGGCTGACAGTTGGATACACAAACTTGTGCTTCATTCCAGATAAATTGAGGACTACAGCAACCTTGACCAAAATACTCATTCCTGCTCTGAACTTCAATGCTTCTGTGGAGGCAGCAAAGTGTTTACGACCCTGCCCACCTGTGGCGCCCCGCGTTTTTGGTGCGCACCTCTCGGAAAAGCTCCAGGCAAAATGCTAACAAAGCGGTATTGGATTCTCATCTCCCTCACTTTGGCGTTCATGTCCATGTTTCTTGCAAGGACTCAATTCGGCAATTTGGCCAAACAAGCGGTTGCTTCCGCCAGCCCTCTCGGTGCCCTGCAGTCATTGTCCAGACGAAAATTCGGGTTCGGCAGATCTAATTCCGGTTCAGCAAGCCAACAGTCCGAGACAGGATGGACCAAGGCTGGCAAAACTGGCGACGACACGAGCTCCAACCAGGACTTGTCAGCCATCCATCAAGCGTCATCGTCTGCTGTCAGCTCTACCGCATACAATTACGACAAGTCGTCGTTTGACAAGCTTATCAGCTATCACGTTGCGGTGGCATTTGAGCCCAAAAACAGGAAGCAGTCGAATATTTTCAAACAAAACCAGACCAAGACCCCAGCAGAGATCCTGCCCTCCGGAGAAGATAACTTGTTTGTTTCTCGCCAATCGTCGGATGGGTATTTTGCTGTGGGTGTGGCCGATGGGGTTGGCGGATGGTCGGATGCAGGCTACGACTCGTCGGCAATTTCTCGGGAGTTATGCCACTTTATGAAGACTGGTTTCGAGACTTTTGGCGAAAAATCTAGCTTGACCCCTCGGGACGTGCTCAAATCAGCTTTTGCCGATGTGCAAACGTCGCCCAAAGTGGAGATTGGCGGAACAACCGCATGCCTCGGTATCTTCACGCCCGGAAAGATGCTTAAGGTCAGCAACTTGGGAGACTCGTGGTGTGGTGTCTTCAGGGACTTCAAGTGCATCCAAGAGACAAATTTCCAGACGCACAACTTCAACACGCCTTATCAGTTGTCGAAGATCCCGGAGCAAATTGTTCGTGAAGCTGAAAGACAGGGTAGACGGTACATTTCCAACACTGCCGAAGACTGTGATGACTACGAATGGCAACTAAAAACAGACGATATAGTGATTTTTGCCACGGACGGAGTTACCGATAACGTGGTGACCGAGGACATGGGGCGCTTTTTGAAGGACCAATTCGAAACCAAGAAGCCCATCGAACACGTGTCTTCCAAGTTTGTCGAGGAAGTGGTTAAGGTCTCCAAAGACAAGCATTTCCCCAGTGCCTTTTCGCAAGAGCTTTCACGGCTCACGGGCCAGAAGTACCTTGGAGGAAAGGAGGACGACATTACGATTGTCATGGTGAAGGTTCTATGAATGATCTGAGCTGCTAAAAGCTTACTGCGATAACAACGAACCAGAGAAATAGCCTCTACACGCACTGCTTCGTTTAGTGCCCTTTATGATGGACTGCAGTTGCATTGTGGTTATAATGAGCCATGGCACATTTCCGTGAGCTTCCAGGTCACCCGAGGATTGACACTAGTACTAAATGGCCATAAAGCTCAATTTGTTTCCAGGATGATTTGAAGCGCAATGTCGACTCCGACTGTTCAGTCGAGTCTGTTTCTATGGCTTTTGGCATTGCTAACAAAGCCCATTAAGGTAATTAGGGTGAAAGAGCTATGTTCAGGGCCAAGAAATCACTGCGTATTTGTGGGAACATCGGCGCTGAAGTGGCAGTAAATGGAGGCCCTTCTCAGGCGAAAGAGCAGAAGCAGCTCACTAAAAGTGTGAGACCAGGAAGGCTATTCGTACATGATGCTCCAGCTCGTTGAATAACTCATTCAAATTTGGAACTAGGAAGGCTAGTCCTTGCAATTAGAAGCCTCTGCGTAGATTCACTTGGGCTCACGGGGTTGATAGTTTGGTGGAAGCTCGTAGGTAAGACCCTCTGGCTGCTTTTGTGGCAGACATAAACATCAATGGTCCTTGAAGTTGTCCTATTGAAGCATCCCTTTGGGCAGGTGTCATTGAAAAGCCTGCCTTGGTGACTGTTCACTGGTACATGTTGATGATAAGATTAGAGATCTTCTCTCGGTTGATCTTCTGCTGCGCTTGCTTGTCGCTGAAGTTGGAAACAAAACGACTGTCTGAAGGTAATTGCAAGGCCTTTGCTTGGCTGGATCGGGAAAGGAACCGGAAACTGGGACCCGACTCCGGTGCCTGCTCATGCACACTGTACGCCGACGGATCGGGCATTTTCAACGCCATTTGGCTCTTAGGCGTTGCTGCCTCATTGACGATGTTCTGTAGGGACTCATCAAACTGCTTGCGGGCAAATTCCTGCGCCAGCCTCTCGAACTGCTTGCGTTCAGCCTCGCCGTCCGAATCGTTTTTGTTTTCTGTGTCAAAGTCCAAGTCGCTCTCGGAGTCCGATTCCAAGTCGCTTGAGTGGCTGGACTGGCTACCGTCAGACTCGCTGTCATAGACGTCGTTTTCCGAGTCTACGCTCTCTTCAGTTTCGTAAAACAGCGAGAGTTTCAGACGGTACAAGGGCTCTGCTCCTTCCGCAAGATCCTGGGCGCCATTTCCCAGCCTATCATCTTTTTCTCTGATTATTTCTCCCGCTTCCGCCTCCCGACTCCCACTTTCACTTTGATGTTTCATGAAGTCTTGTAATCGGACTAAAGCGGCGGAGACATCCTTTGGCCACTCCACTGTAAGGCCGAAATCACGTGCTTTCACCAAAACATCCAGCAAGGAAAATTCAATGTCTCTCGGAAACGGCTGCTTCTTGCAATAACAGAAGTATTGTAAGAACAAGAGAAAGCTCTCTAGAGACTTGAGATCTGAGAAGAGGAGCGCTTGACTCTTGACTCTTTCGAAATGGATCGTTTTGAGTAAAGTGCAGCACAATTGCACGCGAAAGTAGTTGTCTCGAGGGTCGTTTTCAGGGCTCTGGTCAGGCGTGGGAAAGTTGTTCTTGTACCCGTGACAAAGTATTTTAAAGAGAACGTCGGAAATGGACTGGAATGGTAAAACTCCGGCATTGCACATGGCAGCGAGAAATCGAACCAACGACGTCCGGGCCACGTTTTTCCTGTAGTCGTTTTCCTCAAGCCCGAGCACCAATTGCTCAGTGAGCATCTGCACCACCAAGTAGACCACAAAACGGCTCTTCTCCGGGAGATGGAGCATTGTCTGCGCTGCTAATTGATATGTATCCAGGCGTAAGCTCTCCGTTTGGCGGAACACATCCACAAATGCCGAAGCAGCGTGGGAGCTCTGGGAGAAATCCACCTGCTCCATGACTTTGGCCACGCGGGGGTATGTTTTGGCACTGAGGACATGGCTGTAGATCTGGTGAAAGAACTCCTGGGCGTCGGAACGATTGTTGGCGGTGCTTTCCTGCAGCGGTGTTTTCCCCGTGAATGAGTCGATGCTTAGAAAAAGATTGTTCAAGTAGAGTTTCTCATAATGACTCAAGTTGCTGGAGCGAGACTTCTCCCGAAGTAGGTCGAGCATCTTCTGAGTGTTTTCTCTGTAGTCCGCTTCGAATAGCAAAAACTTGCCGAGCCTCTCGTAAAAAAGAATCAAGATCTCGGTGTTATTGGACGCAAACAAGTTCATTGTCATGCTGCGGAGCTTGTAGAAGATGAGGTGCGACGGCACAAGCTTGAACTTGACCAATTCGGAAAAAAACACCACATTGCGGTAGTTGATTTTGCCCGTGTGCATCTGGGTTCGGAATCCCTTGTCGATCTGGGAGATCAACTCCAAGAGAATGCTGTCAAAATACTGCCGGTTGATCTTGACGAATTTGGCTAGTAAGTTGAAGGTGTCAGTTTTGGCCGAGTCGACGAAGAAACGCACTATGCGGTTATGCGTTGCCTTGTTGTTTGGGACGTAGGTGTGGAGAGCCACAGTGGCCTGTTCCAAGTGAAGCTCGCGGGAAACATCGGCCAAGGAGTCTAGGAAGACCTGTACTTTCTCGGCCTCGGAGAGTTCTGCACAGATTTCAGGCAGAGAGGTCTTTTCGTGGAGGATGTCTTCGAGCTCGGGGATGTCCTCGTAAAAGGCCTTCTCCTTGGGAGAGGCCCACCATACAAAGCCCACGTCGTGGTGTACAGGTGCAGCCTCCGCCTCGTCCTCGGGGAAGTCTAGGCCTAGGAGAGCACACATGGGCAGAAGATGCAGTCTGTGGAAGGCCACCTGTTCGGTAAGATTTTCGAGGAGCTCGTTTTCAAAGTCACGGCCGTATTTGATGGCGGAGGTCTCGGCCATGCGGCGTTCCTTGCGTTCCATGCGCCGGAGCCGTTCGTACTCCTCCAAGCTCTTGCTGCAGTAGCGCTCCAAAAGCTGCAGGATAAGCGTCAGGAGCTGCTGGCAGCTGAGGTCATCGGAGTTTGGCAAGTCCAGGCCGGGCGGGCCTGTGAGCTCCTTCTCGAAGCGCTTGGTGAAGGAGGCCATGATGGGAAGCCCGGCGGAATCCGCTTGCGGGCCCATCAATGTCCGTAACAGCACGATGGTCACGTTGTGGTCCAGGAACTTTGAAGCGACACGCATGGCCTGATCCGAGAGGTAATCCGGGTCACAGTCGGAAAAGCGGGAGGCGATAGCCACCAAATTGAGTTCAAACACCACCGCCACGCAGGTACTGCGCTGACGGGCGGAGTGGTTGTCTTGGAAGATGCAGTTGACCAAAAGGGCAAGCATGGGCGCCGAAAACGCCGTTTGGAAGCGCTGAAAAAGGCACGAGAAGATGACCACGGCCGCGGAGATGTCGTCGGGCTTGGTCAAGGCCACCAAGCGGTCGAAGAAGGCGGGAATAATCTCGGAGAGGTATTTTTCGAGCGAAAGCGAGCGAATGTCGTTGACGATGGACTCGTTGATGGCGGCGGAGCTGCAGGCCGTGCGGATTTTCTTGATGAAGCCGAGATTTTTCTTGAGAGACGAGTCGAGCTTGCCGGGCACGGGCGGCTCCTGCACGGCCGCAAGGTTGTGCTGCTGTAGCTGTTTCCGGGAGGAGAGGAGTGTGGACATGGCGGTTAGGGAGGGAGGAGCGTGGAGATGTGCGCGGGTGCGGAGGGTCTGTGTGCAGTACAATGGACTTGCCGTATGCAGTACACGAGCCAATGTCATCTGCCCTTCTCCATATGATTTTCCTCCATATAGATCCTCCATATAATTTTGTTTTCCATTTTCTCTCCATTTTCTCTCCATTTTCTCTCCATTTTCTCTCCATTTTCTCTCCATTTTCTCTCCATTTTCTCTCCATTTTCTCTCCATTTTCTCTCCATTTTCTCTCCATTTTCTCTCCATTTTCTCTCCATTTTCTCTCCATTTTCTCTCCATTTTCTCTCCATTTTCTCTCCATTTTCTCTCCATTTTCTCTCCATTTTCTCTCCATTTTCTCTCCATTTTCTCTCCATTTTCTCTCCATTTTCTCTCCATTTTCTCTCCATTTTCTCTCCATTTTCTCTCCATTTTCTCTCCATTTTCTCTCCATTTTCTCTCCATTTTCTCTCCATTTTCTCTCCATTTTCTCTCCATTTTCTCTCCATTTTCTCTCCATTTTCTCTCCATTTTCTCTCCATTTTCTCTCCATTTTCTCTCCATTTTCTCTCCATTTTCTCTCCATTTTCTCTCCATTTTCTCTCCATTTTCTCTCCATTTTCTCTCCATTTTCTCTCCATTTTCTCTCCATTTTCTCTCCATTTTCTCTCCATTTTCTCTCCATTTTCTCTCCATTTTCTCTCCATTTTCTCTCCATTTTCTCTCCATTTTCTCTCCATTTTCTCTCCATTTTCTCTCCATTTTCTCTCCATTTTCTCTCCATTTTCTCTCCATTTTCTCTCCATTTTCTCTCCATTTTCTCTCCATTTTCTCTCCATTTTCTCTCCATTTTCTCTCCATTTTCTCTCCATTTTCTTCTCCATTTTCTTCTCTGCCTCCTTCTGCTCTCTACGCCGCGCCGCCGCGGCTGGTAACTGCGTTAGTATTTACAAGGCCTATTTACACTAGTGGCTCGGTCCCACGCGTGCCTGCATACACGGCGCCCCTCTCCATGGCGTACTGCTCCCTGACGGCATTGGTGCTGCGGTCAAAGTCCTGTCTCCACACATGCGCTCCCACAGCATCTAGGCCGTACTCGTCGGCAAAGCCGCGGATGTCGAAGTTGGCAGCATCGAAGTGAACCTCGGAAAGCCGGCGTTCTTGCCTGAACACCCAAACACACGCACGTTGCGTGGGGGCGTTCTTCTCGGGCACCAACGGGCGGTACTGCAGGAACACGCGTTCAGGGGTGTCCAACAAACTGGCCGGCGAAACCACGTTGTCCGTGAACGTCAAAGGCAAGTTGTACACACCATAGTTCAACAGGGTCTTGAACGAGTTGGCCTCCAAATCAGGCACGTCGGGGTTGACAATCACCACCGAGTAGAGGCCCGAGAAGTCGGCGGTGGCGAACTCCTGCACCTTGATCGTGGGCGGGCGGGCCACCGCAAACGCAGGCATGCGCATTCCAGGCTGCAAGAAACCCGAGAACTCCGCGGACGTGTTGTGGGCAAATTGCACCTGGACGTCAGCACGGGGCTCCAAGGTGGGCAAGGTGTCCGGGATCACGTGCAACTGCTCCAAGCGCTGCATGGTGACCATCAAGTCGTGCAGCTCCCACTCCTTCTGCATCAAGTGCCTGTACACGGGTTGGGTGGCGTCGACTTTGGAGCGGTTGAAGCGGAAGTTGTAAAGGACCTCGGGGTTGTACTTTTCGGCGTCGACGGCCAAGGCCTCGGCCTGGGCGGCGGAGAGGTTGGTTGACTTCTGCAAGCGTTCGTACGTGGAGGCCAGCTGTTGTTTCAAGACGTCGTATGCGGACGAGAAGACGTCGTCGATGAGGGGGGGCGGGATGTATGAGGATGCGGGGTTTTCGGCGGGTTTTTCGAGCAATTTGGCCCGCTCTTCGGGGCTGGACATCTGGAAGGCGAGCGTGCGCGACTGGAGCCATCTGCCACGGAGGCTGGGCGTGGCTTTTAGGGGGTGGAGAAGTCTGAAACTCATGGCGCTGGAGAAGAGTGCTGCGGAAGATTTTTAGGTTAATCTCACGTGCGCGGCACGTGCCGATTCCCTTGTCACGTGTCCCTTGTCACGTGTCTCAATCGTGTCACGTGTCCTTACATTCTTTGGTCACGTGCTTAAGGTCACGTGTCGTGGCGCTACGGACTAGCTGGGCATGGCGCTACGGACTAGCTGGTGAGGCCACTCGCCGGTGGCTGTTATCTATATAAAGCGCCTGCAGATCACGTGGCGGCGGAAGGATTGACGCAGGCTGGCGAGCCACGTGGTGCGGGAGACGGCAATGCGTGAGTCGGCGCGGGGCTGGGGGCCGCCGGCGCCAGCATTTCGAGCGTTTCGGAATCCGTTCCAGCATCCTCCGAAAGCGGTTGGGCCGGAAAGGTTCCCGTACGCCGGAAAGCCCTGTCCTGCAGATACGCCCGGTTTGCCTGGCACGGAGTCCGCAGAGACTTTTCCGTGAGGTGTGCATCCAGGGCTGCCACTTGGGGCCAGCAAATGCACTCACGCCGAGTTTGGAGATGAAGGTTTTGCCCTTAAGGGGAATGGGGGCTCTATACCTTGCATTTGAGCGTGCGGGCACCAAGAATACAGGGGGAGGCCAAGTTGAAATCTAGCAGATTATGGTTCCAGAGTTCCACGGCGGGAAAAAGGCCAGGCGCAACAGGATTGGGTGCCGCCAGGCGAGGGGCTGTGAAGGCGTCCATGATAAGGGATGTGAAACAACAGAAGGACAGAACGAGAGAACCGAAGTGCAACTGACGTGAAACTGACTGAAACTGACTGAAACTGACGTGAAACTGACGTGAAACTGACGTGAAACGGACTGAAACGGAATGAAACGGACTGAAACGGACGGAACAGTGAACAGTGGAAGGAACGGACGGGACAGTGAACAGCGGCGAATGCAGTGGAAATTCCAAAGGGAAAGTGGCGGAAGATATGGGCGTCGGACCGATGAGAAGAAGTGAATGGCGAGTCATTTCAGCAGAGCCCGCGCTTGAGTTGGCGCACATGGGTCGCAACAGAGTCACAGAGGCCGCGCGGAATTTCCAGAGGTGCGTCTCGTAAAGCGCCTGCGCTATGCACCGGTGCGCGCATGCAGAGGGCCACGGCAACAAGCGCATCGCCATGGAGTGCCTTTCCTGAATGACTCAAAGCGCAATTGTGAGGCTCAGGGTTCGTTGTTTCAGGTTGTTCAGACTTCATGGTTATCAGATTTCATGGTTGTCAGATTTCATGGTTGTTTATTGGCACGTTACTGACGTGCTTTGATGAGCTGGGTCAGGCAAACGGTTTGACCGATGCCTCTATCCTTTTGGCCTCCTGTTGGCCTCCTGTTGGCCTCCTGTTGGCCTCCTGTTGGCCTCAAAGTCCAGCTGCTACAACGGAATATCTGGCGTCTGGAGACTACTCGAAATCGGGCCTTTATGTGAATTAAGTGAAAGGATTTGGTGCGCCGCGTGTGTGCAGGACACGCGCGTATAGATTCCGCGGCCCCTGGGATCTGTGCAGCGCGAGGCATGCGGCATTTGCGTTCGGGCAGCGGGGCCGGCGCTGCCCGAACGCAGATGCAGGACTTTATGAAACCAGCGGAATTATTACGGCACACCGCGACTTTCGGCGGACCTTCGGCTTGTTCGCCGATGCCGCTACAAGTTCACCACTGGTGATGATTTGGGCGAAGCCCAAGTGTTAGCGAGCACCATTTCGCTGCGATCTGGTTTCGTCACTCTGGGTCTCGCGGTGTCGGTGTCATAGTGTCGCGGTCAATGTCGCGGTCAATGTCGCGGTCAATGTCGCAGTGTGGTCTCTCGTTCAAGTTCCATCACACGTGCCTGAAGCGCCATGGAAAACTCACGCAACTCCATGTTCTCCAGGCGGAGGTCTTCTATGGTCTTCTGCAAGCCCTTGACCTTTTCGGCGGTGCTCTCGAGTTCCTGGATGTACTTTTGGCGGCGTTTCCGGTATGCGTTTTGCGAGTTCCGGTTCTGAGCCGCACGTTTTGTCGACACCACTTTGCGGGTGCCCTCGGAACCGTCGGTTGCGGCGTCACCGGGGTTAGTGGCAACATTGGCGGGGGTGTCGAGGGGGGCATCGACGGCGCCTAGGGCCTGTGTACCGGCACCGGAGCCATGGACGGCATTTCCGAGGGTGCCGCCAACGCTCAAGTTCCGGCTGATTTCTGGCCGTAGCGGTAGGGGCGTCAAGTGGTCAATACCGGTAAGCTGTCTCTCGATTGCGGGCGGTGGGTTCCCGGCCTCGGAATTGAGACCGTGTTTGATGGGGTTCGGAAGTAGACGAAGCTGCGAGCTACCGAACCGCTCAGTTACGAGGGCATCGTGTGCAGGCGCGGCATATGCCTCTTCCGGGGGGTGGCTTTTCCATAGAAACTGCTGGTCCATGACAAGACGGGGACAATCCGGGGAGATGCGACACGGTGAGGTGAGGTTGATGTCGCTCGCACCTATGCACCCTTGACCGCCAATGTCGCCAATGTCGCACCGATGTCGCCAAAGTCGCCAAAGTCGCGCCCATGTCTCCAAAGTCGCGCCCGCTCGGAACGCCCGCAATGTCCGCTCTAGCAGCGGGTGCACGGGTCTGCGCACGTGCACGCGGCTGCAAAACGGTCGTGCGCAAACCAGCAGCCATGCCCAAATGCGCACCGCTCATTGGCTCCCGGACCACACGCCCCCTACGCCAGCCAAACGCAGGCCGAAAGCCGTGGCGCAGAGGCTCAGCAGTAGCACGTACTGCACAGACCCCACGTGCCCAGCACCCCCCGGCCGCCACCGGCAGCGGGCGCCGAGCGCAAGCCCGGGAATTGGTGCGCGCACGCCATCGCATGATTTCAACCAATCTCAATTTTACCTCCCTCAACATCATCCCCAAAATGCTTGCCTCCTCCATCCGTTGTGCCCTCAGATCCAGACCTTTGGCCGTGCCCAGATCCTTGGCTCCTGCAGCCAAGAAGGTCTCGTTTGCCCAAATAAGACTTTACTCCGACCACCACGAGCACAAGGAGGAGACTTTCGAGGAGTTTTCCGCCAGGTATGTATAATTGCGTTGAGGGGAAGAGACCAAATGAGTCAAATGAGTCAAATGAGTCAAATGAGTCAAATGACACCAAATGACACCAAAGTGACGACTTAAAGATGTCACCCAAATGTCACCAAAATGTCACCAAGATGACGACTAAAAGATGACGACAGCATAAGAGATTGACATGACACCAAAAGGGATGACACCAAAAGGGATGACACCAAAAGGGATTGAGAGAGGATTGAGAGAGGATTGAGAGAGGAGAGAAAAGGAGATTGAGAGGCGATGAAGATGGACATGAAGAGAAGATGAAGATGAAGATGAAGATGAAGATGAAGATGAGGAAACGATAGATGAGGAAAGATAAGAGGAGACAAGAGGAGATGAGAAAAGAGGAGAGGAGAAAAGAGATGAGAAAAGAGAGGAAAAAAGAGGAGACGATAGGGCAACTCATATCAGAACGAGAAGACCAAGAGGAACGAGAAAACGACCACGGATTGCATGGTATTCTACCGGCGGCCTCCGTGCGGGAGTCGTGAGTTTGGTGGCTGCAGCTGGCCATGACGACTACTCGGATTCTGGTCTGAGTGTTTATGGTTGTTTGTGGATTGTTTGTGGTTCCTTGCATACTCGTTCATTCGTGTTTATGCATTGAGTCGCTATCTATTGATTCACTTCTCTCTCCAGTCGTGCGGTCTATTTACTCAATTGTTATTCATCTCCCATCCCATCCCATCATTCATCCCATCCCATCCCATCATTCATCCCATCCCATCCCATCATTCATCCCATCCCATCCCATCATTCATCCCATCCCATCACCATCCAATTACTCATCTAATTGCTGCACTCATTGATTCATCGTGGTTGTTCGAGCGGCTGGCTCGGCCTGTCTCCTTGATTGCTTCCTTCATCTCCTCTCTTCTAGCTTGCTCGGCCTGCCTCCTTGATTTTCCTCTTGTCTAGGATGCAGATGACGCTCGTTCTTCCACTGTTACCTTCGCTTATACTAACCACAGATACGAACAAGAGTTCGAAGATGCCTACGACTTGTTTGAGGTGCAAAGAGTCTTGAACAACTGTTTCTCGTACGATTTGGTGCCTTCCCCTGCCGTCATCCAAAAAGCCTTGGAGGCCTGCAGAAGAGTCAACGACTACCCCACTGCCGTCAGAACCTTCGAGGCTTTGAAGCACAAGGTCGAGAACAAAGACCAGTACAACGCCTACTTGGACGAGTTGAAAGAAACCAGAGAGGCCTTGGGCATTGACTTGAAGGAGGAATTGTATGCCGAGTAAACGCATGCCGCAAAAAATACATTAGTTGCTGCAGACGCCTCTGAAAACATGTAGCACTCGACTCAGCACCTTTCCATGCAAATGCGCCGGGTGCACGGGTCTGGGCCCAAGTGCGTGTCACGTGCGACGGGCTCTTATATACACTCCCGCACGGCACCCGAAGCGCCTTCCTAGCACCGCACAGCACATTCAAGCGCCAGAGCTCACCACCTGCTCCCCAGAGCCCAGCATCCCCGACATCCGTGCTCACGCTCCCCGGTACTTCCGACATCCGTACACCCGACATTGCCCATGCAGGAACCCACTTACAACTTGATTCCCCGCAACCCGAGCCTTGGCCTCCGCCTCTTGGCCCCCATAGTCCCGGCGGCCGACAACAGGCCGGCGCTCTTCCTCCTCACCTCCGTGCAGTGCTTGTTCGGGCTCTCGTGCCTCACCCGCCGGACGCCCCGCATCGGCGAAGGCCGCCTCTTTGCCCGCTTGGCCACGGCCTCCCGAATCATCACCGGCAGCAGCGCCATCTTCCTTTCCGGGCTCGAGTACTCGCGGCTCGTTTTGCCCCACGACCCCTGGGCCGAAGAGGCCCGTGTCTGGCGGCAGTGGGCGCTCAAAAACGGGCAAAAGCCGCTGTGGTGGTTTGGCGGCGCCCACTACTACACGCCGATGTCCATGCAGGAGTGGAAGGACAAGACGGGCGTGTGGATCGAAAACACGGCCAACGCGTTGGAGGCCGACGACAGCGCGGCCCACGACTATGCCGCCGGCGCCGGCCGGCCGTTGGACCTTGCCAGCATCCCAATCGGGCCGCAGACTGCACTCAAGGCGGCGGGCCCGCAGGCGTACAGCGACATCCACGAAAATTTGGCGCAAATCAACGCCCGCAAGGCCGCAGAGCTCCTCACCGGCGACTTGAAGTCGGTCACCGAGCTTAACAAGGCCGTCCGCATGGACGCCGTGCTCGAAGGCCGCAGTCACGTGCAGTACAACGAGCAGTACACCAAGCCGCACGTGCAGCTCGGCGCGCACGTGATGGACTCCGACGACGACTTCGACATGGTGTGGGCCAACTTCGAGCCGTGGGAGGAATTGCGCCAGGAGACGCATTTCGACATTCGCTTGATTCCCCGCTGGCGCAGCGCCGACGAGCCGGCGTAGTATATACAGGTATGCCCACATGCAGGCGCCGCTAGAGCAACTCGTCCGCCCACTTCAAGCCCCGGCCCGTCTTATCGTCAATCCCTGGCCGGTGGAGCGCGTGCAAATGGCGTCTCCACATGATCTCGGCAGGGTCCTGGTCCGGCTCCACCCATTCGAAGCCATCGCCGCCACTCATCCAGTACGCCTGCAACTTCAACTCCTCCAAGTTGTCCTTGGGCGCCAAGAGCCGGATCTTCTCTCCCGTACGCGTGACCCCCGGCTTCAACGCGCCACTGTGGAATTGGTCGCTGACCCGGCACAACTCCTGAACAAGCCACGAGCTGGGCTCCACGCCGCCGTTCAACTTCACGTCCGTCTCCAAGATCCGCGTACACATGCCCATCTCATCCGCATGCTTGAACCAGTGTGTGTAAAAAGTCCCCTTCTGCCACGTCAAGTAGTCGCCTCCCGCCGAGCTCAACTGCCGCCCCAACTTCACAATGGTCACGAAAAAACTCAGGTTGAAAAGATACGTCAAAATCATGGCGTTGATGGACCCAAGATGTGTCCATGCAGGCTTGAGCACGCCAAACTCCACGAGTTGGTTGACGCCAAATTTCGAAAACAACGTCACGCCCACCGCCGTGGCTGCAAAACGCATCACTCCCGCCCGGAGTTTCTCATGCTTGGCCGTGATGTAGTTGGGATGGCCGGTGGTCAAGTCCGTGATTTTCAACGCGCTTCGGGTGTCGCCGTCGTACAAGCTTTTGCGGAACGGAATTAGCGCCGTTTGGAGCTCAATAGCGGAGCCCGGGTTGCGCTGGTAGAACATCTGCATGATTTTGATGGCTGCCGAAACCGGGAAGTCGAGCAAAAGGGCGTTTTTGAGGAGCTGTGGCGAGAACGCCACATGCTCACTGGCCAAGAGCTCCTCGATGCTTTTGTGCACTTTGGCGTTTGCCACGTCCTTTTGGAATTTGTCGTGGTCATGGATTTCCACAAGGAGCCTTCTGCAGGCGGCAAGGGCGTTTTGCACGGCGTCTTGTTGGACGTCCTTGGCGGTTAAAACGTTGGCCTGGATTTTGTGGCCGAGGTCGTTGGCCGTGGCGTACAAAAACGGGTCCGACGGCGTGCACACACGGCTGCTGATGTGAAGTGCATTGCAGTGTATTCCGCTGATTCTGAGTGGCGTGGTTCTGCCTGTGATACGGAGGAACATGGTGTCTAGGGGGGGAGAACCCTCACCATCATCGTGCACCATCACACCAGTACACCAATACACCATCACACCAGTACACCAGTACACCAGTACACCAGTACACATCAGTATATCAAAGACATCAGTACACCATACACCTCCCTACACCACTGTACATTTGTCAAGTATCAGAGGCTGTTCTTTATCACAAACCCCATTCTAAGCTCTCAGAAAAACAAAGCGCCAAGAGAAACACCTGCAACCCCAAGCGTCAACCCCCAAAGCGAAGGTCCAGTCACCTGCGCTCCGGAGCCGGCAGTGGTCGATTGCGACGACTGCGTGGCTGCTGCTGCTGTTGTCGATGGCCTGCTATATGTAGTGACGACATCAGACACCGAGCCGGCCACATTCATCCATCCGCCATTATTATTGTTGGAGCCGTTTGAACCGCCATTCGAAGCCGTGGAATTCGTGGCGGCACTTTGAGCCCCACTACTCGTAGCCACACTCAGAACTGCTGAAGTAAGAGCGGTTGTTGGTGTCTGTCCAAGCGTGTGAGTGGCCAGCCATGCAATAAGCTGGTCTGCATTCATAGTATGCGTCTGGCTCCACACGGAGAGTTGCGATGCCTTCATCGTTTGGGTATTTGCATCTGCTGCTGCCGTCGTTCCTGTGGTAACTCCTGTGGTTACGCCGGTAGTAACTCCTGTAGTAACTCCTGTGGCTCCTGTGGCGACTCCAGTGGTCGTTCCAGTGGTTGTTCCTGTAGCGGCATCCGTAGCAGTCCCTGTACCGGTTGTAGCGGCGGCGGCGGCGGCTGCCGGAGTTGTTGCAGTTGTTGCAGTTGTAGCGGCGGCGGCAGCTGCCGGAGTTGTTGCAGTTGTAGCAGTTGTTGCGGCGGCGGCGGCTGCCGGAGTTGTAGCAGTTGTTGCAGTTGTTGCGGCGGCGGCGGCGGCGGCGGCGGCTGCAGTGGTGGTGGTGTCTTCTGCTGCGACGGCAGCGGCAGCGGCAGCAGCGACTGTGGTAGTGGTGTCCACGGCAAGCGCAGCGGCAAGCGCAAGGTCTGCAAGGCAAACGACCAGGAGGGCGTGTAATCTGAGTTGCATGTTTGATGTTTCAAGTGAGAAGAAGCCCGGTTCGTTTTTGATTCGCGATCACGTGTGATCATAACACCCTGCACCGCGATGCGCGACGCGGCACTATGTGCAGGCCGCTCAAGTCCTGCCAAGCACTTATTCGCGTGCTGCGATTCGAGGCCTCTGGAGAATGATCCGATTCTGTCTATGTAGTTGCCCTAGTAGAATGATCCGATTCTGTCTATGTAGTTGCCCTAGTAGAATGATCCGATTCTGTCTATGTAGTTACCCTAGTCTTTGTGTTGCCCTAGTCGTTGTGTTGCCCTAGTAGAATGATCCGATTCTGTCTATGTAGTTACCCTAGTCTTTGTGTTGCCCTAGTCGTTGTGTTGCCCTAGTCTTTGTGTTGCCCTAGTCTTTGTGTTGCCCTAGTCTTTGTGTTGCCCTAGTCATTGTGTTACCCTAGTCTTTGTGTTACCCTAGTCTTTGTTGTTGACGTAGTCTTTGTTGTTGCCCTAGCCGTGGTTGTTGCACTAGCCATGGTTGTTGCCCTAGCCGTGGTTGTTGACGTGGTCCGCCACCTATTCACCTGCTTGATTCCCCTGCCCTGTTTCGCTGATTGTGTTCATGCCGACTCCTGATTCCGTCACCTGCATAAAGAGGAAGAAAGAGGAAGAGGAAGAAAGAGGAAGAGGAAGAAAGAGGAAGAGGAAGAAAGATCAAACACCAAAGATGAAAAAGATGGGGGCGCGGCTTTATACTCGCCACGCCGTTGCAAATGCAGCAGGGGCTCGAGGAGTGCTGGGATGAAACAATGAACAAGAGCGCCTGCAGGAACAGGCACGAAGTTCATGAAATCCAGAGCCAACTTAAATCCAAAGCCAGCTTCATATCCAGAGCCGACTTGAATCCAGAGCCAACTTCGTGAAAGCCCTTAAAGGGTCAGTAAACGGCATAGAAGAACCAGTCTTCTTCCGCTGTCTCCGCCGCGTGCAAGACCCCTTGCAGTGCGCACGCAAATCATCCCTTGGTGGATTTGCAGCACCTCATCCCTTGGGATTTGCACCTCACTTCTTTCTCTTCTTTCTCTTCTCCATTCTCGGCGCACAGTCCGGACAATACCAGATCTCGTCGTCCTTCGGTGGCGAGCTGATCCCCACACATGACCAGTGGAACCACTCATATTTGCAGTCGTCATTATCGCAGCCAATCATCTCGCCAAACGAAACGCGCTGGCAGAAGCAGTACAAGTTGTTGTCCGCATCCTCCATCTTGTGCTCTCGCACCCCGTCTGTGTACTCGTCTTCGTCTTTGAGCCGCTTGGGCCGCTTCGGAACCGAATACGTCCGCTTCTTCCGCACGGGATCCGGCGACAGCCGCACACTTAGCGGTTCGCCTGCGGCCTCTCCCGCGCTTTCGTCCATGGGCGCCAAAAGATCGTCCTTTTCCAACTTGGCTATATCCGCCTCAAAGTTGTACATGTGCTTGGAAACGAGGAAAAGCGCCGTGTTGGCCAAGAGAATCTTCTCCTTTTGGATCCGCTGCACTACCTTCATATCCTCCTCGATTTTCTGGCATAGTGCCTGCTCCTTGGGGTGCTTGGTGAGCGTCCCGTTGGCCTTGATGAACTTGTGGAGCTGCGAGTCTTTGGTCTGATACCGCTTGCGCACCTCCAAAAGCTGCGTATCTTTGGCCCGAAGCTCCTCGAAGAGGTGCTTGACCTCTAGCGGGAGGTTGGAGAGGTCCTGTGTGTATTTGTCGAGGACCGTTGTGGTGTCCATTGTGGTAGGTAGTGTTTGGAGAGAGGCGCGCGGGTGTCACGGGGATGAGGGCGCGCACCCGTGCACCTGAAACACTCTCTGAAGCCGCTGCCTGCACTAACGGAACAGACACCGACTCCCGCTGTGTCACACCCTTCTAGAAGCCCGACCCCGAATCCGAATCCGGCGCGCCCCGAGCTTGGTCCCGAACTCGAACCCGAATGGAAAAACTACTAAATGACTTGGCTGCTGGCTCCCCCGACCCGGCCGCTTTGAATGATGCGGTGAAACACGAGTCCCTGAGACAACTCTTGCATGCAGTCCTCATTCGTGATCCTCAGGTCTTCTTGAATCACTTGAAAAACGTGCCCCGTGCCCCTCTGATCGTGGCGGCTTTGACGAACAAAGAAGACGCCTGCATATTGTCCTCCGTCTGCAGAGAGGCCCTCTTATCTGCAGTACCCTCTTCTCTCCACGTGCTGGTATTTCTTCACTTGACGAAATATGACATTCCCGATGTTCCCAGTACCATTCTCCCTTTGCTCTCGCTGCAGTACGCCGAGCAGGCCACCCTCTGCTTGGCTGCGTGGGTAAAGAGAAACGGCGGCGGGGAGCTTGCGGTGTGTATGCAGGACATGTGCAATGAAGGTTCCGATTTCGCCGCCCTTGCTGCCGCCTTTGAAACTTTTTTGCCGCTCGTGCCGGCCCTTGTGCCTGTCTACACCTCGAGGGAGTGCAAAGCGATGTTCTTGGATAGAGCGGCCCGTATGCAGGACGCACACACTCTTTTACGAGTCGTGCTGACGTCTTGCATCTACGAAGACGCCCGTAAGTTCAATAAGGACAATTATTTGCCTATGCTTATACACGGCGCACGCGAGGATAAGATCTGCGAGGTAAATGCAGATGCTGAGTCTCGCGGCGCCGCCCTGGCCCTTTCCCTCCTTTGCATCGTCAAGCTCTGGAACTTCTCCGCCGTCGAAGCGCTAATTCCGCTTTCGGAAATCGTGTCTCGGCTTCAAGACCTCTTCTCGAAGCCGGTACACCAGGCCCACCAGTACATTCTCGAGGCTTTCACGTACCTCCTGCTTGGGCTGGGTACGCGGCTCAAGCTCCGCGTTGACGCCGACCTCACAAACCAGCTCGTGCTTGTCTTGGAGACGGCGAAGCTGCCGGCCGTGCTATATGCGGGCCTCCTAACCCTTGCCAATCTCACACGATTGCCAGCTTCATCGGCCGCTACCAGCATCAAGAACGCGGCTTCCAAAGACGAAGAGACCGTGCAGGACGTCCAGAGCTACAACAAAGCATTGGTCACCGAGTATAAGCTCGTGCAAACGCTCTGTGCACTTCTGCTCCAGGCCAAAGACCTAAACCTCTCTCTGCAACGAGTTGTCATCCTCAACAACATCACGAGTATGCAGAGTGGCAGCATCCAACGAGACGCTGCAGCGCAAGGAGCCCTCCCAGTATTGCTCAGTTACTTGATTGAAAGTCACGCGACAAAGAAAGGGTCTACCGAGAACACCGACTATTTTGCCGACTCCGAGCCTCTTCTTTCTTGCGCCCGCGCCTTGGCCAACATTTGCCGCCTGGTCGACCCACGACTTGCGTTTTCCAAGTATGATGTGAAAACCTGCATCCCATTTCTTGTGGAGCTTCTCAGAGATTCGGAAAATCCCGCTATTTCCCTTCTTGACAAATTGCACGCATTGCTAGCACTCACCAATGTGTCATCATTGGCCGACCCTGGGCTCCACGCTTTGATCATTGCAAAAACGACCGATGTCCTTCCTGATTTATTCCTCGACTCCGTGCCTGAAATTCAGTTAGCGACCTGGGAGCTTGTCAATAACGTCGTCACGCACCCAATGATGTTGGCCAAATTCTTTAACACGGAAAATGCCCAAAGTCGAAAGAACCTTGATATTTTGGTGAAATTGCTACATCTGCAAGATGCAGCCCTTCAGGTCACCATTGCCGGAATCTTAGCCAACAGTACCATGGAGTACGAGCTTGTGTGCAGGTGCTTGTTAGACGAGCAACAAAAGCAGCTTCTGCTGATAATTGGTGACATTCTTCACCATCAGTGTGGAAATGAAGACTTGCTCTTACGAGTCATCACTCTTCTCTACAATTTGAGAATGGTAGATGAGAAGAGCGATTTCTTTGGCATTCGCTTGCAATCGGAGTTGAAGCGGGTTTTGAAGGTCGTCCGAAACACGGATGTCTGCGACATGATCAAGGAAATGATCGCTTAATCCCCAATTTCGAGGCTTCCACTGAACTCAGTCATAGAGTAAGTTCCTCGACAACGCTTCCGCTTTGAAATAATCCACGTGTTCATAACTGTAGTTCCTCTAGCTCACAGTCCCTTTGTCAAGCTCTTTTACTATGAGCTTAGTACTTGTTTCCACTTATAAATCAAAAGTGGATCATTCTCTGCGCCAACGTCTCCGTGCTTGGCGTACCCTTCTTTGGCTTCTCGCTGTCGAGTTTCACGCGTATAGCCTTATGCAAGGACGCCACGAACTCCAAGTAATCAGGACACGTGCTGATAGTCTTCGAAGGAAGCTTATCCTCTACCAAGCAATCACGGAAATCGGCCGTATTGGCGTCAATTCCTTCTCTGACAATAATAATCGCCTGAGAATCCACAATTGCGGAGCCGATTATATTCTCGTGAAAGTATGTCACCAAGTGACGTGCTTGCTGGGAAATATGAGTGGGGAGCTCTGGGAACGAGTCAATGAGCGGGTCAATATCCTCCACCGTATTGACATGCTCTCCGAATAAGTCTTGGAGCAAAAGCTGGTTCGACTGGGGGTGCACACGCACGTACACGCTGTTTCCGTTGCAGAGTAAGTAAATGCCATTTTCTAACACGGTGTGTGTCAAGGGCTTAAATTCGGGAAGTCGGAGGAACCCATTCACATTGGCCTCATCGGGGATGGGCATACACTCATCCTCATTCAAAGAGTGGAGTTCAACCAAGGCTCCATAAAGGTGGTACAGGAGTTTTTCCACTGGCATGAAAAGCATTTGGTAAACATCACATAATCTCAGATCCACCGATTGGGCCGACGAGTCACGAAGAGCCCTGGATTTGATTAGCGACAAAAAGAAGTTAGGTAAGTTCTTCATCAGGTCGGGAAAAATCAATTGGTTGGTCATTGTGGCGTTGCGGTTGTGGCTTGTTTCACTCATAAGTCTGTATTGGGTAAAGACATCCACCAACTTTTCATTGAGCGATTTGCGCAATTCATGAATGGTCTCTTTCCCGATGAACGAGAGTGTGTCACGCACAATCGTGGTGACGACGGCGTCTTGATCCACAAAGTTAAAGACATCCTGAAGTCTTTCGCTCACAGCGAGAACCAAATTGATCACTCTGACCTTTCTGACACCTTGTGCATCAGTGTACAAAAGTGCTGCTTGGAAGTGGCAGTCGTACTTGGTGTTCAAAGACCCGTCGTACTCCAACAACACTGTAAATGTCTGATCCTCGTTGAGGACTGGAACAATGGGGTCGTTCAGCGCCGCATTAGTGAGGCCCACAATACCTTCACCGTTTTCGGTTGGGAACCCGTAATATTGTGCTACCTGCAAACCATTTGAGCACCTCAATTTCAATTGGCCTTGGTACCCAGTACACTTCTTAATGGAGGAAACAATTTGAGATGTCAACGATCTTCCATCACGTTCAAACACAAAGCTGGGCCATTTCGACACCATCCCACCAGTGATAGAGGCTAGCCATCCGATATTGGAAACATCCAGAGGGGTATCGCAGATCATGAAGATATCCAACCCGACATTTTGGCTCACAAAATCCTTGGCGAGAAGCTTATAGTATTCGTTATCTGGTGAGTATAACGCTTTTTCAGCTTCGGCCAGCTGAGCTCTTCCCACGGTCCGATTTTGTTTAATTTTAGATGCTCCGGGGCCCCATGATGGCAATGTGGACAACACAGCAGTAATTTTTCCACCGCCCACTTGGTCTAAACAAAGAGCAGCAGTCCTCAAAGCCGCAGATAAGCAAGGCTCGGTATCGACCGCACTTTGACCGTCACAAAGCATTTCCATATTGCTAAGAGCATCTTCGATTATGTTTCTTGACTCCTCTGGATCGGCAAAAAGACCCTCGCTGAAAGGGACAAATGGATCGTCCAAATCTCCCGATGTGTACACCTGCACGGTATCCAATCTCGGCGACAAATTATAGAAATGCATTGCCTTATCGAATAAAATGATGGCAAAACGGAACGATGCTGTTTGTTCGTTGGTGTAGTCGAACACTGCGGCTCTCAAAGCATCCGCAAGTAAAACAGGCAATTGCTTTGCGATGCTTGCCTGACTGATATCGAACAAAAATACATGATGCAATTTCTCTGGGGTTTTCTCGGCCCCACCAACGTTGTAGTAAGAGGGGACGATGATATCGTAGACACCCTTGTGCAACTCCGGCCGAATCATACGGTCAAACCTTTGGTTTGTAGATGGGTCAACAGATGCCACATACTCATCCGGAACAGTGTTGTTCGGGAATTGACACACATTGCATGTAAATTTTCCCGACATTGAGTGCATCATGGACGGGTTGATGTACGTCCTACACCGATTGCACCGAGGAGGCCCCACGTCCATGGGATCCATGCTTGTACCTTCACCCAATTGTGACATGTCGACAGTGGGAACAGGTTCTTCTGTGGGCAACAAGGGCGCAAATGGGCGGATGGTAACAGCTAACGGTAATCGGGTGCCCTTGCGCAAAATCTCCGATTCCGGTACATTGTACATGGTACATCTCATATGCTTGGGGGTGGAAGTGCCTTGATCCACCGCATGGTACTGTGTTCCTGCGATAGGTGGCACGATATTCTGGAAGGAGAGAAACGACTTGTAGTGCTCCGTTTGGGTGGCTTCGTCGAAGAGAGGAGTGGTAAACTCCAACTGCTGATTGTACCGGGCATGAGAAAGCGATAATTCTGGCGGAGGGGCACTAGTTTCCTTTGGGTTGGAGACGTTCAATGTAGCAGGCTGCAAGAATTGATCATGCATATTTCTCAGCAAGTTGTCTCCCAAACTTTGCTCGAAGCCCGGAACATGTCTGTGAGGAGCGGGAGACGCACTTGGGGACTGCAAAGAAGTGGGAAACTGGTTCATGGCGGAAGGGGTCGTAGGCATGCTCGGAAATCCCGGGATGGCCGGCAGAAAGTTCGGGTAAGATTTGTTGGAGTGGGCAAGCGGGGTGAATGGCTGGTTGTGCTGGAAATAGTCGCTGCTCTGGAGTGTTGGGGTAGCGAAATTGCTTTGAAAGTGTCCGTTTTCATAGGGCGCTGGCGCATGCACATTAGGAAGACTGGGGGTCGGATGGTTCACTTGGTAGCCGCCGGGTTGCGTGGTGTTGTGGAATGCTCTTTGAGAGCGTTTCTTCTTTTTGCCATCCACCAGCAAGCCCTTGATTCCGGCGCTAAGATCGGACGTTGAATAGGACATTGGATGTGCCAGGTATACGGGTTGCACAGGTCACAGATCAAAATTCACACTATTTTCAGGAACCACCAGTTTTTCAAGCACTCGATTGGTATTTCAGGGCCCTGTTAGTTACTGCGGTCAGAGCGGAAGATCTCGAGGTCGATGTCGGTTGGTAGAACGAAGCTTGTTGGACAGAAGCAGGGTTGTGAGTGGCCGCTTGTCAGTGAAAAAACACCGCACTGCACACGCGCGCCGCGTTCCTCTTGAAGACACCCGTACCGCTGCTAGCCAGATTCGCAGCCATTTCCGTCCTCTTTCCACACATTCAACCTGGTCTATCAACCCCGCTGACTTATCACTTCTTATTCGACAAGCTGCTTTTGCTTTTCTTAACTCCGTCAAAATGTGTGGGTATTGTGAGACAAGTCGTGATCCTCATGCCCCTTGCAGCTGAAAGAGGATAAGGGGGTGGGGCTTTATATGAATCGGGGTCCGTTGGGTGGCAAATGTGAAACACCCCTGATTTCTGAAACACCCCTGATTTCTGAAACACCCCTGATTTCTGAAACACCCCTGAATCCTGAAACACCCCTGAATCCTGAAACACCCCTGAATTCCGCAGGGATTATAAGAATAAAGAAATTCGCAGCCCAAAATTTACCGCGGCGCTAACGTTACCGCGGCGCTAACATTACCGCGGCCCCTGGCAACCGCACCTCCGCCGCGCGGGATTGCGCACTGGGCTTCATGCAAGATCAAGAAAAACTGCCCCTGCCCAGAAAACAACATACATACTTATAAGGCTCAATACCCGCCCCAGATGTTCCGCGCACAGGAACTCGAGGAATTTGCGGGGCCCATGAGCAACTACAGTGTCTACTTTCTACTGCAGAATGCAAACCTATTCACCAACTGCTCAGTATACTCGCTCATCTCGGGCCTGATCATGGCCCAAGACTTCGACACCCAAATGTGGCAGAATCACCTGCTCGACTTCCTCCCAGCATACTATGTGACTAACTGCTCCATTTCTAATTTGGTCCTGCAGATCCGCAACCAGAATCTGACTGCGGACGACGTCGCTGCCTGGCTTGACGACTACTACATCAACCCTTACAATGAGGCCGACAACGGCGACTCCTTCGTGGCGCTCTTGTACATGCTTCTGGGCCTGTGTGTGTCGTGCTGGATGTTGATGTTCTTGATCTTGTTGCTGCCAAAACACAAGCGCAAGCCGCTTCTTACCCAGCTGTCGATGTTGGTGTACCTGCTGGTGTTGACGGCTATCCTTGTCAAAATCACGCAAGTCACGAGAGACGAGTATTATGCGGACTCTCTTGATATGGTGCGTCTCTTGAGCTTGACTGTGGAGAGGCCGTTCACCATCTGCCTAGCGATTCTGGAGTTGTTGACGAATTTAGCATACCTTCAGCTCATCTTGAAGCTCTCGCGTCACAAATGGGGCGTCTTCAATCTTTGGTTCGTTTCGTTTTTAACCGCGGCTTGCTTGGTGGTGTACTCGGTCCTTATTTCGAGGGTGGACACGCCGTCATCGTTTGTTACTGCCAACTTCGACACATCCAAGAGCGGCCATATATCCTTGAACATTGTATTCATGGCATGGTTCGCCGGAAATCTTGGCTACTACACTGTGTGCGGTACGGGTACAGCACCCAGAGAGGTCTCATATGCACGCAAGTTGCTACCGTTGGCCTTTCTCACGTGGTGCAACATTGCGTTGTACTTGATTGTCAGCATCCTCATGTTGTCGCTATGGAGCGACGTGTGGCTCACCAATGTATGGGTCTCGTTTTTGCCGACGCTTTTGAAGATGTACCTCCTAATAACCAGTTGGGAGTGGCTTTACCTGATACGGCATGTTGAACAAAAGCTTGAATTGAGAGATGTTTTGGGAAGAAGAATCAGCGTCGACGATGTGGAGGCTTTCAACAACGACAAAGACGTCCGAAGTGCTTTGTTTCAAAGCCGCTTCTCGTCCACACTCAACTTTCTAGCGGGGAAGAGTCATCCTGAATTTGTGTCGCCGAAAGTTTCTGGAAGCTCCGACGCGTCAAGCACCACACGAGCAGTGAGGCCTGAACACAGTGCCTCAGCAACAGAACATATTCCCGAGCCAGCACCAAGAGAAGGCTTTGAGGGGGCGGGAGATAATGAATTGCGAGACGACGCTTCATACCAGGAAGTGGATATCGACAACGCGGACTTATGGGGTCTGTCTGAGGACGAGAACGGCAGCAGGCCTGTTGATCTCGGTTCAAGGCAGAGCTCCATGTCGGGAGACGAGCGAGGGAGAACCGGGCCATCCAAGGAGATTCAAGAAACCAACACACAACCTGAAGAGCTCCCGTCGTTCACCCCACACCCTGGGTACAGCATGGAAGATTATTGGGAAGAAAAGGGCACCGGGAGGAGTTGAATACGGGATAAACAGCAAACAATAGAAATAGAGGAGCATCAAAGGTGATCGAAAAGAGCATCAAAGTAAGGTATAATAAGATCAAAAAAATTTTATATGGTAAACCGAAGGTTGCACAAGATTATCGAAAGATAGAAACAGCGGGACTAAGGAACACATGTCATAAAAAGGCAAAAAATGCGATTTCTGTGGATCGAACACAGGACCTTCAGATCTTCAGTCTGACGCTCTCCCAACTGAGCTAAAACCGCGAGAACCCATGCCGGGACTCGAACCCGGAATCTTTTGATTAGAAGTCAAATGCGCTAACCATTACGCCACACAGGCAGTTCGAAATTTTAAAAAAGCCTGGATATTTATAATCTCCAAATAGCTTGGAATGTATAAGCGCCCACACTAAGTCTGGGCGCAGTCACGCTCGAGACGCCAGCGACGTGGCAGCACCCTTTTCATTTTTGTTGCGGCCAGCCCATCCCAGTCGTGCCATCTTTTTGGGCAGACCCGGGTCACAAGTTTGCACAGTTCCGCGGCAGCACCAAGTGGCTGCAAAAGAACACCACATTCGGGCGCCTCTAAATTCCAATTCCAGCAGCCGGCTCCCCAAACGGCGTGTTTCGAATCCAGAGCCCCCTCCCCAAAACCAGGCCCCCAAAAAACAACCGCCCCGAAACCAAACGGCATATGTTCCAGGCGCTTCCAGCAACTTCCACTCACGTGACGCGTGCGTCCTATATATTCGCACCCGTCCCACCCCACACACCGCAAGCTTCATCATCAGCACAGCAAACGCAGCAGCACAGCAACAAACTGCCAATCAACAAACTGCCAATCAACACCCAAACAATCAACACCCAAGCAATCAACACCCAAGCAATCACACCTAAGCAATCGGAGCCTCTCCTATTGCACATTCACCCCTGAAGTCCACCCACTCCCACCCCAGTGGACATGTTAAGAACAGTCGCCCGGAACATCCGGGTACGGGCGGTGGCGCCACCCCCCGCCAGTAGAAGCTTCTCGAAGTTCCACGGAGCGGCGCTAATGTCCGGCACAAGAATTGCGGGGCTCGCACATTTGCCGCCAGCAGTGGCTGTAAATGTGGCCCCCCAAAACTCCCTCAACTACAGGCACTTTTCAACATCCGCGCGGCGGCGCTTGCAACTCCAGAAAAATGAGCAGGACAACGTGCCCGCGCTCGAAAAGTACGGCCAGGACCTCACGCAATTGGCGCGCGACGGCAAGCTCGACCCGGTGATCGGGCGAGACGAGGAGATCCGCCGCACCATCCAAATCCTCCTGCGGCGCACGAAAAACAACCCCGTGCTTATCGGAAACGCCGGAACCGGCAAGACCGCCATCATGGAGGGCTTGGCGCAGCGCATCCTCAAGGGCGAGGTGCCGGAGTCCATGAAGGACAAGCAAATCATCACGTTGGACTTGGCGGCGATCATCTCGGGAGCAAAGTTCCGTGGAGACTTTGAGGAAAAGCTCAAGAAGATCTTGTCCGAAGTGGAGGAGAAGAAGGGCTCGGTGATTCTCTTCATCGACGAGCTCCATCTCTTGATGGGGTTGGGCAAGGCCGAGGGCTCCATCGATGCGTCCAACCTCCTCAAGCCTGCGTTGGCCCGCGGAAAGCTCTCGCTATGCGGAGCAACCACCATTGAAGAGTACAGGAAGTACGTGGAGAAGGACGCAGCCTTGGCGCGTCGCTTCTCGCCTGTCACAGTGCACGAGCCCACGGTGCAAGACACCATCTCCATTCTTCGTGGCTTGAAGGAGCGCTACGAGGTGCACCACGGTGTCAGGATCTCCGACGGTGCCTTGGTCACGGCCGCACTCTACTCCAACCGCTACATCACCGACCGTTTCTTGCCGGATAAGGCCATCGACTTGGTGGACGAGGCGTGCCTGACGTTGCGGCTCCAGCACGAGAGCAAGCCCGACGCCATTGGACAGTTGGACCGGCAGATCATGACCATTCAGATTGAGCTCGAGTCCTTGCGGAAGGAAGACGACGCGCTCTCTGCAGACCGCAAGAAGCTCCTCGAGACGGAGCTCAAGGTCAAGGAGGACGAGTTGAAGGCATTCACGGAGAAATGGGACCTGGAGAAGAAGGTCATTGAGGAAATCAAGTCTGCCAAGAGTGATTTGGAGCAGGCCCGCTTTGACTTGGAGCAGTACCAGCGGGACGGAAACTACGCCAAGGCCTCGGAGTTGCAGTACGCCACGATCCCCGAGTTGGAGGAGAGGGTCAAGGGCTTCACCGAGACCGAGGACCACATGAAGGCGGCCTCGTTGCTCCACGACTCCGTCACCACCGACGACATTGCTGCAGTGATCTCCAAAATGACAGGCATTCCCTTGAACAACCTCATGAAGGGCGAGAAGGACAAGCTTCTCGACATGGACGACACGTTGATGAGCCGGGTGGTCGGTCAGGATGAGGCAATCCACGCCGTTTCTGATGCCGTGCGGCTCCAAAGAGCGGGCTTGACCAGTGAAAAGAAGCCCATTGCGTCGTTCATGTTCTTGGGCCCAACCGGTACGGGTAAAACGGAGCTCACCAAGCAGTTGGCCGAGTTCCTCTTCAACGACAAGTCGTCAGTGATTCGTTTCGACATGTCCGAATTCCAAGAGAAGCACACAGTCTCCCGTTTGATTGGCTCTCCTCCAGGTTATGTGGGATATGAAGACAGCGGAGAGTTGACGGAGGCGGTGAGGAGAAAGCCGTACTCTGTGGTTCTTTTCGACGAGTTCGAGAAAGCCCACAAGGACGTATCCAAGCTTTTGCTACAGGTGCTCGATGAGGGATCGTTGACCGACTCCCACGGCAAGCACATTGACTTCCGCAACACCATCATTGTGATGACCTCAAATATCGGACAGGAGATTCTCTTGGCAGACAAGAACGCCGATGACAGCGGGCAGATTCTGGCCACGGTGAAATCTGCCATCAAGGAAAACTTGACTCACCACTATCCTCCGGAATTCTTGAACAGACTTGACGACGTGCTCATATTCAATCGGCTCTCGAAAAAGTCCTTGAGAAACATTTTGGATATTAGGTTGGAGGAGATCCAGACCCGACTTGATGACAAGAGGATCCGCATCCATCTTGCAGACGACGTTAAGACATACTTGGCTGATAAGGGCTACGACCCTGTTTACGGAGCACGTCCCTTGAACAGGGCCTTGCAGAGGTTGTTGTTGAATCCTATGGCCAAATTACTAATCGAGGGAACCATCAGGGAGGGCGATACCGTGGAGGTCACCATGGAAAATGGCGAGGCTGCCTTTAAGGCAATTGAAAGACCAGCCAAGAACAACGCTGTTGACAGGGAGTCTGCAGACGACAAGAACACCAAGAACTAGTGCTACCAACTTATTCATGAAAATAAACACATCTACAAAGGTCTCGTAGTACAATTCAAACTTTCAAAACGACAATTGCTATTTTAGACGACTTGTTTTAGACGACACTGTTTTAGACGACTTGTTTTAGACGACACTGATTTAGACGACACTGATTTAGACGACACTGATTTAGACGCCACTGATTTTTTGATTGATTTAAACGATAATTATCATGTGCAAAATCAATTCAAGACTCTTCCAGCGACGGAGTTCTCAGCGACTCTCTTTTCACTGTCGTCAACTTTTTTCAACGCCTTCCCGCCCTGGATTTGGCCTAGTAAAGCACTCAATCCGCCAGCAGCGGCTGGCGCAGACAGAGGTGGAGGCATAGATGCAGGAATCGGCGGAGGTGGAGGAGCACTCGAAGATGGTGGAGGTGGAGGAGCACTCAACATTGGCGGAGCAGCCAACGGTGGAGGAGGAGGAGGAGGCGGAGGAGCTGAGCCCAGGGTCCCGGCCAGAAACGATGCTTGTGCCGGTGCTACCGGAACTGGGGGCACGTCCACGCCATCTGTAGGGGCAATTTCAGGCGAAGGTGTAGCGAATTCATCGTTGGAATCTGTGGACGAGAACTCCTCGCCGTTGACCCCCCAAACTCCACCCAGAGATGCAGAAGCCCCAGAAACAGGCGCAGTAACTGGAGGTGGAGCAGTTGGTGGAGCAGGCGCAGTAACTGGAGGTGGAGCGGTTGGTGGAGCGGTTGGTGGAGCAGTAGGTGGAGCAGTAGGTGGAGCAGTAGGTGGAGCAGTAACTGGAGCAGTAACTGCAGGTGGAGCAGTTTCTGGAGACACCTGAGACCCTTGGGCCAGAGTCAGAAAAACTGGGCTCTGAGCCGACTTGGGAGTGTCGCTTTCGGCTTTGGCTTGCTGCGGCATTCCACCGAAAAGCAACGAGGCTAATTTGGCTGCGCCAGCACGGTTGGGCTCCTCATCGTCGGAGGATTTCTGCTCATCGTCACTCCAGTCCTCAGAGTCCATTCCTCTTTGGGATGCACGCTGGGCCTCCAACTTTTTTTGGTTCAATGGAGCTGCATTGGCCGTGGGCTTGAAAAACGGATTCGTCGAATTTGCTTGTCCGGCAGCTCCGGTCTTGGCAAATGGGTTGCTTTCATGCGCCGGCTTAGCCTCTGTCTTTATTTTGGGCTTGACCTCTTGACCAACGACAGAGTTCGCTGGTACCTGCACGGGCTTAGACACAGCGACTGGCTTGGAGACGGTCGCTGGGTTGTACAGAGGGGTCTTCGGCTTCAAGTCATCGTCACTCCAGTCATCGTCGGACTGGTCCTTCATGCGCTTCATTTCCTCCTTGAGCTTAGCAAGTCGTGCTTCTTTTTCCTGTGCCTTTTTCAAGGCCCTCTCTTTCTTGCGAGACTCCATTTCCTCCTTCTGCTTGAGGAGCAACTTATACTCCTCGTCATCATCTGATTCCTCAGATTCTATGTTTTGAGAAGCAGGAGCAGCAGCGGATTTACCAGCAGGCTGCGCAGGCGCAGAATGGGTAGTAGGCTGAGCAGGCTCAGTTGGCTGAATAGGCGCAGCTGGCTGAGTAGGTTGGGCAGGGGTAGATTGAGCAGACTGAGCAGGTTGGGCAGGGGTAGACTGAGCAGACTGAGCAGGCTGAACAGGAGCAGTTGACTGAACCTCTTTCTGCTTGTGTGGCTCCGGACTAGCCACTGCACTTGCAGCAGCAGGCGAAGCCGTTTTATTTCTGGTGATTCCCAACTTGGCCAACCTCTCGTTCATTCTCTTTTCGGCCTGTGCCTTGATGTATGCTGAACGTTCCTCGGGAGTCTTGTAGGCCGGCTTGGCCACACTGCTATTTTGAGCGACGGCTGGTGTAGCGGCGTTGGAGGGCTTGTTTGGGGTCTGGCTTGGGGCGTGTAGAGTCTCACGCGCCCGATTTCCAAAGGCCTTCAACTCCTGGATAAACGTCTTCACAGTGCTTGAGACACCCTCTCCCTTTTCCCACTTTCTAGCGAGTGAGTCGGACTTCACCGAAACCAGCAAATGAGAGGCGGCGCTCTCCTCCAAGTCTTTGATACTGGACTCAATATCTTTGATCATACTGGTTTGGTCATCGCGTTCCTTGTTGGACTTTTCCACCAACAGTTGCCACTTGATGTCGGCATCGGAATCCGAGTCTCCGGAAAGTTGCTTTCCTGTCAATGCCGCCATCCGCTGTCTCAAAAGCTGCTTCGACCGAGCCTTTTGCCGGTCGCTGTCGGTGATGGTGCCATTAGGCCCCGTGGCTTCGATGGCTGACTTTTCTGGGTTCCACGAAGGGAACTCCTTCTTCAACAGTTTTTTGGCCAACTCCATTTTCACTTTTGCGATATCGATATTGACCTGGTGGATTCGTGAAATCAATGTCGGCACTTTATCTCTAGTGTAGTGGTTCAAAGTGTTCAACAAGGACGACTTTTCATCATTCTCACTGCCCAGGCCTGAAGCCAATTGAGATTGAATTTGAAGGATCTGTGCCTTTAAACTTTCGATTTCCCGAGCGTTTGCTTCTTGGGTCCTCTTCCCGGAGATCGAATTGTGCTGGTCCTCCACATCTGTGGCATCCAACAAAATCTGCTTTTCCCTGATCAACTTCTTGAGATCGCTTATGGTCAAGTTGTTAGACTTGGACGACTGCACGCTACTCTCCTTGGCTTCTGGGGCGTTTCTAGATCTCCGCCGAGAGTTGGATATGTACGAGAGCTCGTCATCGTCGTTCTTGAATCGCGAAGCACTCGTGCTGCTTTTGGGGGGCGCTTTCTTGGCACCTGTGCCTCCTTTGAGGGAGTTCTTCAATGAGTCGACGGAGTCTTGGATGTACTTGGCGGATGGAGGAACCAACTCGGGTGGAAGCCTAATTGGAATCTCGAGGCCGTTCAATCTCCGGTAGACAAGGTGCATGGCCACGGCAAACTCGTCTTTATTCAACTTTCCACGATTGCCTTCGTCACAAAGGCTCCAAATTGACTCCAAGTCTGGCCGGCCAAGCCCGGACTTGCTGAAGATTGTGATAGCAACGGCGCCATCGATGAAACCTTTGTGGTTTTTGTCCCAAGCAGCGAAAACACCATCATAAATCTGCTTCTCTTGCTTCGTAATAGCCCAAGTAACGTTCTCCTTCAAGCTACCACCCATGGCATTCTGCAACTTGTTGCTAGAAAGTTGCGATGACGGCAAAAAGTGCAGCTGCATGGCGTTCAAGCCTGGGAGACCACCGGTGGGAGTAGACACGAATCCCCACTGGCCCGGTTGCCCGGTAGGCTGAGCTTGTAATGCACCATTCTGGAACCCGGTTGATTGGGGCTGGATCCCGTACCCAGTTGATTGGGGTTGGATTCCGTATCCGGTTGATTGGGGCTGAATTCCGTATCCGGTTGATTGGGGCTGGATTCCGCTTTGATTCTGGAAACCGGTGGCTTGCGGCTGAATTCCTTGGGATCCAATGACCTGGCTGGGGCCCGTCTGTTGCGATTGGAACGCGCCAGTTTGTTGTGATTGGAACCCACCCGTTTGTTGTGGTTGGAATCCACCCGTTTGCTGCGCCTGGAAGCTCGTAGGAGGCATGGAACCACCCGTAAAGCCAGTGTTTTGCGGCTTCAAAGGCCCGGTGGCTTGCGACTGCAACAGAGGCTGAGCAGGCACAAACGAGGCAGTGTGCTGGGGCTGCATGGGGACTAAGGTGCCGCCGCCGGTTCTCTGGCCGGAGAGCTGGAAACCACCAGTCTGCTGGGACTGTACAGGCTGGAAAGCACCAGTCTGCTGGGACTGCACAGGCTGGAAACCCCCGGTCTGCTGGGCAGTGAACGAGGTCACAGGAGCATTTCCCAGCATCCAGTCGTCCGGCTGCTTCTGCGAGTACAGCGCAAATGGAGTGTTGGCGAGAATGGCATCGGGATCCTCCGGCACCGAGAAAGAAATGGCATCCACATAGCTCTGCACTTCGTTTTGCCATTTCTCGGGCAATTGGCGGGGCAAGGCTTCACCCTTTAAGGCCAAGTTACACAAGTGCAAGGCCAAAGCAAACTCGGGAAACAAAAGCAGACCCAGCTTGTTCGTATCAGACAAGGCCCACACTTCCGCCAAGGTCACAGGCGACAACCCAGACTTCAAGAGAATATCCCGGGCAACGTCTCCGGAGAGGGCGTTTTCTCCGGACACAACGGCGGTCCGGAAGAGGTTTTCGAACTTGGCCTGGTCGCCGGCCGTGATGAACGAGAGCCGAATGTTGGGAATCTTCAACTCCTTGTTTTGCAGGACTCCGGAAAGAGCCGCGGTGAAGCCCGTGGGTTGCGCCTGGAGCGGCTGCTGGAAGAATCCGGATTGCTGGGGCTGAAACCCGGTCTGCTGGGGCTGAAACCCGGTCTGCTGGGGCTGAAACCCGGTCTGCTGGGGCTGAAATCCAGTTTCTTGGGGCTGAAATCCAGTTTGTTGGGACTGGAATCCAGTGTTCTGAGGTTGAAAGCCGGTTGGCAGGGCCTGGAACCCGGTCTGCTGGGACTGAATCCCCGTTTGCTGAGGTTGAAACGTCGGCTGAATGCCAGTCTGTTGGCCCTGAAACAACCCCGGTTGCTGGGGCTGTCCGTATTGCAGGCCAAATTGACCATACGGAGCGTATTGCTGCTGGTAGCCCTGCGAGTAGTTGGGCGGCGGGTTGCCAAACCCTGGGGCACCTTGGTTCAGGTTACCGAAGCCCTGATTTCCGAAATTGCCTTGGTTGGCCTGGTACGGATTGTACATGGCGCTGGTTATGGGCAGGACGATGTGGGAGACGTGGGAGGCTGCGCTATGGGAGTGCCGGGAGTGGTGGGCAGTTGCTGAGCACTGGGAGGTGTCGAGGGAAATGTGGGCGAGCACGCGGGGGCTGTGTGCAGGACGCCCCATTATGCTGGCCGGATTTCCAGAATGCAGAGCGTCGGGCGGTTGCGGCAGCGGAGGAGACGGCATTCGCATGGGGTTCTGCTGCTCTTCGGCTGGGTGGTTCACCGGGTGCACCGAACCGGGCGCTAGCGCCTTCCCCTCGGAGAGGCGGGGGACACGCGTCCAAGTCCGGCGTCCGGCCTGCCACGCAGCCCAAATTCCACCGGCACACCCGCCGGAATTCCCGCTACCCACTCGTACTCTCCGGCCACGCCTGGCCGCAGGCGTCGCTGCTCTGCACTGGGGAGTTGTGGCCTGGGGTAGGCCGGTGTACGGGTGTTTGGCGGCGCGAGTCCGGGGCCGCGATTTATGCAGGCTCCGGGGCGCCGGCCACAACCTCGTCCCAGAAGGCGATCTCCAAGTCCGTGACCGCCCGGAAAATCTCGTGGAGCCGGGCCTTTCGCGGCTCGTCGGGCATTTTCTCGGCCACCATTCTCTTCATCTCACGCATGCCCTGCATATGCGCCGTGGTGTACCACTCCGACGTGTACTGGGCCAACCATTCCGAGTAGGTGGGGTCTCCGGCACGGCGCGTGGCTCGCAAGTGCTCCTTCCTCTTTGCGGCTCCGTAAGCGCCGGCTTCGGCATATCCGTGAAGACATGGCGCAAGCGCCACGTGAATGCCTAGGCTGTCTTCGGTTCGGCCGATGTGGGTGAGATACTCACAGTACTGCACACACGCCGGGCCCGGCTCCATAGACCAGTTGGGCCGGTCTGGCTCGTTCACCGACCCAGAAATCGTGGCCCGGTCCGGCTCATTCACCGACGCAGAAATCGTAGCGCGGTGTCGGCCTAACTCCTTCAAGATGTTGCGGAGTGCCTCGGTGTGGCCCTCGATCTGCTCGCACGAGTCGGCCACGGAGATAGCGAAGCCCTGGATTCGAGCGTAGTTCTGGAGGTAGTAGTAGTCCTGCTCCAAAAAATAAATAAACCGCTGCTTGGGTAAAGCATCTGTGGCGATCAAGTCGAGAATGGCGTGTTGCGTGTACTTCCGCCAGCGCAGGTTCTGTTTGAGACTGTCCAAAAAAACGCCGCTGCTGCTCTGGTTGGAATTGATCCCGTGTCTGCTCTGATTGAACAAGTCCTGTCCGCTCTGATTGAACAAGTCCTGTCTGCTCTGATTGAACAAGTCCTGTCTGCTCTGATTGACTTCCAGGCACTCTTCCTCTTCGTTCGCTGCCTCTGTCTCCACAGCCCATCTTCGGTTCTCCACCTGCACCGTATGGTCCAACCTCTGCACATTCAGAGACATAGCGCCGTGGATATAGTCGATGGAGAGCACCACGGCCGTCTCCAAGTCAGCGCCTTTGCTAAGACGGGCGGCTATGGCACTCGAAAGCGTGCATCCAGTCCCGTGGGAATTGCGGCATTGGATCAACCGCAGCTTGAACACCGTCACCTTTTCTGGCGTCACCAACACATCCACCACCTGTGCATCCTCCCCATCCCCGAAGGGAATATGTCCGCCCTTCAAGAGCAAGTTCTCACACTTAAGTCGCCCGTGCAACTCCACGGCAAACTCGCTGAACCCTCCCACGTCATGGATATCGGGGCCGCCACCCGCCATTGCCACGGCCTCGTCCATATTCGGCGTGCACAAGAACGCACTCGGGATCACTTTCTCCATGCACATCCGCATGGTAGGCTCGTCGGCCAACGTCACTCCCGACGTGGAAATCATGACCGGGTCCACCACCATCCGGATGCCAAGGTTCCGGAACAAATCCGTGTGCTGGGCCAAAACAGAAATCGCCACTTTGCTGAGCATCCCCGTCTTGACCACTCTAAGCGGCGCCCCGCTGCTTAAGGAAAATTCCTCCAAAACAGCTTGCAACGTCTGCTGCACGTGCTCTCGAGGAGTCTCCACCATCGCCCGAATCCCTGCTGAATTCTGTGCCGTAAGAGCCGTGATGCACGTGACCCCGTAGCACTGGTGGGCACTGAACGTCTTTAGGTCTGCCTCGATGCCTGCCCCGCCCGAGCTATCTGAGCCAGCTATGGTGAGCACCGGGAAGAGGTTGCTGTTTGTTTGGGGCCGATACCGCAATTTTACCTCCATGAGTCCTGGTATATCCGTTGCTGCCCACGGCGTGTCTCCGGCGCTATGTATGAGGAAGAAAACATCGCAGTTTCGCAACCTCTATGCGCATATGCGCTTGCACTGCCGCACGCTCCAATACTGCTACTCGTGCCTCTATATAGCACCAGTTCAGCCACTCTTCATCCCGGTATAGTAATCCACCAACTCCAACTCGCTCTTCAAGGTATCCTCGCGGTAGCCGATCCGGATGCCCGGCACGTTGGTCTTCTCAATGTCATTTCCTGCCACACCGGATACGGCAAAGTTCTTGCCGAGCCAGTGCTTCTTGATCTGCCACTCGTACCCCGACTGCAAAACTGAGTTCTTGGCCAATTCACACATGTCCACGCCGGACAACTTGTAGATCTGCGCCGCTACCGAGTATTCCTCAATCAAGGGCTCCTTGGTGTAGGAGAACTGCAACGGGTCGTCCGTGGAAAGCGACACATTCAAGCCCTTCTTGAAGAAGTTGTAGAATGGGTTCTTGTCGTAAGTCAAGAACAACGCGTTGTTCGACAACGGCGACATAGCCAAGCCGATTTGATCCAAGTAGTAGAGGTACTGGATAAATGGCAACTTCCGCAAGAGAATCCCGTGGGAAATCGAGTGGCACGTCAAGAATGCAGATATCAAGTGCTCGGGGTCGCCGGCCTCTCCACAGTGGGGCCTCAACACGAAGGTGTTATAGCCCTGCGCCTGTCTCAACTCGTTCAACGACACCAAGTTTGCATACAAGTAGTATAAGTAGTACGAGTATGGCGGGTTGTTGACATAGTCCCACTCTTTGGACGTGGGGTACTTCCGCGAGTTGAACGGCTTGTCCAGTTTAGACTCGTCATCCACCGAGTCAAAGCCCACGACTCTCTGCAAAAAGTAGTGGAGCTTGGGGTCGCTTTTTGGGTTCAAACTCACCTGGTACAATGGCCAGAACAAGTTGTGGAGAATCTGTTGGAAGTTGGTCACGTTCCCATTCTTCTGGTACAAGTCGTATAATCTTGGCACCTGGATCAACCAACGCACGTTGTGGCTGACCAACTTGTTATCGATGACCCACGCAGCCAACTTGCTCCACTCGTCTTCGGAGCGGCCGTAGATGGAGATTCTCAACTCGTTCATTTGGTACTTGGAGCTCTCGAGATCGTGGAATACCTGCTGCGTGATTTCCGCCAAGTATCTGCCGCTGATGAAGTTATCAGTCTTCAAAAAGATCTCTCTTAATCTCGACTCCCCTATCGGATTATACTTCAAATTGAACTTGTCAAACCGATGGAAAGTATCTGTGTGAGCATGCATATCCAAAGTATCAATGGACAAGTCGTATGCCGTAAGCTTCAACGACTCAAACACTTCGGCCAATGTCAACAACTTGCCGTCTCTGAAGATCACCTGCTCATTGGGCTCTGTCTTCAACTTGTACTTGATGAAGCGCAACAAGTGCTTTTGGTTCATGCATGCCGAGTGGTGGATGTGCGTGTCGACCTTTCTCACGTTGTAGAAGTCTCTGTGGGGGTTTTTCTTCGACTGTGCATTCTCCTCAAACTCATTGAGCAAAGAGTACATGTTCCACTTGGTTTCCAAGTACTGGAGCCGCTTGAACGCAAAAGACTTGGTGGGTCCATCAGACGAGATTCGGATGAGCTTGTTCAAGTCATGATAGTAGTCATGCAATGTAGCAATACACCCCAAAGACTCCCCACTTGCCTTCTCCACCACCTGGTACACACTATCGTTGTTGAGCACAATGTCGTAGGTTTGAGTCACATCATTGTCGGGAATTTTCACCTTGCCGAAGTCAAACTCCTCCTCTGTATCGGGGTGCTCCCCAGGCAACTGGTTGAATTTGTTCTTCAGCTTGTAAGTGGGCATTGGTGGCGGAGGATAAATCTCCCAGTCAGGAGTGTTTTTCGGGTTCGACCGGTCATCCCGCTGCAACGACCGATCGAGGTATTCGTGCCGCAAGTTCAAGCACTGTTTCACATTGCAAAACAACTCGATTAACTCAGACGACGGGTACATCTCCGGGAGAGCATTCGCTGAGCTCTTGGGGTCCTGCGTGTGGTTGTTGTTATGGGCTGCGGTGTTAGGAAGAGGGTGGTATCCCAAATTATGCTTTGGGAAGTCAATAATCAGGTGTTTCCGGTGGGGAGAAGAGCTGTGGTGCTCGATTTCTGGCGTGGCGTCATTTGTCTCCTGGAGAGCTTCGAAGGCACGGACCTTCAAGTCATGGTCCTTCATAAAGCGGTCCTCGTGCGAGGAAAAATGGGCCAGGCTGTGGGACCGCAGGAGAACCGACTCGTCGTCGTCAGAGTCGTCGAACTTGAGAGGATGTTCATCGAGCTTGGGCGAGCCCAGGGGAGAATCATAGGCCATTTTCGAAACAGGGGTTGGAAAGTCGGTCTCAGTTCTCGTTGATTCTGTACTGAAGTTCAAAGGAGTCAAAGTCAGTCCTCTGTAATTCACTGCGCTGGAATTCGATGTCTCGGAAAGAGTATCACTTATCGCCATCTCGTGCGGCAATGCGGCAGTCCTGCACACAGCAATAGCAATATCGTAGTAGTAAAACAGCAGGAGCGGCCCTATGCTCTTTCGTGACGGATGATCATATTCAACGTTTCTTTGGCGTTCCCGCGAGCTCACCAATTGGCCCGACCACGTTTCACAGACTGAGATAATTTCATCCAAAACTCGTGGAATTTGACAGCCCAAGAACTAAGGCTCGAGCGTGAGCAGTGCTCCCAATGACTTGAGATTGAAGCTGAAGCCGTTGCGGCGGAAAATCTGCCAATTTCAGCGACCGTTGTTGCGGCCTGTGCGGTTATGCAGAGCGCGATACCAGTGCAAATGCGGTTCAGTGCAGATTGGTGCGCCCGATAGAGCGCGCCCTTTGCGTCATGGTGGCAATGCGGATCGCTGGGGCCAAGAGTCGCTCGCACTCTCTTGCCGTAAACTGCGTGCGTCCCAGGCGCGAGCCCCGCGCACTTTTTTTCTTCCTTCTGCCAAGCGGGACAACAAACCAAAATGCTCCGCTCTCGCGTTATCTTGCCGTTACCTCTTGCCATGGCGATCGGCACTGGTGCCTCCACAGAGATATAAATACCGCTGCAATCACTCGTTCAAAAGCAGCAGAATATTTTTATCGTTTCTGATTTTTCACCCTCACGCACACTCAATCACCACATATTATGAGTATGTATCATCATCGCATGCAGCAGGCCTTATTGGCACAACCAAGTGCTAGTCCATGAACTATGACTAACCTCAGCCGAATACAAGTTCCACAAGGACAGAAAGCTCAGCATCATCACCGCTCCATTTTCAGGAGGCCAGCCGAAAGGAGGCGTGGAATTGGGCCCCGAGTACATCTTGAACAGCGGCTTCGAGAGCCAATTGAAGGGGTTGGAGTGGGACACAAAAATCGAAAATCCCTTGGACGGCAAAGACTTCGAGTCGCAGAAAACTGACACAAAAGACAGCTACGGCGTCAAGAACGCAAGGCTCGTCAGCGAGTGCAACAAAGCCATTTTCGACGCTTGTCGCAAATCGAAGGCCGAGGGCAGATTACCGGTCACCATCGGTGGAGATCACTCCATCGGAACTGCCACCGTTGCTGCCGCTTTAGAAGCAGACCCAGAAACTTGTGTCTTGTGGATTGATGCACACGCTGATATCAACACAAGCAGCGGCACCGAATCTGGAAATTTGCATGGCTGCCCTGTCTCTTTTGTCATGGGTCTTGGAAGAGACAACTGCCCTCCCGAATTTGACTGGGTGCCTGCCAAGTTGAAGCCCAGCAAAATTGCATACATTGGATTGAGAGACGTCGATGCAGGCGAGAAAAAGATTTTGAAGGACAACAATATTCCCGCTTTTTCCATGTACCATGTGGACAAGTATGGAATCGGTAAAGTCGTCGAAATGGCCTTAGACAAGGTCAACCCAGACAGAAAGTTCCCCATCCACTTATCGTATGATGTTGACGCCATTGATCCTGCATTTGTCCCTGCCACCGGCACTAGAGTCGATGGTGGTTTGACCTTGAGAGAAGGTTTGTTCATTGCTGAGGATGTTGGACTCACGGGTCTTTTGGCCTCCTTAGACATCGTCGAGACAAACCCGAAATTAGGAGAAAGCGAAAGTCACATCTTAGATACTGTCAACGTCGCATGTGCAATTGGCCGTTGTGCCTTGGGGGAGAGCTTGTTGTAATGATATATGCATCAACAAATAGACCGGATGGAAAATAACTTGTAAGAAATGGTATCTGGAAGAATTCGGTATAGACACCTTGTTTAGCCCTTTATTGGGTCCATGAGCTCAGGTGCTCATAAAACCGTTCTTGCATCTGTCACCTGCTATATTGCGTAGACTGAAAATGGCGGCAAGTTTCAATTCAAATACTTCACCATAACCACCTTTCCCACAATCCACCAACTCTTTAAGCATTCATCATTAGCGAATCAAGCCACCTCGATGAATACTACATGAAATGTTATTTGGGGCAAAAGAACTTTTTTCGTGAAAAGCAGCCTTTGCTATACCAAGCCAGCTCCTTCACAAAAAGCAGCCTTTGCTATACCAAGCCAGCTCCTTCACAAAAAGCAGCCTTTGCTACACCAAATCAGCTTCTTCACAACGAGCAGTCACTTTGAATCAAAACTGTCCCCCAACACAACTATCCATCCTAGACCAAACTCTCCGTCCTTAGCCATCCGTCCTGATAAAAACTGTTCCTCCAACCAAAACTCAAAGGGGTATGCTCCTATAAGGATGCAAAACATTTACCGAACAATGGCTAGTCTATCATTATGTAACCCCACGGACAGCCAAACTCTTAACCCAGATGGTTGAATCAAGAGATGGTTCGTTTGGACTACCAGACACGAAAGCTCAAACTTGCAAAAAGTAAGGCTACAAGGGATAAGAGCAAGCGCGAAACGAGCCCCTTTTATACATTTCCAAAGGACCGGCCACAAAAGGCCCTGTTTCAACTCCGCATAGGCCGCGCGTCATTTTGCAGCCATTCGCGCGGGGCTGCAAGGAGAGCCCCCACTTTCGAAAACTATAAAAGGAGGGGGCTCGCTACCTTTTGAAGGGCTGAATGTGCGCTTATTACTGCATATTTTGAGATGACTCTTATCAGAATTCGGACGGAGAAAATTGCCATGGATAAATCTATCGAAACTTTAGAACCACTTTAGATCAAAAGTTTTGGGCTGGAAAATATGGAAGTTCAGGCAAAGTTTCCTCGCCTTTGCCATGGATTGACGTTGGTTTTCAATTCCCAATTGGACTGTCTGTTTATTTAGTGAAATGACGGCCCTTCGGCTCGCATCTTCACGTCGCCCAAAAATACTTGTTCACTTTTTCACGACATTGCAATTCCGTTCAAATATCCGAAACGAAATCCAGGTTCTTTTGTTTATCAACAAAAATGTTAGTGCAACAAAGCAAAGGTCTTGAACTTATTAGTGCAGTTTCGGACTCATAAATACTGGTTTTATCAGTGAGGATTATTTGAGGTCTTCAGTCGAAAGGTGCTTTGGGACGTGAGGATAAAATGTCATATTTTTTTCGGAAAAGGGAAATTGATTCATCTCATACCTCACCAAGAATGTAAGTGAGCGACAGGCATGGGTGTTGAACTGTGCTCACCTCCAGCCTTGTCATATTCACCTCCAGCCTTGACATACACGTCACTTGCAATGGCAAATTCTAACTGACTATACGCCCAGGCCAAAACCGAGGTTATGATCTACGGCTGATTTTATGATCAAGAAAACACCCGCTCCAACGCACACCAGTGGTGTTCATCTGATTGTCGTCGAAGTCGGAATTGTTGTTTCCTGAGGTGAAGTGATATCTTATCAGTACCCTCGTCACGATTTTCCGCCCTAAAAGATTGCCTCTCATCCTGATGTTGCGTTGAACAACAAATGGAGATGGAAATGTTACTTCAATTACGATTGTGGTGTTTGGATCAACTCCGCATCGACGGTAAATCAATTCTTCAGAGAAGTTCAAGCATACATAACATTAAGGAACCAGGGCTGCATGGCGGTAGGACTATACCTGTCACTCTCTCATCTGGTGTGGCAGAGATGCAACTGTTCCGTTAGGTTGAATCTCATGAAGGTCTGAGATTCCGTGCGCGAACGGTCGAAAGCAATTCCGTTCGATTAGAAACGAGACGTTATTCCCAGCCGTTCTCCAAAGCTACTCACTTAACCAAGGCCAATATGCAAGAAGGCTCAAGGCTGAGACGAAGACAGATCCATTATATCAGGGCTTTGCTTTTGGGACGATGGTTGGGGCCAGAATTCTGAAAACCGGTTCTGGGGTTATGCAGGACCGCGAACTCATTGATGCAAATTGCTGGACTTGTTGTTGGACTGCAGATACCCGCGTGCTGCAGATTTACCCCGGCATAAAATGACGTAAGTGAGCAAAGTCATCAGTCAGAACCAAAGCGCAGTCTCCTACTCGACTGGAGACAGTCTGTCTTCGAACGACGAATATTTCCACCAAGATAAGCTCCGATCCTGCAGGTCGTCCTCAAAATGCCGCAAAAGGATCTTGGTGTTGAGTGGATCGAAGTCCGTGTTTGAAAATGTGGCTGCTCTGGTGTACTGGTGCGCGCGGCCCTCGTGGCCCTCGTGGCCCCGGCGGGCAATAACGACTAATGAGGAGAACGAAGACGAATTGTTCCTGCGGTCATGACGGCAGCGAAAGTTAGAAAAATCGCCGGCGTTCGCCCTATAAGAGGCTCATGAACTACCGGCGTGTGGCTATATGCAGTCCCAAACTATTCTTTGGCAGTGATGTACCAATTACGCTTTGGTTGCATGCAGACTGAGCGGGTCGTGGGTTTCGCAAGGCCAATGCGGCCAATGCGGCCAATGTGTGCGCCGGGCGGCGGTGGATGGACGCTGTCCCCAGTGCCCCTCAAAACAAAAAACCGCTCAGATTCCGCTTCCAGCCGGTTTCTTCCCGTGAGATGGCTGCACTCAAAATCATTTGTTCTTGCGGCTGCAAACTGCCCAATTCCAATAGCCAGTCCTGCATATAAGTGGGTCTATATGCACCACCGTGATAAGCGCACTGGCGTATATAAACCACGTTCCACCAGACTACAACCTACACCCCCAAATTGGCTGTGTTTTGATACCAGTTACGCTCCATCGTCTCAGACAGTTATGAAGTTTGGAAAAACATTTGTCTCTCACCAAATTCCTGAGTGGTCGACCCACTACATGAATTACAAGCACCTCAAGAAGACCATCCGAAATTTCGACAACCTTATTAATTACCAAAGAGACTCGCCGCTCGATCTCCCCGAGCTTATTGCCAATAACTTTTCCCAGTTTTTCTTCGAGCTCGATTACGACATCGAAAAGGTGTCTGTCTTTTACAATGCCACGTTTTCAGAGTACAAAAACAGGCTGACACGAATCATCAACGCTTTGGGTTTTTCTGATGGCGCTATTACCATGCAGGTAGACACTACCGATGAATTGGACGAGATAGTGTCGATATTGTTGGAATTGCGGTCAATTTACCGTAATTTGAAGTGGTTTGGCGAGTTGAATAACAAGGGGTTTATCAAAATCTTGAAGAAATTGGACAAGAAGTTGAGTTACCTCTCCGTGGTTGTTAATGATCAACTTCTTGCTGCAGACGAGGATTCAGAATCCGTCGCTGGCGAAAAGCCTCAGCCTTTGGACTTGGCTTGCGACAACAAGGACTCATATCTCTCTACGAGAGTCCCAACTTTACCGTTTGCGAACGGAATTGAATTGTCCAAAGGCCTCAGCACCATCAATGAGATTCTCAATCAATTGGCACAGCAGCAGATTCACTTATCGAAACTCTCGATCAATGTCTCCGATAAGAACAGCTTAAAGCTTGGAAAGAGCAAGAAGTACTCGTTTGATCAGGACTTTATGCAGCACTTTTACGACGTTATCTTGAAAAATGATGGCTTGAAATTGGGGCAGGAATTGGGCCGTATTCCAAACAACCAAATCCTGCTCAAGTTCTTGTTATCTTTATTGAACAAGGCCACTTTGGACAGTTCCTTCAGCTGTATTGACACCATACTCGAGGAACTCAAGAAACACAAGAGCAAGGAAGACAAAAAAGAAGACGAATCGGCAGAAACGGTGATTTTCGAGGACCCATTGGACATCTCCGGTCGAAACTTCTTTCACCAGCACGTCGTTTCCTTAGGAAAAAAGCAAGTGATCAAAGACCAGAATCAGGTTATTCCCGGAGAATCAACCGACTTGAGTCGTCTCTACACCAACAAATCCGGCCCGGACGGCATTCAGTTGGCGACGATCCGGATCGATGGGTTGAAGTACATCTTTGACAAAATTTCTGGCCGCAAAGACCTCCAGCACTTGCTTTTGGACAAGGATATTTACAAGCGTACGCCGTTGCATTATGCAGCACAGTACGGTACCAAAGATGTGACGAAGCTTATTATGGAATATCTTATGCAGTGGGAGTTGATCAGCAATCACATCTCTTTTGATGATGTCAGTGTGTGGGGTGATCAGGAAGGCTTAACCCCACTCCATCTTGCTATTATCGGGAAACACCCAAAGACGTTTCAGAATCTCATAGCGTTTGCCACGTGCCCCCTCTCGTGTCCAAACTTGCTTCTCTTGGCTACTCGTTTGGGGTGTCATGAAATTGTCAAACACTCCATTTCTAATGAGATTGTGGATGTGGACTACACCGACTCGGAAAACAACAACGAGACCGCGCTCTACATCGCGTCCAAATCGAATTTCCTTCCGTTAGTCAAGTTCCTTTTGGAAAACGGCGCCAACCCAGAGTTGGGTGAGCTGGTATTCGGCTGGACCCCAATATTTGCCGCCGCTGCTGAGGGAATCTTGCCTGTCATCGAGGAATTGAAGGAGTTTGGTGCTCACTACCATTTAACCGACGACTCGGGATGGTTGCCTATGGAACACGCTTCGTTGAGAGGCCACTTGGCCGCTGCAGATGCTCTTCTTCCAGAGGACCCCAATCTCTTGCTCTACAACATCGATGATCCGACGAAAAACACGCCCAGGGTTGCCAATCCACTGTCGAAAACCAACCTGGCCGTTACGTCTCCATTCATGACTCCAATCAGCGAAGAGAACCTTCTCTCCACCCTGTCTATTGATAAGCTTCCGGAGCTGAACCGGAATGCGGTGAGCGAGGTGTACCGTCAGTTCAAGCAACTAGACGCATCGAAGTTGGAATCGTCGGTGGCTGATGATCGTGAAGCACTTTCGGTGTCCACCAGAAACATCTCCCGGTCCAGATCTCCAGTCAACCGCCGGAAACAAAAACCGATTAAGTCGTTTGGACACAAGTTTTTGGGAAAAGACGAAAAGTTGGTTTTGATCACATTGGGAACTACTGACACAAGAGATAAACTGAATGTGATTGATTTGAACAAGATCCCCATGCCGCAGAGCTTCTCCACAGAATTAGATACGGCACTCTCGTTGGTGGTCACATGCCATAACCGACTCACAAACACTGTTGTGGAGTCCCCCGTGACGGTAGATTTGCCATTGGAAGACCAGCACGGCAACGCCACGGATCCATTGATGTTCACATTGACGAATAACCTTGACATCAGCGACGTTTATGTGACTTTTGACATCGTCCCAACGTACCAATATTTTGCGCCCGAGAAGGATAATTTGATCCCATCCGCCAACAAGCTCTTGGGGCGAGGAATATCGTTATTGGAGACTGCATACTCAAAGGTTGGACCAAACTTGCGTTCTTTGAACAATACCGTGACCGTTCCGATAATGGAGCAGAGCACGTTGCAAATCATGGGCAAAATCCACTTTGAGCTTATGTATGTCACCCCTTTCATCCACTCCCAGATGTCCATTTCCAGATCCGATACGTACTGGAAACAGCTTGTCTCTACGAGGGTTATCGGTCACAGAGGATTGGGCAAGAACTTCAACAACAAGAAGTCGTTGCAGTTGGGCGAAAATACCGTGGAGTCATTCATCGCAGCTGCGTCTTTAGGCGCAAGTTATGTGGAGTTTGATGTGCAATTGACGAAGGATTTTGTGCCGGTGATATACCATGACTTCTTGGTTGCCGAGTCCGGAGGAGACATTCCAATGCACTTGTTGACAGCAGAGCAGTTCTTCGGACTCAATGAGCACGAGAAAGAGGCCAAGCAGCGGTTTCCATATGAGAAGTCCAACCCAAACATTACCAAAAACTTTTCGTTGGATGACGAGTTGTTAGCCAAATATAATCGGCCCCGGACTATGTCGTCATATCCGTCAGCACCCAATATGACCAGCAGCTTGGAGGAAGAGGAGTTGGATAAGGAGTTTCGTGACCAGATGTCACGGCGCATGAAGTTGACTAAGACGTGGAAAGAGAAGGGATTCAAAGGAAACGCTAGAGGAACGTCGATTGCGTCTAACTTCGTCACGCTCAAGGAATTGTTTAAGAGATTGCCCACGAACGTCGGATTCAACATGGAGCTTAAGTACCCCATGTTGGACGAGGCACAGCATGAAAGTATGGGGGAGTTCGCCTTTGACCTCAACTTCTACGTGGACACGATTTTGAAGGTTGTTTACGATGAAAACACCTCCGGGAGAAACATTCTTTTTTCTTCGTTCCATCCCGACATCTGCACGCTCTTGTCGTTGAAGCAGCCCACGATGCCTATTTTGTACTTAACGGAAGCAGGCACCAATGTCATGGCGGACATTCGTGCGTCGTCGCTTCAAAATGCCATTCGGTTTGCCAAGAAGTGGAATTTGTTGGGCATAGTCAGCGCTGCTGAGACGTTGGTGAAAACGCCCCGTTTGGCGCAGGTGGTGAAGTCGTCAGGATTGGTTTGTGTGACGTATGGTGTGCAGAACAACGATCCAGAGGCATGCAAGATCCAAATGAAGGCCGGGGTGGATGCAGTGATTGCCGATTCCGTCTTGGCTGTCCGGGAGAGCCTCAGACTGGAGGACTCGGCTTAAGCGGCCGTGAAGCTCTATGGTACAAGATGCCTGGGCGAGGAGGTGAGAGGAGCACTACAGCGATTAGCCTAGCCTTAGCCTAGCCGATTAGCCTTAGCCTAGCCGATTAGCATACAAGCGACACCGGTGGAGAGATTCGTGACGCAGAGAAGTGCCTCATGTTTATTAAGTGGTATTTCACTTCTGAACTAGAAAGACACAGGAGTAGTGCATGTATTGCCATACGACGGCGCACAGACCCGTACATCCGGGGGCATGACTCCAGAAACGCTCCCCTAAAGATACAGCAGACATGGAGTCCGAGAACACGCAACCAAAGGCGTCCCGGGTGGCTATACAGGCTGCAGTCAGCCAGGCACGTGCTGCAGTGGACACGCACTTGCAAGGCAGAAAGCCTCAGCGGCAACAGACATCCGCCACACTCCATGCCAGAATGGCCCATGCTCCGAATCGGGGCTCGGGCCAGGCGCAGGTGAATCCAGCGGCCTCTCTTTTGCCTGAAACGTCTTTTTCCCGAGGAATTAAGACCCCATCGAGCCAAAATCCGGCAATCATGACCGCGGCCAAGGAAACGCCACCAAAGGAAGGCAACACCACCCATTTGAGGGCTGCAAAAGCGCCGGTGGGCGTGGAAAACGAGCCTGGAAGTGATGGTGTGCCTAAAAGTGGCGATTTCGATACGAAAAGCACGTTTCCACGGCAAAGCGTCCAAAAACAGCCGGCAAACTCGTCAATTGCTGCAGAATCGTCGCCAAAACCCACCGTGTGTGTTCCCGCTCAATCCCACACCGGCGCCTGCAAAAACCCCCAGTGTGGCGCATGTGGCACGGTGATTATTCCGCTGCCCAAGGCCTCGTACCCTATACAGGAACGGCCGTCCATCACGGTCAACGGCTGGAGTATCTTCACCGTCAAGGGCCCCATTTGCCTGTCGGAGGAGCTCGATGCGTTGAACGAGACACGGTACGACTTTCCGCTTCCGGAGATGATATTCGGCAAGAATAGCGTCCGATTACTCCACGAAGAGACCGGAGCGTCCATCGAATTTAGCACGCTCGATGCTCTTGATTCGTTGGCTCTGCATGCAGACTACAAGGTGGCGTATCACAAGGAGTGGCTCAGCACTCGGCCGAGAGCCGAAAAAAAGGAGCTGAAGACAATAGAGCCGGCCCAAAAGCCGGGGACCCAAAAGCCGGAGACCCAAGAGCCGGAGACCCAAAAAGTGCCACAAACTTCTCGGGTAAACGCTCGCGTCAGAGAAACCCCCGACTGTGACGGCCTGCCGCCGCTCGAGTCGGTCAAGCCCTACGACTGGACCTATTCCACCAACTACACCGGCACCGTGCACAAAATACAGTTTCTGGCAACACACGAGCCGATCCCGCTTGCCAAATTGGTGCGGCAAGACCCGATCCTCTTCTTCGATGAGTTTATCTTGTTCGAGGACGAATTGGGCGACAACGGTATCTCCATGTACCTGACCAAAGTGCGAGTGATGGGGACGTGTCTTCTCTTGTTGTGCCGGTTTTCCATGAGGATCGACGACGTGGCTTTCCGTATCCGGGACACTCGTGTCTACATAGACTTTGAAACGGGGGCCATCATGCGGGAGTACAAGTGCCAGGAGGCAAGCTACGCCGAGTTGCTCCGCAAAGTGAGTGGGCGGACCTCGGACCCCAAGAAGCTTCTCCGCGACTCCAACTGGGTTTCTCAGAACACGCCCGTGGTCAGCCGCCGCGTGGAGACCGGCGTGGTCCTCCAGGCGGAGGTCGGATCCTGCATATAGCCCCGCCCGCAAGAGGCGGCGGGCGCCGCCCGGGGTAGGGCGGGGTAGAGGCGGGAGAGCGGGAGGCGGTTGTCGTGGAGACGGCCATTAGAAGATGCCCACAGCGGAGACGTCCGGGCCGAGCCCTGCGGCGGGCCGCTTTCGGCGCCCAGGCGGAGGGCACGGCGGGCCGGGCGTGCGCGGCCCAGTTTACTAGCCAGATCTTCTCATCTCGGCGCTCCTTCCACCCCAGACATGTTTCCAAAGCGCCTTGCCACAACACACAAAAGGCTCTTGCACCAGATGCCGGTGCTCCCGCGGCATGCCGAGTTCGCCCGCGAAGGCGTCGCCGGGTTGTATTCCGAGGCCGGCTACTCGTCTGCGTGGACGCAGTACCAGAAGTTCCTCACCACGTCGCTTACCATGAAAACCGTGGGCGGGCGGCACGAGGGCCTGTCGCCGTACCAGATCTTGCTATCCACGGCCAAGAGGACCACGGAGCAAAACATCTTCTTCTACGCGTCGCAGGCGCACAACAACCACTTTTTCTTCCAGCAGTTGGCGCCCAAGGAAGACGCCCAGAAGACCAAGCCGTCTCGGTTCTTGATGGAGAGATTGGCCGGCATGTCGTCGCTTGGGCAGTTGCGCGAGAAAGTGATGGAGTTGGCGCGTTCGTGTGTTGGCCAGGGGTGGATTTTCTTGGTGGAGTCGTCGGACAAGTCCATTGGGTTGGTGTTGTGCCAGAACGACGGAACGCCATACTACTACGGGAAAAACCAGTCGCAGGACTTGAATGGCACCATTGGCGAAGAGACGTTGAAGGCCATGACCCGCGTGCAGGAGCAGGCCCGGGAGGACGAGTTGGACTTCACATTGCCGCTTTTGGCGTTCAATCTCTGGGACTTTGCCTACTACCACGACTACGGACTCACGGGCAGAGACGAGTATCTCCGCCGGGTGTTTGACTGCATCAACTGGGACGTGGTCAACAAGCGCATGTTCCAGGTATGAGCAGCAAGATCAAAAGGTATGAGCAGCAAGATCAAAAGGTATGAGCAGCAAGATCAAAAGGTATATAGCAGCAAGATCAAAAGGTATATAGCAGATCGATGGCGCAAATGTGTGCAATGGCGCAAATGTGTAGCAATGGAAAGATCAAGTGTAGCAATGGAAAGATCAAGTGTAGCAATGGAAAGATCAAGTGTGGCAATGGAAAGATCAAGTGTGGCAATGGAAAGATCAAGTGTGGCAATGGAAAGATCAAGTGTGGCAATGGAAAGATCAAGTGTGGCAATGGAAAGATCAAGTGTGGCAATGGAAAGATCAAGTGTGGCAATGGAAAGATCAAGTGTGGCAATGGAAAGATCAAGTGTGGCAATGGAAAGATCAAGTGTGGCAATGGAAAGATCAAGTGTGGCAATGGAAAGATCAAGTGTGGCAATGGAAAGATCAAGTGTGGCAATGGAAAGATCAAGTGTGGCAATGGAAAGATCAAGTGTGGCAATGGAAAGATCAAGTGTGGCAATGGAAAGATCAAGTGTGGCAATGGAAAGATCAAGTGTGGCAATGGAAAGATCAAGTGTGGCAATGGAAAGATCAAGTGTGGCAATGGAAAGATCAAGTGTGGCAATGGAAAGATCAAGTGTGGCAATGGAAAGATCAAGTGTGGCAATGGAAAGATCAAGTGTGGCAATGGAAAGATCAAGTGTGGCAATGGAAAGATCAAGTGTGGCAATGGAAAGATCAAGTGTGGCAATGGAAAGATCAAGTGTGGCAATGGAAAGATCAAGTGTGGCAATGGAAAGATCAAGTGTGGCAATGGAAAGATCAAGTGTGGCAATGGAAAGATCAAGTGTGGCAATGGAAAGATCACGTGTGGCAATGGAAAGATCACGTGTGGCAATGGAAAAATCACGTGCAATACTCCATCTAAGTAGTGAAAAGTGCGTCCTGCACAGAGGCCACGCGCGGCACTTCACTCACCTGCTCCAGAAGCTCCAGGCAGTCGGAAATGACCGCGTGCAAAGCCCGATCATCGTACCAGTTTGTCGGGAGACACAAGACCATCTGCGGTAGCAAGTCGGTGTAAACGGACAAAAGCCGAGTCTTTTTCGCCAACTTCTTGTGCTCACGGAGAAGCGCGCGCACACGCTTGTCGTCGGGGTCGGCGCCGACGCGGTTTTGGAAGGTGTTTTCAAGCGAACGGAGGTCCGCCGCTAGGGAGCCGAGCCGCAGCACGTGCGGCGCCACGGCCTGCAGGAGCAGCCGATGCACGGCGGGCTCGAGGCGGGCGGCTTTCCCGATTAGCGCCACACTCCGCTCGTACTCGGGGATCAAGCGGCGGATGTTGGCGGGGTGGGCGTTATATGCAGAACACGTTTTTTTGATGTTGTTCAACACGCTCAATTCGGCGTTTGTCAAAGTCTGGTTGTCCTGGAAAATCAGCCGGAGGATCGGGAGCGCCGCGGCCAAGAGGGGGCCGAGTTCGAGCCGCTTGAACGCGGCCATGTGGCCGAGAAATTGCCTTTTTTGGCCATCGCTCATATTCTGCACCTGAGCACCGCCGAAGGCGTCGCCGAACCGGGTTTGGATGGACTGTTTGTCTTGGGAGACGAGTGTGGCCATGCAGTCCAAGTAGACGATGCGGTCGAGTTTTTCTGCTAGCCGGGCGGTTGCGTTGTGGTAGCCGAGTTCGTCCGCCGCGGTATCGGCGCCGCGGCCGTGTTCGGCCCAGAGCTCCGGGATGCCGAACTCATGCGCTAGCACAGGGATCACCTGCTCACACGTGGCCGAGAGGCTGAGTGCTGGCATGGGGCTGGGAACGAGTGGCCAAGACTGGGGATGTTGGTACTGCATGAGGGGCCGCGGTTTCCCTGTGGTGCACGGGTTTTGTTTCTGGTGCACGGGTCTGGTGCACGGGTTCTCGGGTGATTCGTATGCACCGGGCCACAGGGACTCCGGTATGGCGATGGCTGCAAGACGCCACGGGCTGCTCTAAGATTTGATTCCCTTTTTTAATTCCTTTTTTAATTCCTTTTTTAAACCCCTTTTTTAAACCCCTTTTTTAAACCCCTTTTTTAAACCCCTTTTTTAATCCCCTTTTTTAAACCCCTTTTTTAAACCCCTTTTTTAAACCCCTTTTTTGATTCCCTTTTTTAAACCCCTTTTTTAAACCCCTTTTTTGATTCCCTTTTTTAATCCCCTTTTTTAATCCCCTTTTTTAATAGCCTGGTTTTTCAAATCGGGCAAGTACGCCAGTAGCCGACAAAAGGAACAGTCAACCGAACAAGGACGACTTACGAATAAAGGACGACTCAAGTAAGCAGAAAATATCAATATCAAAGCAAAACGAAATAAAGAAGAGTCCCTCAAATTAGCAATTCCCAGCTGCAAAAAGACCATCGCCAAGGTTATGAGATCAAATGGTCTGCACTCAACAACTCACCATATATTCGGGTTGGCGGCCGATGCCATGAAATCACGTGTTCTGCAAGAAGTCTCTGGGTGAAAGACGGCTAGGAAAAGACAGGTGCTGTCAACATGAAGAGACTGTCCATTGAGTGGGTGGTGAATCACCGAGAATACCGAGAATTACCGAGAATTACCGAGAATACCGAGAGGTACCGAGATTTACCGAGAATTACCGAGATTTACCGAGAAATACCGAGATACCGAGATTTACCGAGAATCACCGAGAATTACCGAGAATCACCGAGAATACCGAGAATTACCGAGAATCACCGAGAATACCGAGAATACCGAGAATTACCGAGAAGTACCAAGAATCACCGAGAATACCGAGAATACCGAGAATACCGAGAATTACCGAGAAGTACCAAGAATCACCGAGAATTACCGAGAAGTACCAAGAATACCGAGAATCACCAAGAATTACCCGAAAATCACCAAGAATTACCCGAAAATCACGTGAAAAAGACCAGTCTCCCTAATGGTCCTGTGAAGGTGGTCCTAACCTGAAATATGAAGTTTCCACGCCGGCCGATGCCCTGAAGACTGAAACAGCGCAGCAAGCGAATATTTGCCTGTCTACAGTACGGTTCATTTTATTTTTCTTGTTTTTCACCCTTTAATTTTAATTCCATATTAATCTTAGGACCCTTCGTTTATAGTACCTTGATTATATTTAAAATAATAAATTAAAATAAATAAGAACCCGCTCATTTATATTAATTTATAAATCAATGAGATAAAAATTAATAAAAAATGTTATTTAATTAGTGATTATCTATTTTGCTATGACTCGAGAGAGGAGAGGGATAAATACGACGAAAACATTAAGACTATAAAGAGATTGCTAAATAGAGTCATTTGATATTTACAAGCCTCGTGTTAGAACTGGTTATATTCTTTGGGTCTTTTTAAAAAAGTTAGTTGTATATTCGAATACTCAAGGTATAAAGATCCTGTTTTCAGTTTCATTATAGTGGGATAACCGTTCTTATATATGCCATCTTAGATACGCATATTGAGGTGCGTATGGCACATATCAGGTGTACCATAATGGGTTACAGTTCCTGATTGGGATGTGAAACTTGGTCTGACGCGCGGCGTGTTTCACATCATGTGTGTAGTGCACATCTGTTCTGGGGTATCGCACCATCCATAATTAGCTCAATCCATAGATACTAAGTAAGTAATATAGTAAGTTTGGTTTCGTTTCTCAACTTTCGGTTGCGGCCATACCAAGTGGAAAATACTGTTTCCCGTCCGATCAACGTTAGTCAAGCCACTTAGGGCCACAGTGAGTAATGCAGTGGGAGACCATGTGTGAAATTGTGGTGCTGCAATCTTTTTGCCGCCACTTTAGTTTATTTGATCACCAGCTTCTTGCCCTAGAATACAGCAACTACCCTCCCCGGACCATTTCTCGAGCATCTGTCAGTAGCACTGACCAGTTTGGGTGAGGCGCGGGCCGGAAAGGCGAGTTCCGGGGTCTGTGTGCAG